>OZ004663.1:1200000-1800000 GCA_963924505.1 Agonopterix alstromeriana | reverse complement strand
GTGCTTCGCTTTCAGAGGCAGTGGGATGAACCTCTCTGCTCTAAGGTACCGGAGGCTTTAATTTCTTCTGCCGCTAACAATGCTGACCGTGCTCGCCTGTTGGCAGTATCGGAGAAGGAATCAGGATCGTGGTTACAGGCCCTTCCGCCTTCTAATCTGGGTACACTGTTGAGCAGCTCTACCCTGTCATTGGCTATTTGCCTCCGCCTGGGTGTCTGGACATACCAACCACACTCTGGCCACTGCGGTGCCAGTGTTGACGAGCTTGGCCACCACGGTTTGTTTTGCCGGAAGAGCGCAGGTCGTATTTCTAGGCATGCTGTTCTAAACGAGCTAATAAAGCGGGTCAGTGAATGTCACATCTATACTGGAGCCTCGGTATATGTTTCGGTCGGATGGGAAAAGACCTGATGGCCTGTACCTAATACCGTGAAGTCGTTTTAGGTGTCTGGTTTGGGACGCCACGTGTATCGATACTTTGGCGCCTTCTCACGTCCGGGGGTCTTGTAGCCGTGCGGGGGCGGCGGCTGTTCTAGCTGAGTCTGTGAAGAGGAGGACATAATTATCATGGCTTGGGGCAGGGCTATGAATTTGTGCCTTTCACCGTAGAGACCCAAGGTTGTTGGGGTCCGGCGGCGAAACTTTTTCAGTAGGAGGCAAAATTTGTACATCAATGAAACTTAGTTTTTTCATATCTCTTCACACTAGAAATGAGGATCTTCAGAGTCCACCCTAAAATGTAGGGGTCCTACCCCCCTTCCTCCTACCTCCTTTCCACTACCGTTCCTTTTCACGAAGGGATTCGACGTTTTTTTGATCGCCCATAACTTCGATCTGGATAGTACCAAGTTTATTCTTAATGCGTAAATGCGCGCTGCATACAAACGAAGTCTAGTGATATTTTCAAAACTAACCCATTAAAGTCAATGAAATTTTTCAGAAACAATCTAGAAACTAATCTCTATTTTGGTACGAAGTCAGATTATTGTTAAAAAATACAGTTTTATTGCTAGGATTAATTTAAGATTTGTATGGAAACCTTTCAGGCACTGTAACTTTAAAACTATACATTTTAACGAAAATCTGACTTCATAAAAACATAGAGATTCGTTTCTAGATTGATTCTGAAAAAATTCATTGACTACAATTGGTTATTATTAAAAATATCACCAGACTTCGTTTGTATAAAACGCGCTCCGAATTATATCTCCATTAATCACTCCTATCTCACATACATGTACTTATCACAAACGTTACTCGTAATTATGATCATGAAACAGGAAGGAACATTAGAAACCGTAATAATATTAAATTGATTCCAGAGTGAAAAACTATCGGAATCAGTGTACGAGACTCCATGGGAATGTATGAACGTGAAGAACAGAAGGACAGTGTATATCTTCCTGCAGAGGGTTCAAACTCCTATACTAGTAATGGCCTTGAAGACTATCCCTATTGGAGTCACCACTATGACTAAGGTGCCTAATAAATAACAAATTTAAAAAACTTCCAACGCCCAAAACCAACATTTAAGGGTATGTTACTGTTAGCGCGCTCCATACAAACGAAGTCTGGTGATATTTTCAATACTAACCAATTAAACTCAATGAAATTTTGGAGAATCAATCTAGAAACAAATCTCTATGCTTGTATCGTGCCAGATTTTCCTTACAATGTACAGTTTTAAAGTTACATTGCCTCAAAGACTTCCATACCAATCTTAAATAAATCCTAGCATTGAAACTGTATATTTTAACGAAAATCGGACACGATACAAGCATAGAGATTTGTTTCTAGATTGTTTCTGCAAAATGTCATTGAGCTTAATTGGTTAGTATTGAAAATATCACCAGACTTCGTTTGTATGCAGCGCGCATTTACGCATTCGGAATAAACTTCTCTTAAAAGTAAAATATAATTCGGTCACCTATTTGGGGATGTAAGCAAATGTATGCATTACTTTTTAACTCTCTTTTAGATATTTTAGGTCAATTAATGTGTCGGGGACCGCAAGTGATTGCAAAAAATTCAATGGTCATTTCATAGCGGTCCCCTACGCATTAATTGATCTAAAATATCTTAAAGAGAGTTAAGAAGTAAAACATACATTTGCTTACGTCCCCAAATAGGTAACCGAATAATTTTTTACTTTTAAATGTTTGTTTTTGGCGTTGGTGTTTTTTTTTATTTGTAATTTAATGTTATTTCATAATTTTTAAAGATACATGAAAACTGATGAATCTACTTTTACCAAATATAGTTAAGAACCACCGCAAGGAAACTTGCTTTCATGTAACAAAAACCGCATCAAAATCGGTCCATCCGTTCGAGAGCTACGATGCCACAGACAGACACACAGACATTAGCGTCAAACATGTAACACTCCTATTTTTGCGTCGGGGTCAAAAACTGGCCAAGTGCGAGTCGGAATCGCGCACCACGGGTTAACACCATATTAAAAAAAGTTCTCTGGGATCCTTTACGCAAGCCCGATATACATTTAGCCAGTGTTTATTATATGTTGTTTTACTTTAAAGTATTAACGACGTTTTGCCGTTTTTAAGATCAAGCAAAAACCAAAAACTTTGAAAAACTATTGTCTCCCTTAATTTTTAAGTTTTTTTTTAGAATTTGTTAGCAAATACAAAATAATAACACATAATAATAAAATAACAACTCTACCTTTAACGGTTTAAAAGACACGGCCCTTTAGAGTTAGGACAGATGGACGAACGGATGGCATAGGCTTGGTAATAGGGTTCTGTTGGTTTGTACCCTTTGGGTACGGAACCCTAAAAAGGAAAAAAAGATAAAGTAGAAGTAAAAGGAAAGGGAAGGGAAGGAGGAAGGTGGTAAGGATGGTGGTTGTGGCATATTAATATTATAAATTCGAAAAAGTATCTGTTTATGCATAAATTATAGTGGGTGGCTACAGTGGAGGTGAAATGAAGACCAGAAGAGATTGGTACTAAAATATATTTACATTTTACAAATAAAAGTCTTAATGTAGGAATTTAGATGCGACCGAAGTTAGGTACGCTGAGCCGAAAAGTGTCTATCTTAGGTTATAACAATTTAATAAAATTAATAACTAGGTCAGCGGTCACGTTGTGTGGCATGCATGGCTCGTGCGCATCCACGGCGGCTGCAAGTGTATTGACCTGACGCTGTATAGGTATCGGAAGGTGCGAATACGTAACATATATGTTTTCACGGCAAGACCGCTGAACCGATTTCGAAGAAAGGCGTAAACATTGCTTGCAGAAGTCGTTATTAACAGCCCAACTCGAAATTAAATGAAAATTGAAGTGGAAGAGTTCAAATCATTGTCATTTTTTAACAGTCGCGGCCACCAATCAATGTATTGTATTATTATAGTACTATAAAAAACAAACATATTGTAATAAACACTTATGGCCTAGCTCGCATCGGAGCTGAGATATTTGACTCTAAAGTTTCATGAAAAAGTAACCAAAGCCTTTAAGAATCAACTCATTTTCAATCAATCAATGGAAACATATTACTCAGCCAAATATACCGTAAAGAAATACAGAAGATACAAAACAGGGCGGTCTTAGCGCTAAAAGCGATTTCGTTCATACAAATTATTTGTACCTTAATTGCAGCGTAGCAATAAATATGATGATTTTACATGTATTTAAAAGGTTCAAACCCTTTTCACCTAAGGCCGAATACATACTGTCCAGTGCACATGCAGAACGATCTTTAATGATATAAAGCTAAAAGCAGACTGTTCTATTTTTGTTTCAGATACTGAAGACAACGTTTTCATACTACGCTTTTCTTCGATCTATTGACTCTTAATAATATTGCACCGAAATTGTTTTAATTAGTTACTCACTATACAACGTGTTAATGAATTAACGCAAAACTAAAAAGTAGTTTGTTTAGAATCGAAAGCAGAATCGAATTATCATATCATGTCTAACAAAATTAGCTGAAACTGTTTTAAGGGTATGATCAGACATTAAACTGAACAACTTTCTCTATGGGATCAATGTCGAAATCGCGAAAAAAAATCTGCTGTTCCATACAAACCTAGCTCGATCCGAATGTATGGGTCGGCAGATTTTTTTTCGCGATTTCGATCTTGGTTCCAAAGAGAAACTTGTTCAGTTTGATGGTCTGATCATCCCCTTTAAATAGTTTCAGTTAATTTTGTTAGACCTTATATTTCGTAACTTTACACACCGGAGCTTTACACAGATAATATTGTAACACATCTTTTACAAAACAATCAATCAAATAAACGTTATTGCACAATAAAGGTGTCTACCCCACCACCTCTTCTCGAATTCCCACAGAATAAATACTAGTACTACCCATACAGAAGAATCACTTCGAAAACTGATTTATATAAATAGCTAATCTCTATGCACGGCAATAAGGTGCAAAGTTATTCGCACCCGTCCTATCGTACAATTCGCGAACAACCTACCAACCGTCACAACGGCGCGCGTGCAAACAAAAATTTACCAAGTGATTAGACATGAAATCTTCCTTTACATCCCTCTTTCATTCTTTCACGAACCCCAAAAACTCCGTAAGGAGTTTAGCGGGAGATCCACAGTTGCTGCGTGACGTAAGGCATCACACACTAATTACAGTGCAATCAAAAGTACAGTTACAGGGCTTAGTTTCATTTTTAGGATTCCGTACCCAAAGGGTGAAAACGGGACCCTATTACTAGGCCTACGTTGCCCGTCCGTCCATCCTACCTATTTAATTTAGGGCTGTTACTTTTGAACCGTAATAGCTAGACAGTTGACATTTTAAATGTTGATCAAAACTAGTTTCTGGTATGAGGACCCCCCCTTAATTTTTAACTTTTTGTAATTTTTATTGTTTGCTAACAAATCCGCCGTCATAACGCACATTCTGGGAAAATTTCATCTGTCCAGCTATTACGGTTTAAAAGTTACAGCCCTAAATAGTTAGGATAGACAGACAGACGGACTGTCGGATGGACAAAGTAGGCTTAGTAATAGGGTCCCGTTTTCACTCTTTGGGTACGGAATAATAATAAGATGGACAGATAACCTGGATGCCTTTCTGGAGGGTTGGTCAAAGTTTGCATAAAACAGAGAGTACTGCAGATGCAGCAATGAGAGGGATTTGCCCAGCAGTGGGCACTGATCAGGACACAGGAAAAGTAAGCTTAAGCGACAAACATTGGTCCAAATCATTGTTTTAGGATATCAAAGAGAGTCACGTTGCAGGGTTTGCCCCGAATACTTGTCTTTCGCGTGGTGTTCGCGCGGTTCGCGACTCAGCCGGCCACGAGGCTCCGCAATCCTTCTCGGTTGTGTTCTTACTCATAAACAATCCTCGAGATTGGATAGATACTCCCTCAAACCACTTGACACTGGCGGAAATGCGGTGCTAACGCACAAGCAAGAAGTCCATTAATTATAAATAAAAAAAAGTATATCAAAGATTATAACTTTAAACTGCATTGTCATCATTCCAATCTAAGACAATGACGAAGGATTTGAGGAAAAATGCTTCTCACTAATATAAAAGTACGGGGTACGGTCTGCAACGAAAGTTGAATAACACTTCTGAACCTTATTAACCGACTTAAAAAAGGTTATCAATTACATCAGCGTGTTTTTAGGTTTCCGTACCCATAGGGTACCAACTGGGCTCTATTAATAAGCCTCTCAGATGCTCTCTGTCCTACCTATAAAGTGCTGTATCTTTTGAACTTTTTTGGTAGCATTGTAACGCTACGTGCGCGAGTCCGACTCGCACTTGGCCGGTTTTTTTGTATCTATGTTACGCGATAATCTAAGCATTTCTTGCCCGATATAAATGTATTTATTCAGGAATGGGACTCAACAAAATACAGACTAAATTCATCATAATTTCATTCATTCGTTCATTATGAAACCTTTAATATGCTAAAGGTGAGCCTTGAACGGTAAGCATCTGACAACTCCGAATAGGATTATGGTCGTGAGTTTATACAGGGTGTTACAAAAATACCCCTAAAGAAAAAAAGGTGTTGAAGGGTCCCTTGTAAAGAGTCTATTGACAATGTATGACAACCGTAGTGTAAGATAATTATTTATCGAAAAATTAACTATCGATAATAAAAAAATTAAATCGGCATCGTAGAAGCGCAGCACTATTTTAAGTTCATTAACCTTACCAGGAGTAATTACCCGCTACCTCTTACTAAAAATGTTACCTCCTTTTCCAACCTCCTGGTACTACCAGGCTAGTACCAGGAGCTAACAAAAATGTTTCTTAACTAAATAGTTAGTATTAAACTAAATTAGCTATTTATCTTTGAACTTAAATGACCTATTGTTTACGTGAGAAATGGTGAAGTTTTAGGCAGAGTATGTAGGTATCTTCCAAATTTACCTGCCATAATTTAATTTTTAAAATATCACGACTCAATCAAATAGGTAACATTCTAGCATCAATCTACTCACCACTTATTCTTTTTCGTGGAGAACACGTGATATCCGGGACTCAAACTGTCTCTTCGGGCGATCTCAATTCAACACACACACACAACTTCACATTTTACACAAGCAACTTTTCTTCTTCTTATCGTGTGGGCAGCAAGACCTGGTGTCAGAGTCTTATTCAAACAGCCTACGCCTTACTTGCTCTAACATCTCCTCGACCTGCCCGGGCTCGACAGTGCTCGGGCGACCACTGCCACTGGATCGATGAAATGATCCGGTAGAATGCAAGCGTCTTGCCGTATCCAAGAAGCATTGGTATGATGGTAACCGTCGCTGTTCAGCAGGTGGCCTGCCATCGATAAACCGTTGACGATACAGTTCGCGGGCACGATTTAAATTACTATCCTCATGGCCTACACATAGTATCATATCGTCATATTCCATGTTAGAATACCTACTGAGCCATTTTCTCAAATTACGATAAAGCATCAATAAAATCAAAACAAAACAAGCAAGCGAAAGAATCGACTGATTGATATGCAAGTGCAACCAGGGTTGCCAAATACTATTTCTTACATTTCCTCATTTTATTTTCCTCCAGGATGATACGTTTTGTTCCCTAAGGTTTATTTAACTGAAATACACAAATAAATAGGTAAAAGAAAAAAATTCGAACCCAAATTTAATATTACACAAAATGACAGCTACCTAAAGATTTATCGTGACGTGATATACCCTATGACACTCCCCGGATCAGTACGACACTAGGTTGGTAACTGGTATTACGTAAAGAATAGTTGTATTGTATTGTATTTGTCCAAATAATGTCCCTAAATTTACCCATTGTGATTAAATTTTTCTCAATGATTCGATTCATAGAACGGAATTATTACCCAAACTTTTGGAAAAAACCCCAATCCGGCAACACTGAGTGCAAATTTCAAAGAAAACCCGACAAGGCGGCGCACGGTGGGCTGAAAATCGACTTTCATAGACATAGGGATAAAAAAAAATATGTGTCGTTTTTTTCATGGATATGGGTTTGGTTTATCATTTCTATGCTCAAATATTCACAAAAGGTTGATTTAGCATATAAATGGATGAGTTATAATTTTTTTACGAAAAATTTGTATGGAGTTCGTGTGAAAAATCCGATTATCTTTGGAACAGCAAGTTAAACCGTAATATCCTTACAGGGGGTTTTAGAACTTATTATTTATGATTTATTGACATACCGCGTATGACGGTTACTGCTGCAGAAACTAAGTAAAAAAATAAAGAAATATAATAATTTTTTTAAATTCTTTCACGAATCTTTTTAAAGCGTCTAGTCAAAATACCAAGTATTAATTAGCTAATAAACCTAAATAAGTGATATTTAATTATTATTATTTAGTACCATGACCATCATGCGACAACACAAAACAATAACTATTGATTGTGATTAGGAGTTCTAGATGAAGATTTTCAAGAACTTCAGCCAATGCATCTTTAATGAGCGTAGTTAGCAAAGGGAAATCTCTAATGAGGGTAGATTAACAAAAAGTAAATTTGCTAATCACTATAGTTTTAATGATCAGTGGAAAGCAATAAATAAGCTAAATTTGACTTTAATAATTTAGTGTATTCCAAACTTTTGAACTACATACGTATTCTGTGACCGTAAAATATTATTATAATGGAAAGTCTAACCACCAACTTAGACTTGTTTGTTTTTCTAAGAAGTGGGAGTACTTCATTTGATCATGAAGTATTGTTCAGTGCAGTGGTAGCTCGTCTAGGTGATTGCTTCTCTGACGAAGACCGTGTAACACTCAAGGAATTTTGTCGAAGATTTACAAGAGCTGCTTCACAGAGGTGGCAGAAATCTCACCGTATCCTTGATACATTCAGAAAGCAGTACGAAAATTGGCTTCAGGCTAATGTCGATTGGCCAAGTTGTGTGCCAACCGGTTTTGTCATCCAAGAATCAAATGATGAGAGACCTAGCGCACATTTAATCTCTCCAGAACCGTCAACATCGTCGTCTATTGGTACTATGACAAAAAGACCTCGAAAGTCATTCGAAGATCTGGGAAGCAAACAGAAGAAGAGAAGGTCTGAAGATCATAAATGCGAAGATCCAAACGAATTGGCCAGTTCAGCTGCATTACATTTAGAAGAAGATGGTCGTGAGGATACCGCATTTGTTATCAAATATATGCTGAAAAATCCAGAAGCAGCTGCAAAAATTAGAGAAATGCTTAAGAAACCAGTTCAAACTTGTTTATTTACACCAGAAAAATCACTAGGGTTGCTCCTTTCATTGAAACTCTCTAAGTGGCAATACATCACGTTGCGAGAGACGGCCATTCGGGAAGGTGCTAAGGATATTTACCCGTCTTACTACAAAGTGCAACAAGCTAAACTACAATGCTATCCTCCGAAACAATCAGTCACTGTAATGGATTCTTCAGCTAGGATTACACTTCAAGCATTACTTGATATCACGGTGAAGAGGATCATTGAAAGTCTTTCTGAAAATGTGCAAAATAAGGATTTGAAGCTAGTATCTAAGTGGGGATTTGATGGTGCTTCCAACCAAAGCCGATACAAACAGAAAATGGAGGGGCAACAAGATGATTCCAGTATATTTATGACCTCGTTAGTGCCACTCAAGCTGACTGCTGGAGATGATACTTTATGGACGAATCCAAAGCCATGCTCAGCCTTATATTGTCGTCCAGTGCAGTTCACTTTTATAAAGGAGAGCGAAGAAGTGGTCATCAGTCACAAAAGGCAAATGGATAATGAAATTAAGGATCTTATCCCTACTGAGTGCGGTAGTAATAAGGTGAGTCATCAACTTATGATGACAATGATCGATGCTAAAATTTGTACATATCTTTCTGAAGCTAGATCAAACGCATCGTGCTACCTGTGCTTAGCCAAACCTACAGAAATGAACCGTTTAGATGTTGTAACATCAAAGACTGTGTCAACTGGCGTATATGAATTTGGCTTGTCATCACTGCACGCTCGTATAAATTCTATGGAATGTCTTTTGCATATTTCATACCGACTCGACTTCAAAAAGTGGGCTGCAAGAGGCAATGAGTACAAGGCATTGTTAGAGGCAAGAAAAAAAAATATCCAGGATAAATTTAAAGACGAGCTCAATCTTTTGATTGACATCGTAAAACAAGGCTCAGGAACCACTAATGACGGGAATACGGCAAGAAGGTTTTTCGAGTTTCCTGATAAAACTGCAGCCATTACTGGATTGGATGAAGAGCTTGTTCGAAGATTTGCCGTGATTCTGCAAGCAATAACATCTGGGGAGCAAATCGATGTCATCAAATTTAAAGATTATGCCCGCAAAACAGCAGAAAAGTACGTGGAGCTATACGACTGGTACCACATGTCTTCAACCGTCCATAAGCTTTTGATACACGGTGCAGACATAATCGCCAATAACGATATTGTGCCAATCGGAAGCCTTTCAGAAGAAGCCTCGGAGGCACGCAATAAAGATTTTAGAAGGTTCCGGGAACATCATTCGCGGAAAAAAAGCAGGCAAGCTTCCAATGAGGATATCCTCAATATGCTTGTTCTTTCGTCTGATCCTTTGATTAGTGCACGAAGACCTAAGTTAGATACTAAGAAAAGCCAGGATCTCTTTGCTGAAACTAAAGAACTAATCAAGTGCCAGGAAACTCAGTTCGAGTTTTTGGATGTATCTAATTTGGATCCTGATTCCGAATTGGAATCCGACGATAGTGATGTTGAATATTAATAATTATGTTTTATATTTTTTTTGTAAATAAGTTATTAAGTTATTTTTAATATTATTTAAGCTTTTTTATTATTATTTAAGTTTTTTAAGAATTACGCAAATACTAATATTTAATATATTTTAATACAAATATCAAAAGAATTTTTTTTTATTTTGGTTTGGTGCATTAAAACGAGTCGTAAAAGAATTTAAAAATACAATATTTAATACTTTTATTAATCACTGTAAGTGATTAGCAAATTTACTTTTTGTTAATTACCCTCATTAGAGATTTCCCTTTGCTAACTACGCTCATTTAAGATGCATTGGCTGAAGTTCTTGAAAATCTTCATCTAGAACTCCTAATCACAATCAATAGTTATTGTTTTGTGTTGTGTTGTCGCATGATAGTCATGGACTCATGGTACTAAATAATAATAATTAAATATCACTTATTTAGGTTTATTAGCTAATTAATACTTGGTATTTTGACTAGACGCTTTAAAAAGATTCGTGAAAGAATTTAAAAAAAATATTATATTTCTTTATTTTTTTACTTAGTTTCTGCAGCAGTAACCGTCATACGCGGTATGTCAATAAATCATAAATAATAAGTTCTAAAACCCCCTGTAAGGATATTACGGTTTCACTTGCTGTTCCAAAGATAATCGGATTTTTCACACGAACTCCATACAAACTTTTCGTAAAAAAATTATAAGTCATCCATTTATATGCTAAATCAACCTTTTGTGAATATTTGAGCATAGAAATGATAAACAAAACCCATATCCATGAAAAAAACGACACATATTTTTTTTTATCCCTATGTCTATGAAAGTCGATTTTCAGCCCACCGTGCGGCGCGGCGATATCTAAAGGTAGGTCTATCGGGAGCGGTAGCCATATTGGTCATCAATCAGCCAATAAGAGCGTAGGAAGTCGCCCGCGGTTTGCGCGCTAAAGAAACTACCATCGTAGACCCGGGGTTGGCAACCATTTCACCCTGTGTCGTCGCAGGCGCCGTCTTATTTTTTTTTCATTACATTATTTGCACATTATTCACATATTCGGCAAATCAGTCGGTAAATACCTACATCATAGATTTCAAATTAAATGCATTAGTTTTATTTTTCTGCAGTATTTTTTTTATGTTACCCATTATTGATAATAGGTAGGTAGGTATTTGATGAATGAAATATTAAAAATAGGGAGTGCCTCCGCTGTTGGAGCGCTGGCAACCAAAAATAACGCCATTGGGAACAAGCGATGGGTAATACTGCCGGCAGCCAAGATTTTAAACAATGGCTGCCACCGCCGGCACCAAAAATGGCGGCCGCTGACGGGGGGCTTGTAGGATTCTGCTAGTGCTGGTATCCAAAACAGCAGCCGACGCCGCGCCGGCAGCTAGCTCGCACTGATATGGTTAATAATGGTTAAAAAATAATAACTGATTATTGTCTTTTTACGTAGGTACTTGCAAGACTTTTACGAATAATTAATAGATACTTAGTGGTAATCTTGCTGTCATAATGTGCCGGTTTTTTGGAACGAGCATTAAAAACAACATTTTCAAAAAATGTTGTGCATCAATGTCACATAGAGAAATGATCACCTATCTTTGTCTTACAATTAGGGTCCCGTCAGAAACAAATATGAAGCTTGAAATCCCTGTATCTCTCCTCTCCTCTAGTCTCCTAGTACTAGTAGTTTACACACTACTACACACACACTTTATCTACAACTGCCTCCGTGGTCTAATGGTTAAGAGCATTGGGCTCTTGACACGGAGGTCGTGGGTCCGATTTCCACGGGGGACACCTAGTGATATGTTACTTTGTGCGTTTTTCCCCAGTTGGTTAGGGCATTGCAGGCTGAATCACTTGATTGTCTGAAAATAAAGATGAATCCGTGCTTCGGATGGCACACTAAGCCGTTGGTACCGGCTACTTTCTCTGGTGGTAGTCATAAAAACCACGTCAGAGGCCGTAAGGCCTGAAAAACTCTGACATCAGGGCTTGCTGCCCACACGATAAGAAGACGACTTTATCTACAAACCAGAAAAACTTTTTATCTTTTTCTCTTGAAATTGTGTAGTGTAAGAATCGAACCCGTTCTTATCGCCAGGGTGTAACTAACCGGCCATATGGTACAGAACATTTGGGCGCTATCGCGGCGACGGCGTTTTTTATCGGTTTTATTAGAAAGCTAGTTTAACAGTGATGATTTTCATGAAGATCAGGTCAGCCGATTCGAAGATCATGGGGATCTTAGCTGTAAAATGGATGTTTATTTTAATTTTGCTCATACATTGTTTGCCGGCCACTGTATTCTATGAAGACGCACGACAACGTACGCAAAATTTTTAATTTAAAGAATTACACGTGCGGAACCCGCATAATTATTTTTAGCAAATGGCGCCAAAATTCTGGCTGCCTGGTAGTTCAAAGACTAAACGGCAGCAGATACGTCGTAAAGTCACTGCGTTGTCTCCACTACTAACCACTATCTTGTAAGTGCTTAACTTAAAAGATAATTATTCTCGATGTTATCTTTAATACTAAACTAACTTGAATATTAAGCCCTAAAAAAGAATAAATAACAGATTTTCAAAAATGTTAAATTATTGTTACAAAAATAAACAATAAAAATAATAATATAAAAAAAAAAAATTCATATTTGTCTTCATGTTAGATAATTTAAGCTTCTTACAATTTCTTTTTTCGGCAAAAAAAGTATCTTCGCCTCTTACTGAAATTTAGGTACAAATGACTTACAAACATTACCCTTCTGAAAAAAAAAGTCTATGTTTCAGAGGTCAACTTCAGATTGAATGACCTTATCAGCTGATCACTAGAGTTGGGATTTTTTAGTAAATGGCTTCGATGAAGGATTTTATTTTTTTTGGTTAATTATGTAACACCCTGTATACCTATGTAAAAAATACAGGGTGAATTAAAGTATCTAAAAAGTGAGATTCTCACGTTAGTTTCTATTTGAACTATTCAGTTTCAACCAATACCGATTCCAACTTCCTGGTTTCATCTAAGTATTACAATAAAAATGCTTCTTGACATATTCTACTCAAGGGACACCGATCAGAGACAATGTTGTTCTCGAGGACTTTTAAATTCAAGCTTTGGATTTGCTTTGGATATAATAGGCGCTATAGTGGCGCCTCAGATGGCACTTAAGTGCTTTTCTTACATAGTGTCAGAGAGAAACTCTTTTATTTATCTTATGTCTTAAATGTGAATATGCCTTTATTCACAGATCTTCATATGAAAAACAAAACTATAAGTGCTTTCGTCTGTAAATGCTTTGAATAAAATAAGTTCCCCCTTTTGTGTTGAGGAAGTGACGAAATTGTGGGATTTCAGCTTTTAGTTAGATAATAAAGATTTCCAAATATTATTATCCTACTAATGTTATAAACGCGAAAGTTTGTAATAATGTTTGTTACTCTTTCACGTAAAAACTACTGGATGGATTTTAATGAAATTTGGCACACAGATAAAATACGATCTGGATTAACACATAGGATACTTTTTTAAGGTCTATGCAGACTGAGTCGCGGGCTACAGCTAGTTAGTTATAAACATGTTAGCTACAGCCATTTGTGCCCTTTCTATGTTGAATTTTTCAAGGGCAGTAAACTTATGTTGTACCAGTAAAATCCAATGACTAAAAATGCCACCTTTTTTCTTTTCGCCTTTTCTTTAACACGGTCATTAATCACTGAAACTCTTTGACTATTTATTATAAGGACTAGCCTTGCGGTAGCATTTCCCCTCTGCCACGGTATAAGCACAATTGATCTTGTGCATTTAAATGCAATTTTATACCTTATCACTAAACGAGACAGCCTATAATTGCGAAACAATAACTTCGAACTTAGAACGTTTGGGGTTTACACGAGACTACTTTTCATGATTTTTAACATTCAAAATTAGAATCTAAAGTTATGGGGAATAAAATCCAAAGTTGCGGATGTCATGTTACCTCCCCCTCCTCAAAAAGTGGCAGAAATGTTTGTTAGTAGAATTACACGCGTAACCAGTCCGAATATAAGTAGTTAAAGCTGAAACTTGAATATTATTGTTCAGAATAAAGTTACAAACAAGACTTTATGACAAGTATATCTCTTAACTCAGTTCAAATGGAGATATAAAGGCTTAAAGTAAACGTAATGAATATATTTTCACCTTCAAGCCTTTATATCTCCGCTCAGACTGAGTTTAGAGAAATACATGTAATAACATGTATTGTTTGTTACTTTATTCTGAACTTCAATATTCATGCTTGTTGTTGGCCGAGCTAAAAACAACGTCGAAAAATAAGGCTCCAACCTTTTATACAAAGCTCGCATTGTCTTTTGACAAAAATATCTGCCAATTTTGGAGGTTGGTTGTCTATGGATCTGTGGGTCTTGGAGAGGAAGTTGGAATAGGGCCTAGGAAATGACCTTTAGATCAATGGTGACAGTTACAATAGATCCCTGGTCGCGGTAGCTAATGGTTGTACTCTTATACAGGGTGTAACAAAACAAGCTAGTAATTCTTAAGGGGGTGCTTCAGACCATCAAACTGTACAAATTTCACTATGGAGCCAATATCACATCGCGAAAAAAAATCCGCTCTTTTATACAGGGTGTAAGTTACAGCCTAGCAAATATTGCAACGGTGAACTCAGACCATCAAACTGAACAACTTTTACTATGGATCCTACCTCAGGAAACGCGAAAAAATATCAGCTGTCCCATACATTTAAGTTGAGAATTCCTGAGATAGGCTCCATAGTGAAAGTTGTTCGGTTCACCCCCTTAAGTATTACAAAGGTGTTTTGTTACACCCTGTATATTCTGTGCTAATGGTTGGTACATTAATGTGGTTGGCTTATGGTCAGTACCAACACTCCACTATGAACTGCCGTCCGTGCCTTTTTGGACATTTGTTGACTTTTCACAAAAGAAACCACAGAATAATTACTAGTACTACCCGTACAGAAGAATCACTTCGAAAACAGATTTAAATAAATAGCGACTCTCTAGGCACGACCATAAGGTGCAAATTTATTCGCACCCATCCAGAGCTTCATTTACCCTATTTCCTGCTTTCACTCTTCTCTCAATATATAAAAAACAAGGATAATATACAACGTGTTAATGAATTACCGCAAAACTAGAAAGTAGTTTGTTAGGAATCGAGAGCAGAATCGAATTATCATGGTTTCAACATAGGTAATTTTTTTCAAAATATTAAATATTTTGTTAGTAAAATTTAAAATTTACTGAACTCGATCTCAACCTATACCTTGGGCACTCTCACCGTACTTACTACCAAAACAAGATTCTTAAAATGTATCCATGAGCACGTTAGCGCTTTCATTCATTGCTGAAATGATAAGAAATCATTTTTGCCTCAAAACCTAAAATGCGAATAACTTTATATTTTAAGTATCAAATTGATGAAATTATTGTTTCAATTTAATCATTTTGTTATAAATCAGTTGGGGTGTATGAGGTTTTGCGCTTATTCATTAACACGTTGTATAAAACAAAATTATTATCCATCCGTACCAATGAACACTGAAGTACAAAATATGGTTATTGGTATTCATAACAGCTATTAAACCTGAAATATAGCCATCATAATTTTGAGTCAGCGGTTATTGACCGGTTATATAATTGATTTTCATACTCAGCTTATTTCAAAAAGCATTTGCAGTATAAAATACTTTGATAGAGTTTGATCGGCCGCATCGCAGCAAAAAATGCGTAGTTCGTATACTAGAGCGGGTCGGGTCGCTACGCTTTGACGGATTTTAAGTTTAACGCTACACCAGGCCTGTCTCACTCCACAGCTTAGGTAGGCTTGACAGCCGATCCCCACCGAGGGGTGAATGGCAATAGGTTAGATATACCGTGTAAACTCTTTGGTCAAATCTCATTAGACTTGCCGCCATTTTGTGAGTAGTCAATGCGAGACTTGAAAACCCTATCGATGTCACGCTGCCAGCACGTGAAAGAATGAGAGAGGGAGACTACGTAAAAGCTTTCATGTCTAATGACTGGGTTCACTTTTGTTTGCACGCGCGCTGTTGTGACGGTTGGTCGGTTATTCGCAAATTGTACGATAGGATGGGTGCGAATAACTTTGCACCTTATGGCCGTGCAGAGAGAGTCGCTATTTATTTAAATCTGTTTTCCAAGTGATTCTTCTGTATGGGTAGTACTAGTAATTATTCTGTGGTAATACTGCAGACATAAAAAGTTCCGCTTGTTCTGGTACACTGCGTACTGGCATAGAATGCGATAGTTCATGTAAATTGTATAGAAGCGATTTGGGCTGATTTTTGCGCTGCGGCTCGCCCTGATGTGGCGGCCGTTCCTAATATGAACTTATCTTAAAACTGATCTTAAATCTGAGGGAATCACCGATGTGCGACTGCACCTGACCAAACCCTCACCCACGTGGTAAATGAGTGCACTCTGCGCCGTTTCCCCGGTGGAATTGAAGAGCTCCATAGGTTAACCCCGGCACCGGAAGACTGGCTAAAACATCTTGACCTCGAAATTTAAACCTACATACTCCACAACCTCCAACCTCATACATACGGCTCGAGTATGTTTGCTGTTTTGTATGCAACAGCTGATTTTTTTCGTGATTGCGACATTGCTCCCATTGAGAAAGTTGTTCAGTTTGATCGTCTGATCATCCTCTTAAAAAGTGTTAAGAAAGACCCTATACATCACATTTTGATTTCATCGAATGCTGAGTCTCTTCTTGTCAGTGTGAACACGTTTGTAGGCAGTGTCTAGGGTGTGCAATAGCTTAAATAACACACACACACACACACAAACTCATACACTGACACACACATTTAAATAAAGCTATGACGTATCTGTTATCCATGTTTCCTTAACTACACCTTCACCACCTAAATCCTAAAGTAATAGCAACATAATCTTGGCCCTAAATAAAGCTGAACCCCCAAATCCAGGACGACGTGGTAGATTTGTCAACGTAATCCATTTAGTAACTGGGATTAATCTCTACACGTTGAACAGTGTGCGTTTTGTTGTCTTTTGTTACGTAAAGCGGTACAGTACGGAACGCAGTAGAATGAGCGTTTTTCCTGTGGTGTTCTATGGGATCGATAGATGGCGCTACGGTCTGTGCGAATTAGGGTTAATATATCAAAACGTGTGTCTTTAAAATAATAAATGGGGAAAAGATGATAAACAAAAATCAAATTTTTTACTGACTTCGAAAAAGGAGTAGGTTCTACGTTCGTCTGTAATTTTTTTATTAATTAATTTTTACGAATCATTTAAATCAAAAATTTGAAACTGTTTGTCTGATATGGCTGTATGGGCTCGATCCCTTGGCATTTAAAAAAAGGCAGGCACAGACTTGACATGATTTTGACATGATCTCGCACACATCTCACTTATCGCTTTTTAGCGATAAGAACGCCTATTTTTGTACCTTCTGAATTTTCTGTCCGTTTACTCTCTGTATACTATGCTTTTGGTTTAAAATAAATTATAATAGATTGATTGATTGGTTGACTTCTCTATGGAGCTATGAACAATGCCATCTGTTGTGTTTTTGGGGAAGTAAATTTAAAAAAGAAAAGAAAGATGCTCATTGAGTCGAGTATTTGAGAATGTAGTACCATATTCTTTCTTATATTGTGATTTGTGAGCAGATTGACGATTGCCGTAAAAGCTTCAGGGGTAAGATTGGAACCAACAAGTTTTCCAAGGTATATCTAAAATTGAATCTGGGTATCGGTATACACATAAATGTATACAAGGTGTAAGATTAAATGCTTTACATATCGAACAGGGTGCTTCAGACCATCAAATTGAACAACTATAATTATGGAGTACTGAACAACTTTTACTGTGGAACCAAAACGATCGGAGCAAAAAAATCTGCTGTTCCATACTAAACTGCAATGCCTACTCGACTCAAATGTATGCAACAGCAGATTTTTTTTTACTCCGATCGGTTTGTTCCCTTAGTAAAACTTGTTCGGTTTGATGGGTAGACTCCTAGTTTAAAAGGATGCGAATGATATTAATTTCACTCTGTAGAAATCTGGAAAGACTCGACCAAAATTTGTGAAACAGACGATTTTTTTTAAGTTGGTCCCATAATAAAAGTTGTTCAGTTTGATAGTCCAAAGCACCCCGTAAAGTATATATCACGAATTTAAGTTCACATTCTGTATACTAAAACATCGATTGTTTACTTTTGAATAAGTACCTACCGTATGTATTAAACTTAGACTACTTATATGAGGACAAGTTACGCATGTAATTCTACTAACAAACTTTTCTGCCACTTTTTGCGGGGGGCGAGGTAGCACGAGATACGCAACTTTGAATTTTATTCCATTAGTTTAGATTCTAATTTTGAATGTTAAAATCATGAAAAACAGTGTAGTCTGAACCCCAGACGTCATAAGTTCGAAATTATTGTTCCGCAATTATAGGCTGTCGCGGTTAGTGATAAGGTATAAAATTGTAGGTAAATGCGTAAGATCTTTTGATCTTGCACGTTGGCAGAGGGGAAATGCTAAGGCGAGGCGGGTCCGTATATATTTCGTCTAAGGTATTAAAGTATCTATAATGGATTTGCATTCAGCCTGCCGCTTGCCGACGGGCTTTTTCCATAGACAGTTCCTGCCTGTTTTGTTATAGAATCTAGAAACTAATCTCTATGTTTGTACGAAGTCAGATTTTCGTTAAAATATACAGTTTTAGTGCTAGCATTAATTTATCTATGGAAATCTTTGTGGCACTGTTACTTTAAAACAATACATTTTAACGAAAATCTGACTTCATACAAACATAGAGATTAGTTTGAAAATATCACCAGAATTCGTTTGTATGCAGCGCGCATTTACGCATTCTGAATAAACTTCTCTTAAAGAGGCTTCAAGGTGGATGGTTCTGACATGGCATCCAATTTATCAAGAGCGAAATTATCGGAGCAAATAACTCGCATAGAAAGGAATTGCACATGACTCTGCATAAATCAATTTTATGTTAACTGACGTAAATGTGGGAAAAGGGGTGGAAAAGATGAGCTATTGGTCAGCTATTTTTGACGCATTGTTAACTCCTTTTAAAGTCGTAAGTATAACGAGGCTCCGCCATGTCTTTTCTCCGATGTGTTTTCGCTTAAAAAACAATCCTTGAGATTGGGCGTGGATTTATAGTATTGTAGCCCCGGGATTTTTTAATTACCAAAAAGATTACCGATTGCCGTTTAGAAATTGTTTTAAGGTACGAAATTACTAATATAAAAACCTTAATCTTACAGATCACAGATCGCCGTAACAAACAAAATAATAAAAAGAATTGTCAGAATTTTTTTAATTACGAGTTTACAATTTTTTTTCTATACTGTCATGTTCATACAAAGCAATCAAAATTGACTTTTCATCTGGTCTTATAGCTTTGGCAACTTTAGACACTTACTATTACGTAAGGGTATGGAACTGAGGCGAAGAACATGACAGTATAGAAAAAAAAACGGTAAATGCGAAATTTTAAAAATTGCAGATTTTTTTTTTGTTTCGGCAGGTTGTGATCTGTTAGACTTTGGTAGTTTATATTAATAATATCGTGCCTTACAACAATTTATAAATGGCATTAGGTAATCTTTTTGTTAATTAAAAAGTCTCGGAGCTACAGTACTATTACAATACCTATTCCAACTTCCTGAGATTGGCATAAATCTCAAAACGCAGTTAGCCCAGTCATTTTACGGTTCGACTCGGAACAAATTAAGGATTTTTTCGGTACATCATTTATTGCATATACAATTACGACCGGTTGCTAAATTTTCTCTTATATCTCTTCAGTGGGAGACGCTGATTA
The DNA here is from genome assembly GCA_963924505.1 of Agonopterix alstromeriana. Lineage (NCBI taxonomy): Eukaryota > Metazoa > Arthropoda > Insecta > Lepidoptera > Depressariidae > Agonopterix > Agonopterix alstromeriana. Next base: position 1,779,908 of record OZ004663.1, on the reverse strand, counting down.
ATAAAAATTTGACTGCCAATAACTAATAGCTCAGCATTTGAGAACAAAGGCCATTGTTGATGACGTCGATGTATTACTAAAATCGGGATTCATTTCTAAAAGAACCTCCATAAAACAACAATCAGAGCAAGCGATTTGTAAAGGGTTGACTTGGCGTAAATATAAGCTGCGAGCGATTAGCTTTCTGTGCTTGTTATGACTGCAATAAAGCACGAAACTCTCAAAGTGTTTTGAGATGGACATGGCAACACTGTTTCATTTGCTGTCACACTGGTGTTACTGCCACAATCATAATTTATAAGTAATATTCAGGAGTCGCGCTGCAAGTCTGACGGAAGGTGGACGCGTGCGTGGTGGCCTCTCTTAGGCTTGCACGTGGCTCCGCCATTTTGTGAAGCTCTTTTGTGTTTTAACCATAAAACAATCACTTGAGATTATAAACTACTTGACATTGGCAGAATTGCTGCGCTAGACGCTTACAACTGGCCATTAATTAAGAAAAAAAAAAAAAAAAAAAGTAATATTCATTACATGTCACAAAAAATTTATAAAATGAACTAATGTGCCAATTAAATAAATATCCCTACAGAACGTTGGTTTTATAAAAGCGGCCACAGTCGGTACACTCACACATAGTGCGCGTTAGAAAACGTACGAATAGGTACACACACTCAGCCAGGATATGCGCGCCTGTTCAAACGTCCTCTAACGCGTGCAATGCGTGATTGCGGCCTCTGGTAGGAAGCTTTCGTTCTGTAGGAATTGACAGGAAGGTGTAAGGGATATGGGACGTGAGACGTGAGACGTGGGGCGAGGGACGTGGGACGTGGGACGTGGAACATGGGACGTGGGACGTGGGATGTGGGACGTGGGACGTGGGACGTGGGACGTGGGACGTGGGACGTGGGACGTGGGACGTGGGACGTGGGTTGTGGGTTGTGGGACGTATAACGTGGGACGTGGGACGTGGGACGTGGGACGTGGGACGTGGGACGTGGGGCTTGGGACGTGGGACATTGGACATGGGACATGGGACATAGGACACTCCCCACCTGTTTCGCCCCTGTCGGTCATCGCGAAGAAACTGTTCATAACAGACAGCTATAGAAGGGCTGCTCCATTAATCAGGCGCACACATAGACGCGCACGTATGTACACAAAATTAATAGTTAGATAGTACTGACGTTCGACCGACTTGATCCGAGATCGCTGAACGTGCGCGTCTGTGTTCTTGCACCTATTTCGCTCGTTTGTATGAAGCCGCCCTTCTGTACCTGTCTCTTTTTTTCTGATTACTGGCAGTAACTAGTGGTGCAGTCCTATCTCACTCACTAAGTATAGCATGTGCTTCTTCTGCGATCTCCTTGTCAGTTGTGTGAAGTGTCCAAGATGTACTACCGCTACCGCTTATCCAACAAACTGAAGTAGTAAATCATATCCCCAAGCCATATCTATCTGCAACATTCATAGGCCGTAAAATGTTTTTATGACACTACTATGTATCCTTAACAAAGGGCCTCAGAGTCTAGTTTCGTATAAAATAAAACAGAATAAACTATGTAAGCCTAAACTAGATATCAGGGTCATCTGTTTGGAAGTTTATGACCATTTTGTCTGTGACTATGGGTGGTAATGAAAATGCTTGAAGCTTCAGCAAAAATCGAAACGTGCAAAGTCCGCAGAACGGCATTGTCAACCAACAGCCATGTTTGTGCATTGTCGATATTGTTCCGGCCGTTTGTGCAAAGTCCACAAAGATCGATTATTGCTTTGTGTAGATCGTTTTGGGCATTTTCGGTACTGTTACGATCGCTACAATGTAATTGTACAAAGCTGATTTATTTCAATAATTGTGGACCTCAGCCGTAATTCGTTTACAACACTTTGTTCTAGGCGTACAATGGAGTTTGACATATTTGAAATTCGTAAAAATTTGGTTTTAGTGATATTTGTGACATAATTTCGTGCGGATTGTGTACCAAACAGTTGCGTAAAGCGACCGACGTAACAGGAATATCAAATAAATACGATAACAGAACATAAGTTTTGGTTCAAGTAAACTCGTACATGGTCATTTTGGCGGCAACGCGCGAGCTTGCGAAATCGACCACAGATTCATCGTCATCTATCATCCCATCATCAAAATAAAGAATATAAAGAAAAAAAAAATAACGAATGGCTCAATAGGACTAGTATCCAGAGCCGTTAAAGAAATTATTTAAAAAAATTTATAAAGGCGTACAAGGCTATGCTGCTGGCTGTATGGGAGGTAAGCAGCGGTACTTTTGATTTATATTTGGACCAATTCCGCAGTAAATTGAACAAATTATCTTTATAAAACGCCAGCATAGAATCGATGTCCAATATGATATGTACAAAGTCCGCAATAATAGATCTCTATGTCAACATCATCACCGAGTTGTTTATGATGACCAACTTGACAGAGTTGTCCAAGTTTTCAGAATTGTTCATGTTTTCCGAGTTATTCATGTTGACAGAGTTGTCCATGTTGACCGAGTTGTCCAAGTGGACACGGATGTACCGTAGACCCAAGTGAGCAATGGGAAAAACATATTGCCCGAGGTCCACCTGGGTAGACCAGCCAAATGGCCCACGTGAAAAACGGATAAGTGACATATTCTTGGTCACATTCATCATCATCTGCCTATGAACATCCCACTGCAAGGCACAGGCCTACCCTCTGGGAAGGTGTATGAGCGTTAGTCCACCACGCGTGCCCAATTCGGATAAGTAGACTTCACATACACATCGGAATTTCTTTTTCAGCGTATGCAGGTTTCCTCCCGATGATTTCCTTCACCGTCGGTATTACTTACATAGGTACATTATAAAAACTCAATGGTACATGGCCTCAGATTACATGGTATGTCATCCGTGCGGATTCGAACTTAATAGCTAACCAATAGCCATGCTTTCTTTTTTTTTCTTATTGCTGTCTCCCGTTCGCAAAGGAGGGAAGTTGGATATTTCTTTTTCCTACTCCTCCTATCTTCATTGATTAATACATTGCGGGTTCCAAGATAGATTAGAGTCATCCCCCGGGCTCGCTGGACTCCATTGTTTAGTGTTGTGAATGGTCGCCGCTGTTGATCCTGGTTTACAGGTGTTACAGCGGTGGGAATGTGGCCTATGCCCAATAAACAATAGCTCTCCTCAACTCAACGACTCTCTCAGAACATCTCTATTCACTTTGCACAAACTATTAGAAAAATGTCGACAATGTACCACCATTGCTGACAATACCGTTAGGTGGACTTTAAACCAATACCGTCTTCACGATAAGGGCACATGGGGCCCGTGCCCAGGGCCCCCATTCTCAGGGGGCCCCGAAGGAGCGACAATTTCTCTCACACATTTATTCTCAAAACATCTTATCAGAAGGTATTTGCAAGGCATATACTACGCCATTATATCGATGATGTTGATGAATGGTCATACTTAGTAAAAAAAAGTTATTATAATTAGCTTTTTTTTTTTTAACTTTCCAAAAGGGCCCCAAATTCTTGTGTGCCCAAATCAGTAATCTTATCAGAAGGTACTTACAAGGCATTTACTACGCCATTATATCGATGATGTTGATGAATGGGCATACTTAGTAAAAAAAAGTTACTATAATTCGCTTTTTTTACTTTCCAAAAGGGCCCCAAATTCTTGTGTGCCCAAGGGCCCCAGCCTAGTTTAAGACGGCCTTGCTTTACACGTTCATGTAACATTAGTGTTCTTCTTGGATTCAAGACTAAACACCAGGTACTAGAAACTCAGGTGTCATTAGACACGTACTGGATTTCCTAGAGCTATGTTTTCAGTGCAATGGAGTTAGGTTCATTTATAGGATTTGTTCTTTGTTCGATTTAGTTTCGATCGTCGTTGAAAAAAGACGAGATAGTTAGTGGTGAAAACTCGTAGGTAGTTTTTAGGGTTCCGTACCCAAAGGGTAAAAACGGGACCCTATTACTAAGCCTACGTTGTCCGTCCGACCTACTTATTTAGGGCTGTAACTTTTGAACTATAATAGCTAGACAGTTGAAATACTCACAGAATATGTGTTATTAAGGCGGATTTGTTAACAAATATCATTAAAATAGTATAAAAATGGCAAAAAGTTAAAAATTAAGGGGTCTTCAACAAGAAACTAATTTAATCAACGTTTTTTCTTCTTCCTCTATCATAAAAACGGTAATACATGCAAGCGTCAAACTTGGTATGATTATAGAGCAAACACTACAGTATAACAACAGATAATGAAAACCGGCCAAGTGTGAGTTGGTCTTGCTGTAAAGGTGCCAGAGAAAAATGTATGTTGTTGAGTGGTGGTGTGGTACGGAACCCTCGGTGCGCGAGTAGCCCGACTCGCACTTGACCGGTTTTATTTATTTAATGTTATTTAGAAAAACAAATCAGTAGTTAAATTTTTTTTAAATCGATGCTATGCTAAAAATTTACAACCAACGAAGATTCTCACTTTCCAAAAATATTAGTTGTAAAAAAGAAATATGCCGGTATAAAACTAAAATAAAAGAGACGGAACCACTAGGCAAATAGTTTCCGACATGATGTTGACTATAAGTGTTACATTCATCCAATTTCAGCACGAAACGCTAAAACGTAGCTAAATTTCAATTAACACCGAAAGTCCAAATAAGAGCGCCTTTTTTCGAAGCGAAAAAGGCAATGAAACGAAAGATTATCCCGTAATTAACTTCTAGTATTACAGACGGCGGCCATAAAACGGGGGCAATCAAAAAGTGTGGCCGACTTCGTAACGTTTTAGTTTGCAAGTGAAGCAACTTGTAAAACAGGAAAATCGCTCGAAAATATTCAATCACGTATTCACGTCTAGGAAAAGTTGTGGAAACTTCACGCTAGCTTCACGGTTTCTAAAACTTTTACGTTTTAAAATTTATCGAGGAGAGTTTGTAGCAGTTTTTGTATTTAGAAACATTTGCAGACGGGAATACCAGCCAATGTCCCGAAAAGAGTTACTATTCATGTTTTTAATCATTTTAATGGAAGTTACAAAAATTCATTCAGCCGTTTACTACCAGAAAGAGTCCAAACTTGGTGTATTTTGGAAATTAAATTTTTAGACAATATTTAACTAGTGTTAACCCGCGAGTTCGTCCGCACAAATTAAACACTAGATTTTAAGTCAGATCATAAACTATCAAAAAAAGTTTCATCAAAATCGGTTCAGTAGTTTTTGCGTAATGTTGTCACAAAGATACAAACAAACAGACAGACAACAATTCTAAACAAGGTTGATTTGTAGTCCGGGATACCTAAAAAGCATATCGTAATCTTTTTCATGTAAATATCTTCAATGTACAGACACACTTCTGTTACAGTTTTATAATAGTTAAGATTATGTGGCTGAAATGTAATGATGTGCTTATTATATTTTTAGAATCAGCTCATGAAGCCCTTTCATTCAATATCCATCCCACATGATAGATATTAGAAAAAAAGATATAATCGCATAAAAAAAATTTATGATGTCCCAAAAATGTTTTGAACTGGCCGGCGATATCAAAACTATACATTCTTGTGTATTGAGAATACATTACAGAAGTAAAACCACGGTAAGAATATTTTGCAAAGTGAATCCAGCATGGCGTCATAGATATCGTACTTCCTATCTCTATGCACAGCGACTGCTCTATAAGCTTTGGCAGGAGACAGTGCATCTAAATTTTTGTTAGTGATCGATGTTTCGAACCCAAAATCCGAGTCATCATAAATATTCAAATGGAATTAGACCTAGCCGGCTGCAGTGCGGCGGTATCTAGCCCAGAATCTAGCTACAAATCAGCCTGGCCTGACCTCAAGCATGGCTAATTCAGGTGCGTTTATATGCAACGATGGTAGGTTAACTTTCCCTGAAATTTATTGCTGACCGGGTGTGTTTAATATAATTTTTAATGTTATGGGCAGGGAAAAATTTTGTGTACATGTTACATAGAGTAGATGACATAGCTTTTATTATTTAGCAAGCTGTGAAATGGCAATAACTTGAAAAACCGACAATCGATTGGAAGTCCGAGTTTCACACGAACTGACATACGTATTTTTTGAAGGTCAAATGTATCTGGAAGTATAGGAAGCTGGAAATGGGTATCGTCTACAACGTGTTAATGAATAAACGCAAAACTAGAAAGTAGTTTGTTTAGTATCGAGAGCAGAATCGAATTATCATGTTTTCAACATAGGTAATTTTTTTCAAAATATTTAATAATTTGTTCGTAACATTTTAAATTTACTGAACTCGATCTCAACCCACCGCACAGGCACACTCACCCTACTTACTACCAAAACAAGATTCTTAAAATGTATTCATGAGCACGTTAGCGCTTTCATTAATTGCTGAAATGATAACAAATCATCTTTGCCTGAAACCTTAAAATCCAAATAACTTTCAATTTTAAGTATCAATGTAATGAAATTATTGTTTCAATCTTATTATTTTGTTATAAATCAGTTGGGATGTATGAAGTTTTGCGCTTATTCATTAACACGTTGTATACCTGGAGTACAGACTGCCTTACAAGCGGTGAAACATGAAAATACTCCTTGGCAGTCGGTAATGTTCAACCTTCTTTCGTGCGTTTTGTTCCTTTCTAACCCAACGACGAAAATAAAAAAAAAAGAGTTTTTATTTAATTTTTGTTCTGACAGTAAGGGACAAACCTAAAGCTTGAAACTCGACGTACGAAAGAAGGTTGAACATTACCGATCGCCATGGCCAATTTCCGTGTTTCCATGCTTGTAAGGAGGATTGGTATCATTTATTATTCTAAATCCATGGTCAAATGCCTATTTTGACGGATTATTTTACGACACGACAGTTGGCACATCAGGCAGGTTCACTATTACTCGTTCTTATGCAGTGGTAATTATTATAGATCCTCAATCAATCGTGTCGCACTCTTATCGTATCAAATAAAACTTGCATTGAAAGCAGGTAGCTCGGTACAGATATGCGGTAACGAACTAACTAAGTTCAGCTACCTTGCCTAGTCGTCACAGCCATCGTCATAATTGTTGAACAGTCGTTTCTCTTGAATCAATGGTTTCGTTTTGTTAGTGTTCTAGATTGGATTATTATACCTCGCTTCGAAAACAAAAGTGAGCGCTTTATTTAAAAAAACGGGCTAAGTGCGTATCGGGCCACGCGGTTCCGTAGTTGCCCGTCACAATATACGGACTTAGAAGGGGGCTTTTTGTTTTATACTACGGTTTAACGGCTAATAAAGTCTAAACGTACATTTTACAAGTTGATCGACTATTACTCGTTACCTTGGAAAGCCTACTTAGCGGTGATAGTTTTCCTTTTAAATTCGTTATATACACTATGCAATTTTTCACGTATCCAGAAACAACAACAACTATTTCGCTAACGGATCCCTAAATAGAAAAATGGTTTGAACACACCCACAATATTTTTAAAAGTCCTATCTAACGATACCTTACACATGTTTCAAGTTTTATTTTACCACTTTGTCGGCGTGATAAATAGGGGTCCTTGTTGACTACGGATCCCTAAAAAAACATAAATACATACTACCTATATACACCACATACTCTACCCATTAAACTGAACAACTTTTACTATGGGAGCAAACCTGTCAGAACAAAAAAACAAACAGTTTGGAAATACGTATGTATATACATAAACGCACGACCAGAACTCCTTTTGCGGTTATTAGAGTCTTTGCTACAAGTACCATTTTCTAATCCAACGACAAAAATTGTTAGAAAGGAACAAACTTAAAGTCAGAAATATGGATTTAGAATGATAAAGGATGCCAATCCTCCAACATGGAACGCATCGCATGGAACCATGAAAATTGGCCATGGCGGTCGGTAATGTTCAACCCTCTTTCGTACGTCGATGTTTCAAACCCTTTCCGTCAGAACGACAATTTTCATGTTTTAATGCTTGTAAGGAGGATTTGTATCCATTGGTTTAAAATCCATGGTGCGCTCCTAAAAGCTTCGTCTCTGTGAGGCCAGGGCGCTCGCCCAATGTCGCTCATAGATTGATATAAATATGAATATTATATAAATAATAGATTATAAGGAACTGACAAATCGATAGGTCCATTCCAGTTGATAAAGATCCATCTTACACTGGCTCCAATCATAATAACACTAACACAAAACGAAGTAAGCAGAAGCACTTTATCTAGTCAACAGTCGTAAGTGAGTTTGTATAAGTGAAAGAAGGAAATTTTCCTGCCAAAATAAACAGCTTACCTCTATGGTTCTCAAACGCTCGCGTCGTGATTACTGCTATTTGGACAGGTGTTTAAATGCACGAGAGTAATAAATGAAAGCATCTGAATCAGTCTAAAAATGTTACGTTTGCTTAAAATCTACATCTGTACTATATTTTGTCATAGTGTAATTAAACTAGTGGTTGCGCTCGGCGGTCGCGACAGGTAAATCGTGCGCTGTGAGCGGGAGCCGGGGGGATCGTGTCCCAGTACGTGCCGGTACCGACTTACCTACGCGCGCCGTACCGACTTTGCCGGTGCCCCGTCCCCCGCACACCGCGCGAGCATAGATCCGCCGCGATCGCCGATGAGCGCAATCACTACAGGGTGGAATTGATATCTATAGACTCTTAGAAGAAAGGATGCTTATAATGATAACAATTTCACACTGTATATTATAATTATGCTATGATTTTGTACTGAAATGTTATACTAGATCTATTGCTGTTGCGTGGATATAGATTTTTTGAAAAACTATAAAGTTCTATTGGTCTCGTAGTATTTCCGGATGTGAGTGAATACGGAACAAACATCTAAACTTTCAAACATTTATCTCAAGGGCGGCCAATGAGCATGCAAAAACAGCATAATATTTAGAGTTTCCTATCACGTATTGTTAAGTAATTGCTATTTTTCAATCATGAGATTCAAAATCATAACCGAATGAATACAAAAAATTCATATTAAAGAACAAAATAATTCGTTAATGTCTACACAAAAAAAGTAGTCAGCACAAGCTTCGTCAATAATAATACAACAGCCGGTAATCAGCAACATGCTTCGTCAAAACCTTAAATAAACAGATAGAGATCCGCAACATGCTTCGTCAACTTACCTAACCAAAATCCACCTCACGCTTCGTCAGTAATAAAACAAAAACAGGTTTAAATGCTCTCCGCCCCTCGGAACCCACCTGGCTCAAAGGAACTCATCACACTAGCAGCATTATCGCGTTGAATGGCTAGAGAAATACTTTGGACCAGATAAGAACCCGAGCGGGGATCGCTCCCGCTCTCAAATAGCCTCCTGCCCAGCTCTCGCACAAAAGTCTTGGCCTCACAACCCCAAACACCCGACGTTTTCACTGCTAATGGTACAAAGATGTAAAGGGACTCTAACTCTAAAACTTCATATTCATCTTCATTCTTCTTCATTCACTTCATGGTGATTTTCTACTGCTGATTTCATAGAGATTTTACTACGAAATAACTGGATTTCCAAACTTATGCCTAAATCGAGGCTATTCAATTATATGAAGCAAAGGCTGGAGCGAGCAAAGATAGCTCTATGTTGTAGTTCGAGCTCCTAGTATTCGGGAATTCTGGGACAGTAAAGTGTAATTAATGGACACGGGACCAGTTGCAAAGTTCCGGGACGTTCCCGGGATTCCCAGCCATCTGGTAACCCTAGTTGTAACGGCCAACACGAGTTGGAATAAAGTTGTTTATTTTGGTAGAATATACAGGGTGAAATTTATATCATTAGCGTCCTTTTAAACTAAGAGTCGTCCCATCAAACTAAACAACTTTTACTATGGGAGCAAACCATACTAAACTGCAACGCCTACTCGACTCAAATGTATGCAACAAACGATTTATTTTTGCTCCAAGTGGTTTGCTCCCATAGTAAAAGTTGTTCAGTTTGATGGGTGGACTCGTAGTTTAAAAGGATGCTAATGATATAAATTTCACCTTGTATACAGGGTGTAAGTGACAGCCTGGCAAATACTGAAATGGTGAACTCAGACCATCAAACTGAACAACTTTCAATGGAGCCTACCTCAGGGAACGCGAAAAAAAATCTGCTGTCCCATATAAAACTGCTGTACCGACCCGACTCAAGCTGATTTTTTTCGCGGTTCCTGATGTAGGTTCCATAGTGAAAGTTGTTCAGTTTGAAGGTCTGAGTTCACCATTTCAGTATTTGCTAGGCTGTCACTTACACCCTGTATATTCGGTATCGCAGCTACATAGGGAACTGTGATTCTGTTTATAAGGAATGTTTGTTAGTTGTTTTAGCTATGTTCGATTGTAACATGTATTATAGTAGGTAAAATATATTCCAAAAGTGGATAAAGTTTAAGAATCACTGACCACAAAGGTAAACATAGCTATATCGTAAATCTGCTGGAATATGAGGATAACTTTACAAACAATGCCAGCACTTAGCTTATTTAATACATCTTTTAGACAACAATTTGTACGAATACTAGAGTTTTAGTTGTACTAATTTTTTTAGATACGTTTCCCATACAGCGCTTTTCTTTTACGTCCGCGATTATCTCAAAAACTACTAAACCGATTTTGATGATTCGTTTACATGAAAAACATACATTACTTCTGCCAACGCTTGTTTATCAGGAGGAATATGGCACAGTTATTGTCTTGGTTATCAGTGTCATCATCATCTCCTTGCTGTTTAGAAATGTGTACCAACTTCAAAAATATCAAAGTAAAATAATGTTTTATACCTACATTGAAAATTAGTACGTTTTTTTTACTTACAGATTTTTTAATTATATCCATATCTATTTTGTAAAATTCAGCTCGTAATGATGTTGAAAAACTGACATTGATCTCATAGGTCAATAGAAAAATGAGGTACGGTATTCACTGGGCGAATGATCGGCTCAAAAACATAGGGTAGAGTTCGCCAGAGTGAATGTGATATCCTACTAATATTATAAACGCGAAAGTTTGTAAGTATGGATGGATGTTTCTTACTCTTTCACGTAAAAACTACTGATAGGATTTTAATGAAATTTGGCACACAGATAGAATATGATCTGGAGTAACACATAGGATACTTTTTTAAGGTCTACGCAGACGGAGTCGCGGGTAACAGCTAGTTTTACAATAAAACATTTAATGGAAATGAGGCGAATGTTACTCGTAAAAGTGAATGTATTTTACAATAAATAATTGCAAGTTTTAATTTGATGAAATTGAGGTGAATATTACTCTGCGATGCTGGCGGGAGGCTGCGGTATGCGGGTGAACTTTAACGAGCGGTTACCAAGCTCATACAATATTAACCTTCCACGCCGCACACCACAACTGTAAACAGGGTAAGCAGCAACAACAGCAAGAGCAACAGTTTAAGGGAATATTATTCAGAGCGCGCTCCAGATAAACGAAGTCTAGTGATATTTTCAATACTAACAAATTAAAGTCAATGAAATTTTTCAGAAACAATCTAGAAACTAATCTCTATTCGCGATGAAGATTTTCGTTAAAATGTATAGTTTTAAAGTTACAGTGCCTCAAAGATTTCCATACAAATCTTAAATTAATCCTAGCACTAAAATATTATATTTAAAAAAAATCTGACTTCATACAAGCATAGAGATTAGTTTCTAGATTGTTTCTGAAAATTGTCATTGACTTTGATTGGTTAGTATTGAAAATATCACCAGACTTCGTTTGAATGCATTTACGCATTCAAAATAGACTTATCTTAAAGGGTGATTTGGAATTCGACGTATTCCCTTCTGGACGTTTAAGGGTTGAGCCTCATCTGCCAGCACCAAATCGCATTTTTTCACGCTCTATCCTTTTCTGTCGAAAAGGATGGAGAAACGGAAAAATGCGATTCGGTGCTGGCAAATGAAGTTCAACCGTAAAGGTCAGCCAAAATGCAACAATGTGTGGGGTATTCATTGTTGCATTTTGACTTTGGCATATGTGTGGCCGAAATAGTTTTCGACATATTTGAAAAAAAAAAAACATGTACTCTACCCATCAACCTGAACAACTTTTACTATGGGAGCAAAACTGTCAGCGCAAAAAAATATCATCTCTTTCATTCGTTTAGTCATGTAGGCGTTGCAGTTTAGTATTATTTTAGGTTGATGTTATATCAGGTTGATGCTTTGACTAATTATTATAAGGATTGGCCTTGCGGTAGCATTTCCCCTCTGCCACCGTATAAGCAAGCACATTCAATTTTACACCTTATCACTAAACGAGACAGCCTATAATTGCGAAATAATAACTTCGAACTTAGAACGTTTGGGGTTCACACGAGACTACTTTTCAAGATTTTTAACATTCAAAATTAGAATCTAAAGTTATGGGGAATAAAATCCAAAGTTGCGGATTTCATGTTACCTCGCCCCCCGCAAAAAGTGGCAGAAATGTTTGTTAGTAGAATTACACTCATAACCAGTCCACATATAAATAGTCAAAGGGTTGATGGGTAGAGTGCGTGGTTTAAAGGTTTGCCTTTAGTAAGTTTACATACTGTATACCCTCCTACAGTATAAGAAGGAGTATCTAGTACTACATACAGTACGGACACTCCCTGCCTCCCACCAACTTTTTACCTCACCCCCTCTGGTTACTCCGTGGTTATCTCTTAAGAAAATGTGTATTCCTCTCTCGCTCGCACGCAACCGCACATACTTCACTCTTCTTTTAAATTTTTACCATTTGTATGAAATGACAGCTATCAGCTGACAGTGTTTGCACCTGCCCCTGTTCGTACATCCCGCAACGCGTGCTATGTGTGAGTGCATCGACAGCGGCCGCTTTTATGAAGCGTTCTATCTGTAGAGATATTTAATCATGTGCTTCAGATACCGCACAACACCCCGCATTTGACGTGCATCGAAGGCGTGTATGCATAGGTATTCCCATCTTATTTATGTAGTAGTTATGGACATTTAATTATCTTGAGGTCGTTTTATGTCGTTATACATAAACCTAGTAATTATAGTACTCTGTGCATAGACTAAGATACCACTGCAAGTTTTCTGCACCCACATTTTAGGCAATGATAAATACAATAATTAAGGATCCTAAAAAATAGGGTTACCACTCTAAAGCCTGCCGCAACCAACATACTGTCAAATTAAACCTTTTTCAGAAAATAGGAGATTTCATATGTGAAACTACTTTCACAGAAAGAATGTGAATGAAAGAAAGAAGAAGAAAAGAAAGTGAAAGAAGTTTCATGTATGAAATAACCTCTTTTCTGAAAAAATCAAAAACAATTTTCGTCGAAATCTGTATAATAATTTTCGAGTAAATCGTCCCCATTCGTACAATCGAAAATAATGTGGCAACCCTACGTCGTGATCATCATTATGCAGGAATTCTTAAAAACCTTCAATTTTGTATATAATTTATTGACTAAACAAAATGATGGTACTTATATAATATGAACAAGAAAAAATTGTTTGAATCCGGCTACCAGGGGGTTACGAGTATTGCGACAGGTTTTAGGGTGGCAACCCAATTTAGGAAACTGTATACACACAACACGATCACCGCCGACGGTAACACAATCATAGCTATGTTGCGTCGCGTCGTCGCCGTAATACTCGTAATCCCCATCGCCGCCGTGGGGGATAGTCGCGATCTCTGCCCACTCCTTTTTCTTCTGGCGTCTACAGACGCTACCGGCACATCGCTGGCCGGTTCTCACCGATCCCCGCTACCCAACCCGTCGCGTAGTCCCAGCAACGCCCATTGCCGAGGTCCGTACCGGTAGGTTGCTTAATTCACTGGTTCGGTAGACCTACCAGGTCGCTTTGCCGTCACGGATGTGCCCCCCCCCCCCAACAGCAAGCAGTAAAACGCAGTAACTGCTCCCTAAACAAACTGTACACGTCATTAAAAAAAAAGGGAAGTTGTGCCTATTCCACTGGCATATGTATCATTGCCCTAAACAAAGGATCTAGAAAACTTGCAGTGGGTTCTTAGAGTAACAGTAAACAAAAGCAAAAAGAAATCGATTTAAAATTTAATTAACTTTTCAATTATAGGCAGGTTGGCATTCCTTTGAGAATCCAAAGCAATATTAAAGTCAAACAAATGCACATACGAAACTGAACCTTACTGTAATGACTTCAGAAACTAAAACATTCAATAACAACGAGTTAGCTTGTGCAATTTTATGAATTTAGGTCAGTTCTCTTCTTTCCATTTGCGCTGAAAGATAAACTGAAACTTTGAGAACCGAAATGACCATAAGTTCAGATGTGGATAATTTCCAACCGCTGAAAAACTAAATCAAAACATAGTGTAATAAAACTAATAGTGGTGAAGCTCTGCGGTCGCGAAAGGTCAATCGAGCGCAATGTGCAGGGACCGGGAGGAGTGCGTCGTGGCCCCCTCATATTACCCGCGTACCAAAGCGAAAACAATTAGACTACGCCCGTCGCACACCGCGCGAGCATAGACCCGCTGCTGCGACCGCTAAGCTTCACTACTAGTAGTTTTTATTACTCTATGACCGAACACTGTGTAGAAGTTTTTTACATTATGGATTGAAAGAACTAAGCTCTATTATTTCATACCCGACCGCAAAACAAAGTTATTAGGGTTCCGTAGTTAAACAAGGAACTCTTATACTTTCTTCCATTCTATCTGTCTGTCTGTTTGTTTGTATGCCCTACACCTATTGAAGCGGGCACGAAGACAGATAATAGTATTGAAGCGAGCACGAAGACCGAATAATAGTAACCAAAAACCAAACAGAAATGTGGTAGTTAAGAAGAAACAAATTTTTCACGTCAAATCTACGGGGATCGTATGCATCCACCCACTCCGATGGAGCCGAAGCGAAGGAACGAACGAAAATTGGACAACATACACGCATAGAGATTTGTTTCTAGATTGTTTCTGCCAAATTTCATTGACTTTAATTGGTTAGTATTGAAAATATAACCAGACTTCGTTTGTATGGAGCTCCCCTTAACGCACTAGTGCGATAAAGTAAAGTAGATCGCACGCGTGTTTCACAAACTGCATTATTAACCTAAATTCGGTGCAATAAGAGCCACTTTGCGAGAAGTTGAAAAAATATGCTTATTATAATGTTCACTTCTGTTGCCGAGTGTACGCGTGACGTCAAATCACGCTCAGTAGCAAACAACTCCATAATAAAATACTGTTAGCTAATACGACAGTCATGTTACTGGCAAAGTTTGAAACGTAGGAAAGGTGTCAAATGTCTGAACATTTTTTTGCTGATGACAGTTTGTTAACTGAATTTAATTCATAATAAAATTGGGCTTACTACACGGCATAAAAAAAGAAATTACGTTAATGGTAATGCTTACGAAATTGACAAATTAAAAATATCTTCAGCGCACTAACAAACATCTTGGACATTGTCACACAAATTATATAGTCACATTAATAAAGTACTAGAATCTAGCCTGGACTTGTATTATGATGACTAGACAACGATATAGAATACATTATCTAGATACAAACGACCATGACTCGGGTATTCATACTCATCATACAAATATTTGCCCCTTACGGGATTCGAACTCGCGAGCCTCGGCAAACCAGGTAGGTTCATTACCGACTGTGCTATCGGGCCGTCAAATCATAATTGTGTGCTGAAGTGGTCTAGTGATGTAGTGGCTGGTCGTCTGTGCAGGGTATAGTGTTGGGGTTTGATATCAGCCTCAAACTCGTTCCTAGGAGCTTCAGTTTGGGGTTAGAACAATGTTCGTGCCAGTGAGCATTATTTATCGTTGTGTAACAACTTCCCTCTCGCTTTCCTGCAATCTGTGGGAGTGATTTCATGCAAAGGGACGGAAGTGTGTAACAGGAAGCCGGGAAAGCGCGCGGCTGGCAGAGTTGGCCGTCAGATGGTACCTACCCATTTTCCGAGAGGTTGGTATTACCATGTTGAGATGTCAGATGTTACACATATGTTAGTACTGTAAGACTCGCTTTTTTAAATTTATCTCTGACTACTCCCTATAGAATATAGTAGTGAGCATATCTCTTAAGGGTATATTACTGTTGACGCGCTCCATACAAACGAAGTCTGGTGATATTTTTAATACTAACCGATTAAACTCAACGATATTTTTCAGAAACAATCTAGGAACAAATTTCTATGCTTGTATCGTGTCAGATTTTCCATAAAATGTGCAGCTTTAAAGTTACAGTGCCTCAAAGATTTCCATACAAATCTTAAATTAATCCTAGCATTGAAACTGTATATTTTAACGAAAATCGGACACGATACAAGCATAGAAATTTATTCCTAGATTGTTTTTGCAAAATTTCTCTGAGTTTAATTGGTTAGTATTGAAAATACCACCAGATTTCGTTTGTATGCAGCGCGCATTTACGCATTCGGAATAAACTTCTCTTAAATATAAAATTCTCGGCACGGTGTGTGTATAAAAACTCATCCGAAACGGCTTGACCGATTTTATGTGTATATTCGGTAGGTCTGAGAATAGGACGTGAACTATTTAGGGTAGATGTAGGGTAGGAAAAATAACAGGACAACATCTGCTGGGTCAGCTAGTATTATTATAATATGTACAATTATGAACCTTTACACTTGAAAATATTTGTCAGCGTACAGCACAGTGCACTACCTTCATACATTTATTTTTTGCCATTAAGACAATATAGGTACATTGTGTAGGAATACTAATATTAAAAGATCCAGACATTTCGGCATTTACCCTGAATTTCTATCTTGCCCCGCAACAGATACATTTCTCCCTAATACAGCTTCGTAGCTCGAGATTAAGTTGGTACGTGACAAAAAAGACATCCTTACAATTTGGATTTATCTAACTTAACGCCCTTACCTGTCTAGTGACTCGTTTTTTTTTCCATTTCATGGTTTCGTGGACTGCGAACACTTCTCAATTTTTATGTACTTCAATGTTTTTTTTTAAATTTGTTAGGTACAGACACAGAATAGGTAATAGTATATAGTTCTATATACAGAACGGCCACTCCCCGCCCCCCTCTGACTTCAGATTCCTCACCTCCCCTCACACTTTCTGGGAAAAATAAGGGAAGCCGAGCAAGGGAATGCAGTCAGACGCGCGCACCCGTAGTACTTTACTACATAAAATTGAGTCTTTTCAGTGTATAAAAAACGTTAAAAAACAACGCTAAATTCACATTTTCAGTAATTCTTTAGCTCAAATACTATTTTTAATAATAGAAAGTAACGAAATGTAGATGATGTTCATAAGATGCGTGGTAAGGCAACCCTAAACATATGTCAAAGACAATTTGCACGAAGTGCGCATGTGCGAACGCCATCATGTCAAATCCAAAACGTTGTTTGAAGTGCCGGGCCTGTGGTATAGATTAAAATTTGCCAGATTTATAGCTGTAATACCTACAAATGATAGATTGCGCGCCACGTGTCTTGCTCAAGGCAAATTTGCGGCGTCTATTAGCATTAATGCTATTAAAGTCCGGCCGCTGAAAGATTGCGTTTGACAGTTACCATAAAATTGTAAAAAACTGAATGAAAATATTGTTTACCTGTGCTCACTCTAGTACACAGGGCACTAGCTGCCCTTTTAAGTTCAAAAAGCTACTAAATAATGATCGGCATTTATAGTTTTCATTCAGTTTTTTACAATTTTATGGTAACTGTCAAACGCAATCTTTCAGCGGCCGTACTTTAGTCTGGTCCGACATCAGCTATAGTTTGTAAAATATAGCTAGATTCAGTGCGATCAGGAAAATAATTTCGTTCGTCAATCTTCGTTTGCGAAGATCAGACCCGAGTCCCCGTCAAAACCCGAAGTCATATTCTATACACCACTAGTTAGGGTTCCGTAGTCAAACAAGGAACCCTTATACTTTCATCCATTCTGTCTGTCTCTCTGTGTGCCCCGCCTCAATAATTCGCTCATTTTTGCATATTGAATCGAAATTTGGCTGGAAGATAGATAGTACTGTAGCCCCGGGACTTTTTAATTACCAAAAAGATTACCGATTGCCGTTTAGAAATTGTTGTAAGGTACGAAAATTCTAACATCAAAACCTAAGTCTTACAGATCACAAACCGCAGTAAAAAAAAATTGAAAAAGTCTGAAATTTTTAAATTTCGAGGTTACCGTTTTTTTCTATACTATCAAGTTCTTAATCTTAGTTCAATACCCATACGTACTATACTTCATTCCAAATAAGGACGACGAGATTTTCCGATTCCTATTTAGCTTTCTGGCCAATTCTGATTACCAAATGGAATTAATTTATTGGATACATATACTATCACACATATCTTGGACGTTACTAAAGCTGTTTTAAGAATAAGTGAGAGGAAGTGTTTCAAATTTCTTTCTGTAATGCAAAATGACCTTAAAATTTCGTTGCTATTTTGAATGGAGTATAATAAGACATACAAAGCTATAAGATCAATTAAAAATTTACTTTTTTATCTGATTGGTTTCTTTATTAGTAATTTCGTGGAAATATACAACCCATACAACGAAAGAGGGGTTGGAAAAAATCAGTTTCTTTTTAATCGAGTGAGGTGTCGTTTAGTCATCCATAGACATAGTACATGCATGAATTTTTCTACTGTTATCGTTTATTTTATATATGAAATAATATTAAATATACGAAAATAAATATCATGGAAGAATATAAGGAAGGTACGGAAACCTCAGAATCAAATAAAAGCAGCACGATTTCGCTTATTTTATTTTTTATTTCACCTTTCCTAATGGGGCGTGAAATGGACGGACGAGCGTGACGTGATCAATCATTGTGAACGGGAATTTTTTAAGAGAAATTCGCTGTGGAAAGTATAAACATTATGAGCTATGGGAAACTCAAGAAATTCTGACTGCCACCAAAGTTGGGCCGTGGCCTTTCCTGCCGTGCAGGTAGCGATGGTTCGATCCCCGTCCAGGCCGACTCGTACCAATGAATTTTCGGAATTTATGTACGATTTGTAACACCACTGGCTTTTCAGTAAAGGAAACCATCGTGAGGAAACCTGCATGCTTCAATTTCAAGGCATACATTGTACCTACTGTCCATTACAAGTGGCGAAGGGCTCAGCACTCCCCGTCACACTGGACATAGTTTCGGTACTAGTGAAACGTGGATGTTCTGTGGTTTCAGAATATCTCTGACTGCGCCCTGGGGGAATATAGTCGTGAGCATATGTTTATGCCTATGCTACCTACCTACACAGATAATTTTGCATTTTGCAATCGCAGCTTTTGTTAGATTGTTCTTAGCTTACATAAACTCACGGACACAATCCCTTTAGGGTGGTCAGAAGTATTGCTGTATCTCATGTAAGACTTCTTCCATCCACTGGTTGTCAGGAAGAAATAACTTTTAGTGATAAGGCCGCCATTTGTACCCTTCTTGTTCGTGTATATTGTTGTGGTTTTTTGTGTATTTTGGTGTGCAAATAAAGAATATTTTATCGTATCTTTTTGCTTTAACTACCAGCTGTCTAGCAGTTGTATCAACTTCGAATATCAAAATAATCCTTCGGGGAGAAAAATATGTAGTATTGTCATAACTATTTTATCTTAGCATACTTTACTAGAAATTCGTTTTTAATGAGTAGATTTTACTTGAATTCAACAACATTTTTATATAGAATAATTATACAGAATAATAACAGTGTAACATGGTGCGTATACACAACAGGCTTCGTCAAAGGAAAATACAGCACTCTCATCTTCAACAAGCTTCGTTAATTTACTAAAATTAGATATATAAACACAAATTTTCTAGTAAAGTCTGGTACAGTAAATAGTTATCATGTACCTATAATATTATAATTATTTGTTAAACAAGAGTGCAAAGTTGCTTTTTAACCGCGTGCTCAATTTTGATGACCGAGCAAGCGAAGGTGATTCAGAAATTAGAATCCTGAACGTCAGCGAGGGAATCAAAAGAGGACGAGGTGAAAAATCTTTGCATTCGAGTGCAACACGTAACTTTTCATCCCACCTCAGCGAGGCAATGACTACGTGCAAGAAAAAAAAAATTGTATTATAAATTCGGCACCATGGAGGGAGAAGTAAATAGGTTTAAGGATGTTTTGAATTCACAAACTTAGTGCACACGATGTTCTAAACGGATAAAAACGGCTTTTGCACTCAGATATTGAAGAGCAAAAATACTCTTTCCGAGATGGGGGGATGAAAAATATTTGTCTCCTTGTTTTCCATGAAAATACGTGTAAGAAGACAATACGAAAGTCTTTGAAAATAAGTGTAGAATAGAAGCAAAGCAAACGTCGCGGACATTTTACGAGTTCCGAAAAGTTTCCATCAAGAAAAAAGTCTGCTCTTGATTTTTCACGCATGGCTCTAACTTTCAACGTCAACTTCCTTAAACAAAAAACATTTTTTTAAAAGCAAATGAAAGAGCAAAAGCATGCTTAAAAAACCGGCCAAGTTCATGTCGGGCCACGCGCAGGGTAGAGTTCCGTAGTTGCCCGTCACAATATATGGACTTAGAAGGGGGCTTTTTGTTTCATACTACGGTTTATAAAGTCTTAAAGTACATTTTACAAGTTGGTCGATTATTACTCGCTAACTTGTAAAGCTTACATAGCGGAGATAATTTTCCTTTTAAGTTCGTTATATACACTATTGCCGTGAATTTTTTCACGTATCTAGAAACAACTGGTTTTCCCACACCTACAATATTTTTAAACGACCTATCTAAAGATACCTCACACCATGGGACAGACAAGAAAAAAAAATTGCATCCCTACTTTTCGTGTAGGGGAGGTACCCTAAAAAATTTTTTTTTTAAAGATTTGATTGAACCACTTTGTTGCTTTGACTATTTATATGTGGACTGGTTACTCGTGTAATTCTACTAACAAACATTTCTGCCACTTTTTGCGGGGGGCGAGGTAACATTAAATCCGCAACTTTGGATTTTATTCCCATAACTTAGATTCTAATTTTGAATGTTAAAAATCATGAAAAGTAGTCTCGTGTGAACCCCAAACGTTCTAAGTTCGAAGTTATTGTTTCGCAATTATAAGCTGTCTCGTTTAGTGATAAGGTGTAAAATTGAATGTAAATGCACAAGATCAATTGTGCTTATACCGTGGCAGAGGGGAAATGCTACCGCAAGGCTAGTCCTTATAATAATTAGTCAAAGCTTTGTCGGCATGATAAATATGTATACACATGTCAAATTACAGCTTTCTAATACAAAGCGTCTTTGAGCTAAGCCTTGGTTCCTTGTTGACTACGGAACCCTAAAAACCGCTAAACAAAGTTCACTTTAAAAGTGGAAAATTCATTAAACTGCTGAAACAATATTGGAAGACGACTCGACTCGACTCGGTGAACAGACTGACTTTTCACTGCTTGTGAAATGGGAGCTTTTAATTTATTTCTGATGCCTTTGAAATTGTGATAGCTTGGTAACGAACTTGTGTTGTGCTTAAGAGGATATGTGAAAAAAATAGGATTCTTCAAAGCGTCAGATATCATGAAGTACTAACAGTAGGAGTATGATTTCAGGATATGTGTAAATTGAACATATTATTAAAATTTTGATTGCCGCCAAAACACGATTAAGACAAATTTTCTCGATAGAAAAACAAGCCAAAGTAGCCTCCGTCTTTATCTATAAACGCTTGGAACTGCTAAACGGTGAATAATAGAAACACGAGACTTGATTTAAAAAAAAGAGATTGATATTTTATAAATTTTGATTGCAGCAGAAATTAACTTACATAAATAGTAAAATCACAACTAAATAAAGTTTGTTTTGGCGCTTACGTCGTTTTATTTAGTCAGGCGCGCGCTCCGCCCCATCTCTTTCTCTCGCGTCAGGCAGTAATATAAGCTATCACAATCTATTAAAAAGCTCAGTCGGCTGTGGCCTTTGCCCGCGTCGGACCTGCGTTCGCATGTCCAATTTCCGAATTACGATTAATTATCCAGCTTACGTGTAAATATTATAGTGTAATATATTAAATACTACACTATAATATTTACTAAGACCATCACTGTATACACATGTAAATTATGGTAAATAAATAAATGAAATGATACAATCTAAAATAAATTCGAGGCCATAGCAGCTTCACATTTAAGAGAATATAATTCGGAGCGCGCTCCATACGAACGAAGTCTGGTGATATTTTCAATAGTAACCTATTAAAGTCAATGAAATTTTTCAGAAAAAATCTAAAACTAATCTCTATGCTTGTATGAAGTCAGATTTTCGTTAAAATGTATAGTTTTAAAGTTACAATACCTCAAAGATTTCCATACAAATCTTAAATTAATTCTAGCATTAAACTGTATATATTAACGAAAATCTGACTTCATACAAGCATAGAGATTAGTTTCTAGATTGTTTCTAAAAATTTTTCATTTACTGATTGGTTAGTATTGAAAATATCACCAGACTTCGTTTGTATGCAGCGCGCATTTACGCATTCGGAATAAACTTCTCTTACGTATATTTCTCACTCAAATATGTATAGCAGTTTTTTTGGACTTCATAGACCAAGAGCTAGCTGTTATTATCTTTAAGTCCTCGGTCACGTGATGAAATCAATTTTCGGTTTTACTATCTTGTTTTTCAAATAATTATATTATTTGTCATAATGGAATGTGGTTATAAACGTATTTATGAACCGTTGTCAGTATTTTTACCGAGTTGAAGGATTCTATTGCTCCGGAACATCTTGCCTGGTATGAGAGTTTGAAAACTCTGTGGCCCTTAATTGTATGGGTCGTCAGTATGGTGAGCCAGGCTGGAGGGCAGGGTAGGGAAGGCGAGTGGTCGCAGAGAGTTTCTTCTTCCAAGTTGTTTCTTTCTTGAGTGCTGGATCCGGAATGAATCTACGTCGATTTGGCGCCATTTTATATCATTTTCAAGCGACCACCCCTCCTTACCCCGCACTCTTGCCCTGAATACAAATCTCTTTATTTCTCATACAATCTTAATTTCTACGCTTACAAACCAATATAATTATATAGTTAAGATACTTATATTCTTATTCTAAAAATAGCATGTGCATCATCCGCCGGTGCATAACAGAGTGCAGGACGAAAAGGAAAGATACAATATTTATATTAATTACCCCGGCCCCCGCTTCCTCATAACACAGGTTCCGAACGCCGGGGCCCCCCTCGCTCGCCTGTATGCGCTGACAGAGATGTAGCGTTCTGTCTCTTTCTAACAATTATTTCTAATAGGATTCTACCCCTTCTAATGAGGTAGGGAAGCTTACTGGCGTAATTTCTAATTGGAATGTATAAGTTCTAACTCGATTCTAATTGTTAGGGAAGTGTACCTAATCTAATCTGGGGTAGAAATCACTAGAGAAATCAAATAAGAATCCTATTAGAACTATTTACATAACTTATGTGCTAAGCTTTAATTCTAATAAGAAAAAAATATTTATTGAAATGAACACTTAACCTAAACTTATCCTACTAGTATAAAAGGGTATATAAAACGAAATAATGTAAAAAACTATGTACAAAGGTAGTCAATTCAGGTTCTGTCGTGCACATTTCTCCCGCCGTCGCAGCTCTGCGATCCAACCTGTAGCACGACGATCCTCTTGGTCGGTCTCCGGAGGACATGCCCGTTGCTGCTTACGACGACCACGATCCTCACCTCGCCGTCTCGCCCTGGGTAGACCGCGGCCATGTGTTGCGGGGCCGGGTGGGGTCGCAGACGAGTACCAGGTCGCCGATAGCGTGCGCTGGTCGTGTGAGGCTCCCGCCGGTGTTGGAGTAAAGGCTGGTACTCTTTGACCTAGCGGCTCCAGAAGACGTCCGCCAGGCGTTGAGCGCGCTGCGCTTGCGCACGGTGAGGTCGTTTGGGTCCCAACAGGATGTGGTTGGGTGCAAGCGCCTCCGGTTCTTCTGGGGTCACCGCCACGTGTGTGAGTGGGTGAGCAGTGTCTCGTCGCTAGGGTACTGCTCGTGGAGTTTGACGCGCAGTGCCTCCTTCACGGTGCGTACCATGCGCTCCCACGCGCTGTCCATCAAGGGGGAGGCCGGGGGTACGTAGCGGCAGGTGATGCGCCGCGCTGTCGCCTCCTCGCTGACCGCCGCCAGCGCGGCCTTGGCGAGCTCCTTCTCCGCAGCCTTGAAGCACGTCGCGTTGTCACTCCATAGCTCCTTAGGCACTCCTCTTCGTGCCACGAACCTCCTCAGGTCGCCGGTCGCCGGAGACGTAGGCTTCGCTCTTCGTATCTTGCATAGTTGACAGTGTTTGATGACGTTCACGCACCGTCGGTCGTATCTTCAGTACCCATAGTCGCTGCTGTAGCTCATTCACGACGGTTTCGATACCGCCATGTAGTCGCTCGTGTACGTGTTGTATGTACAGTCGCGTGAAGTAGTGTTTCCCGTCGAGTACGGTCGGGCTCGCAGTGTCTTCAACGATGTCAGGTGCTACGTGGATTCTTCCTTTGAGCCATCTTCGCCGACGACCACTGATAGCGCCGACAGCTTGTCTCCCGGCTGAGGCGCCGCGCCGCTCCTTACTCGACGTAAATCTTCAGAAAGACAATCTTCTTGTACAGGTTTCCACCGGTGTCTCGTTCTTGCGTGTTTTCTTATCAATCTTTCAATCATAGTAGTTTTTATTGTTTTCTTTCGTTTGTTTGCGCTTCGTAGCCAATACTGTTTTATTTTTCTTCTTTCGACATAAATTGACGAACTGTAGCATGCGCATCGTAGCTCGTAGCAAAAGTCGGAACAACGAAAATCGCTCGATTCGAGGTAGGTGAGCGTGGTCAGGTCGCTGGTGGGTGACGTGACAAGTCCCATCTCTTCTCCTGTCTTCGGTGCTTCTGTCTTCGTCTCTTGTGGCCATTCTCGTTCGTGGTTTCGTAGGAAGCTCGGCCCGTTGTACCATCGGACCTCGCCCCCGCCGATAGAGACCGTGGCGCCACCCGAGTTGGCAGAAAACTGCTGTACTACTGAATTTGTATTGGACACCCATCCGCATAGCTCGAAGCCGGCTTGCCGATGAATGTAGTCGACTGATTTCGATACTTCTTTGGCTTCTTTTTCGGTCGTAAAACTTGTTATGTAGTCGTCCATGTAGTGGTTCTTTTCAATGGCTCGCGCGGCTGCAGGATACTTTTCTTTGAAGTCTGAAGCATTTCTATTCTTCACGTATAGCGCGGTGCATGGTGATGACATCGTGCCGAAGATCACCGACGTCATGCGGTACTCTCGCGGTCGCTGGTTCCCTCTCTCGTCGCCCCGCTATAGAAATCGTAGTGCCTCTCTGTCGTCCTCTTGAACTCATATTTGCATAAACATGAATTCCTTTATGTCAGCTGACACGGCGTGTTGGTGTTGGCGAAATCGCATTACAACTCCCGGCAGAGATTGCAGCAAGTCTGGACCGCAGAGTAGCATATCGTTCAGGCTGCGTCCGGCTGTCTTCGCTGTGGCGTTGTGTACTACTCTTATCTTCGGTTTCGCGGGGTTAATGACCGCGAAGTGGGGTAGGTACCATGTTTTATTTGGCACCGGCGGTGTGGTAGCTTCCTCGGCGTAACCCAAATTGAAGAGGGTTTGCATTCTTTCTTCATATTTCTTTTTCAGGTCTTCATCTCGGTCTAGTTTCTTCTCTAGGTTGTGCAGCCGTTTGAGTGAGTTTTTGTAGTTGTTCGGAATCTTCATGTCGTCTTCTTTCCATATAAGTATTGTTTTGAAGCGTCTGTCGGGCAGGCGGTGACTGGTTTCATTCAATATCTTCAATGCGCGCTGCTCAGGGTCACTATTCTGTACTCGTTTTTCTATCCCGATTGATTCAAACTCGAAATAATTCTTCATCATCTTCTTTCGTGTATAGTTATTGAAATTATGTACTTTCATTAATAACGCCAAATAATATTATACAGGGTGTAAGGAAAAGTATCATTTTACTATGGGAGCAAACCGTTATTGGAGTTACAACTCTTTGCGTTCTACCTATCTATCTCAAGAACGGTTAACTATATTAAATATTATAAATGACCAAAAATTAAGAAAATTTAAAGTTCTACAATTTTTTTTAAAACTTCAAAGGTCAATTTCCTAAAGACCTGTTTTTTGACATTTTACCTTGAATCTTTTGACCTGCATAAACGAGATTTTATGTGACATTTGACCTAACGTATAGGATGTCATAACGATGATTTAAAGAAGTTTGTAGCTTATTATCTCTCATTCCGAGGTTGACTCTTTTTTTCACCTAATTTTCCTGGGGTACTAGGAGAAACAGTGATAATGAAAAACAAAACGGAACAAAACATTAAATTTGAAACGTAGGCAGGAACATACCAGAAGTATGAGAGAAAAGAAAAGGTAATAAGTTGTAAATAATTTTCCAGCACTCTGTGACCTAAACCTGCATATACGTTTAGCACCCTTGCTTGTGCTCGGGTGCTAACTTCACGCTGTGCAATAATGAACTACTTAAGTCACACTTATCGTAATGTACTAATGTAAATAAATGTTAATTTTAGGTCGTAAAATAAATATTATTAGTGATTTTGTAAATAAATGTTGATTTACCATTTTAAAATTAATTCATACCTGTTATAATATCCTGCATCATCCTCATCCTTCAATGCATCTGAGGGATGCGAGGTATTTTAGAATTACCTATGGATTTTCAAAATAGGTTTATGAGTGTTATACAACTTCTCAACCTGAAAGTTCTTGTGGTATCGAGAATAACTGAGATTATTGCAGTATTACGAAACTTATTTTTTCACGTTCTTCTTACATTTTTGTTGACGGCGTAAAATAACTTCCAGGTTTCATCTAGATAGTCGGTATGTTTTGACCATAGAATGTTTTGACTTGTATTATATCAATTACAAGTACAAAATAAGAAGTGAATTGATTTGATTACGGGACCTAATGACGTAAAATTACCAACAGGTAGCTCTCATACTATAAAGTAAAACAAAATCCTGTAATGATAGTTTTTTTCCTTCTAGAACCTATCTAGAAGGAAAAAAACTATCATTACAGGATTTTGTAAATTGATTGTTGATTGTTGATTAATTTATTACAGGATCAATTACGGACAATCAATTTATAGATAGAAACAATACCTAACTAACGAGACTCTTTAATTGATTTCATATCATACCGAAAATCACTGTACCTAACAGTGATTTTCGGTATGATATGAAATCAATTAAAGAGTCTCGTTAGTTAGGTATTGTTTCTATCTATAAATTGATTGTCCGTAATTGATCCTGTAATAAATTAATAATTGATCAAGGAGGATAAATAGAACGATACAATTATGATATATTGTGTTTTTTCATACGACAAAAGGTACTAATAATATCTTAACAGCGAAGCGTCTTCTACGCATTTTGAGTGATTTGATTTTCGCGGGCTAGTGCGCGACGATGTTCGGTAGCGGGGCGCGGGGCGCTTGCTGCGACTAAGCCACGCCCATTTCGCTTCAATTATTTTTCGACATAGGCCCTTAAGGTTGGATAACCCTGGTTGTTAAGGGTATATTATCGTTGGCGCGCTCCATACAAACGAAGTCTGGTGATATTTTCAATACTAACCGATTAAACACAATGAAACTTTGCAGAAAAAATCTAGAAACAAATCTCTATGCTTGTATCGTGTCAGATATTCCTTAAAATGTACATTTTTAAAGTTACAGTGCCACAAAGATTTCCATACAAATCTTAAATTAATCCTAGCATTGAAACTGTATATTTTAACGAAAATCGGACACGATACAAGCATAGAGATTTGTTCCTAGATTGTTTCTGCAAAATTTCATTGAGTGTAATTGGTTAGTATTGAAAATATCACCAGACTTCGTTTGTATGCAGCGCGCATTTACGAGTTCGGAATAAACTTCTCTTAAGTGACAGCCTAGCAAATACTGAAACGGTGAACTCAGACTATCAAACTGAACAACTTTCACTACGGAGTCTAACTCAGAAATATTTGCTGTCCCATACATTTGAGTTGGGTAAGTACAGCAGTTTTGTATGGGACAGCTGATTTTTTCCCCCGTTTTTTGAGGTAAGCTCCATAGTGAAAGTTGTTCAGATTGATGGTCTGAGTTCACCATTTCAGTATTTGCTAGGCCGTCACTTACTACACCCTGTGAACAGGGTGAAATTAACATCATTAGCATCCTTTTAAACTAAGATAGTAGTAGAAGATAGAAGTCTACCCATCTAACTGAACAACTTTTACAATGGGAGCAAACCGATAGGAGCAAAAAAAATCATCTGTTGCATACATTTGAGTTGAGTAGGCATTGCAGTTTAGCAACAGCAGATTTCTTTTTTGCTCCGATCGGTTTGCTCCAATAGTAAAAGTTGTTCAGTCAGTGGTAATATTGCCTGTCGTGCAGGAGGCGATGGTTCGATCCCCGTCCAAGCCAGCTCGTACCAATGAGTTTTTCGGAATTTATTTATGTATTGTACCCACTGTCCATTACAAGTGTCGACGAGCTCACAACCC
This sequence comes from Agonopterix alstromeriana, assembly GCA_963924505.1. Classification (NCBI taxonomy): domain Eukaryota; kingdom Metazoa; phylum Arthropoda; class Insecta; order Lepidoptera; family Depressariidae; genus Agonopterix; species Agonopterix alstromeriana. Next base: position 1,751,396 of record OZ004663.1, on the reverse strand, counting down.
GGGCAGAGTTTCGGTACTAGTGAGACGTGGATTATCTTCGGTTTCAGAATATCTCTGATTACCCCCGACTACATACTATGATATGCTTAGTTTAGCTTAATGTAGGGTAATCTGCTGTTACATAGAAAATGTTAATAGCTACTGAACCATAATACAATAATAATAAATAATAATAATGTATAATAGTTTAAAATTAAATATTTTGAATATAGGCTCTTTTGTCACCATTTTAGCCGGCCCTACGTCGGGAGAGGCTAGAATGTTGTACCTTTTTATTTATAGTACTAGTGTTTAGTTGTGTATTCGTTTGGATGTGTTAGGTTTTCATTGTATTGTTGTGTAGTCTCAAGGTTAAGGCACGATGGGGCTGGCATAACCTCAGGGTTAAAAGCCCCTATAAAAATATATATATATATATATATATATATATATATATATATATATATATAGAATAAAAAAAAAAAAAACATAATACAAAAATACAAATAAACATTTAAGGGGGTGGTTTAGACCATCAAACTGAACAACTTTCACTTTGGGACCAATATCGAACTAGCGAAAAAAAATTCTGTTGTTCCATACTAAGCTACAAATCTATTCGAGCTAAATGTATGGGACAGCAGATATTTTTTTGCGATTTCGATGTTGGTTTCATAGTGAAAGTTGTTCAGTTTGATGGTATAAGCAACGCCCTTAAAAGTTTTAAATGTTTATTTTTACTTTTTTAACACCTTGTATATGAAACAGCACATTTTTTTAATTTACAAATTGGCATAATATTCAATAGCTATTGACATTTTCTATAAAACTAAATTTTTGTGCTTACAGGTCCTACAATAAAACTTGTTTACTTTGATGGTCTGAAGGAGATGACATGTTGTTGGAACATTTTGAAGACTCGTCTTCAAGTGTATTAATGACTAAAGAAAATAAACTCTAATCGAAAAACTTTTGGACGTTTAGACGTAAAATTGCTTCATAAAACAAAATACGAAAAGTTATTAATAGGTATTTGTGTAGAATATGCATCACGTTTTCGATTAAAATGTATCAGTATGCGATATAAAGCATGTTGAGGTGCCACGTGTTGGTAACACCAACATAAAATGTAAAAAAAACCGGCTAAGAAACCGGCAGAAAATTCTATACAGGGTGTTAGGGTAAACAGTTGCATTACTTTAAGGGGTGATAGTACCCATGATACTGAACAACTTTCCAAAACAAACCTATAGGAAATTAGCAAAAAATTGTTTTCTACTTTCCATACTAAATGCAATCAGCTGATCGAATGTTTGTTTGAAAAGTAGAAATTTTTTTTTGCGAATTTACTATAGGTTTGTTTGGGAAAGTTATTCAGTATCATGGGTACTATCACCCCTTCAAGTAATGCAACTGTTTACCCTAATACCCTGTATAGACCTACTACTGCACACTGACTCCTAAAACAACAGTTTAGCTACTTGACTCTAACAAGCATTAGTACTTTAAAGCTTAATATTTGGAAAATGGATCCCTGAAACGAAAAATGGTTATAAACTCCCGCAAAATGTTTAAACGTCCTATCCAACGACATCCCACACCAATACTAGGGTACCTAGAAGAGAAAAAACAAAGCATCCCTACTTTTCGTGTACACACGGCGACACATCAAGGTATAGAAAACCAGAATAAAGTTTAGTGTCGCGTGGTCAGCTTAATATGTAGGTTTTGTGTAGCTTGATGGGTCGCCGTGTGTACCTACCCTAAAAACATATTTTACTCATGATTCCACTTTTTCTGTGTGATTGATTAAAAATCTGTTTTTTTGGCATGAGTATACATATTGTATATCCATCATGCCAAATTACAGCTTTCTAGTAGTAAAAGTCTCTGAGCTAAGCCGCGGGCCGACAAACAAGTGCGCCGTGTGAATAGAGCCTTGGAGACCGATTGCGCTAATTTAAAATATCGAAGTTCTATTCTTATCCAATTCCAGTTCTAATCACATTACAATCTAATTACTATTCAACTGTGCTGAATTCCGCATCGCGCTAAACTCTATGTAACTGACAGCCTTTAACGTCTGAGCGATCTGTCAAAACGGCTCTAACTGCGACTGTCATGGGCTGTACCGCGATTAGCGCAATACCAAATGTGTCAAAAGTTATGGTTCGTACGTAGTCCAGTCACGGTTCAATCACAGAATATTTACCGCGATTGCAGCCCAGTAGGGCCTAACTTCTAACCTAACATGACCTCAAAACTGTAAAATACAATTTGAATTTTATAAGAAATGCTACATTATAAAATGATTAATTTCTATTTTAATGATATGACTCCTATTTTTTGCATAATTTCAGGGTTGCCAGATGTAGAAAATTTTTCCTCGTACCAAAGCAAGTAAAATCTCTTATTTTGTCTATTAAACCTCGCACATTAGTCTTCAGTGTGAAAAAACGAAAAATTAGGCTTGAATTAGGCATAGAACACAATTTAATTTTAGATGTTTCATTGGGCAACAATATTATTTTGTAAAAAATTTGTTTAATCAGAAAAAATATAATAACAGCTAAATACTAGGAACAACTCTAAGCGGCGGTGATCGGTTTCTTGGGGATTTCCCGGAAAATAACAACAAATCTAACCACAATCATCAGATAGTCTTTGATGGTTAAAATATTCATTTTTTGTACAAAAAGTCGCCTGCGAAGTGCTGGAGAATCATGCCATAATTTCCCTAAAAATCAAAACCTCATACATATTTGTACGAGGCTGGCATTATCCTCGTACCTCGTACGAGAGGCCCAAATCTCGTATTTGTTCGAGGAACCTGGCAGCCCTGCATAATTTTAGCTATCACACTCATTCGTTGGTTGTGAAGCTATTGGAAATTAATTCATAAGTTCAGATGGGCATACTCCTTAAACACTAGGTACAATAAATTAGCATGGAAAGAGAAAGCGCGCCTCGTTCCCAAAGCGATGTTAAAAACGCTTCGTAAGAAAAGACTCCAATGCATTTCGCTCTTGTATTTACTCTTAAAAACGTTTTATTAATCACTCTGTAGGTACGGTGATTTATTAAAAAAGAAACATAAGGAATCTCGATTTGTGTATTCAAATGAAAATTATTTGTTTTTCTTTCTCAAGTCTTCTGTTTTGTAAAGCTTTCTAGTAAACAGGAAAGCAACTGAAGAGTACTTCAAACACTTATGGAAAATTTTCAATTATTGTTTCAACGTTTTAAGTAACATTTACAGAATACAGGCTATTGCGTCTTTATGCATGCATGCATATCATAGTCTGCATGCACAGCATAGCATAGCATATGTTCACGACTATATTCCCCGAGGGGGTAGTCAGAGATATTCTGAAACCTTAGAACATCCACGTTTCACCAGTACGTGAGTAGCGAAAAGCTGTCAAAGAAGAGACTAAGCACTTTGAAACTGCTTGGTTGGAAACCTTCGATGCCAAGACAGCAAAATCTGTCCCAAACCAACGTACAACTGCACGTACAATTTCGATCGGCCAACTATATTGTGCTGCGTGATACAGATTATTTAAAACAAAGCTCGGCTTCTCCAGCCATACCTGAGCTTACGCCAGGAACCAATGAGGCTCGCCGTCGACGGATACGCCGTAGAGGAATTCATCATTATCACCGTCCCACGTACTCACGAATAAGTGTGAGAATAAACAGGCACATTTCCATAATCTTGGCGCGGTTTATACAGAAGAGACTTGTGGCGGTGGCGGATAGTCAACGCAACACAATAAAATTATAAACCATATAGTACGTAGCATAGCGGCGTTTGGAGAATTACGCCCGCGCCTACAGGTGACGTTGCGTGGAGGCGCGGGCGCGATTCTCCTTTACGTCTAAAACGACGCTATGCTACGTACTATAAGGTCTTATATTGTGTTACATAGATTATCAGCCACCACCACACGTCTCTCACCACCATCACAGCACCATCCGGGACCAACACCCGTCCATAGGTACATCTTTGAATCATTCCACGTGATTTTTCCACTTGAATAATTTTAATATGTCGTTATTCCAATGAAATGAAATATGACTATTTTATGACATTATTCCAAGTTATCGGCAATTTTTTTTACGGTCGAAAAGAAATAAAAGGAAAGCACCATTCTTGACCCTTAACCTTTTCTTTCGCTATTCAAAATATGATTTACACACTCAAAGCTGCGATTAGGGATGTGCCAAAAAACAAACTGATTTAATATACGTCTACAGGGCTTCGTATCCGCTACGCTGTATCGTAGCGCTACGACGTAGCAGGTCTACAGAACTGCAATTATTATCTGTGGAGAGAAAATAGAATAGGAAAATTGAAGACTTTAAATGTTGATTTTTAATTATAGTTTAAAGATAAAGTGGTCAAACAAGGATCAAGGAGGTTTCAAGGATTCTGTCTGTATACCCCACCTCAGTTCTGTAGAAACATGGCATCAATGTTAACCTAAAATCTGAAATTGTATTATTAAGAAGTAAAAGAATTGTGTCTTATAAAATGGAGTCGTTCGTGACTATACTTCATTCCAAATAAGAACGACGAGATTTTCCGATTCCTATTTAGCTTTCTGGCTAATTCTGATAAGCTAATATAATTGATTTATCAGAAGCTGTTTTAAGAATAAGTGAGAGGAAGTGTTTAAAATCTCTGTTTCTGTAATGCAAACTAGCCTTAAAATGTCGTTGCTATTTGAATGGAGTATAGTGATGTATAAAATTTTTATATAAAACCGGCCAAGCGTGTCGGACTCGCCTATGATAGGGTTCCGTAGCTTTACATAAACCTAACGATAGCGCGATTTAATTTTCTACGCCATCTAGTTTGTAATTAGAAAATATATTTATGTTACAGGTTTTTTCAGAAACTGGTTTCGGCTACAGCATCCGTTATAAGGCGGGGCATACAGACAGACAAACAGAATGGACGAAAGTATAAAAGTTCCTTGTTTGACTACGGAACTCTAAAAAAAGGTTATAATTAGTTTATGACTTTAGTTAAGGTCATCACAGAATCAAGATCATCATCGCGACGGTATTTTGTTCCTGTTCTGAACTATTAAGTTCAGTTTTTCTGTTTTCATCTTCCGTTTGTTAATAACTAGCCATTCTTTAAATAATTTGTAAAACTTAAAACTGACAACCCTAACAATAAATATATGATCTTATTATCGATTTTCTTCTGTCTTTACGAATCGCGTATGTTAGTAGGTAATATTAGTGAAATTTCGTTACGATTGTGCTCTGGTCGTGCGAATCATTTGATTTCATGCTACTTATATTACTCGTATTTGTCTATAATCTGACGGAATATTGAAAATAGTTCTTGTTCTCTATTTATTCTTGACAATGTTACAATATGTAATTCAATGTTATATTTGTAATTCTATTTTGTAAACAACGTGTTAATGAATTAACGCATAACTAGAAAATAGTTTGTTTAGAATCGAGAGCAGAATCGAATTAACATATTTTCAACATAGGTAATTATTTTCAAAATATTAAATAATTTGTTAGTAAACTGAACTTAGTCTCAACCCACCGCGCGGGCACTCTCACCCTACTTACTACCAAAACAAGATTCTTAAAATGTATCCACGCACGATAACGCTTTCATTCATTGCTGAAATGATGACAAATAATTTTTGCCTCAAAACTTAAAATGCGAATAACTTTAAATTTTAAATAACAAAATAATGTAATTATTGTTTCAATCTAATTATTTTGTTACGAATCAGTTGGCGTGTATGAGGTTTTGCGCTTATTCATTAACACTTTGCATATTATTTTCTGGCCGCATCTTCTCATGCATTCGTTCATTCAATCAACGTAATCCAAAGAACAAGACATTATCGTTCGACCAACACATGCCTAACAAAGGTTCAACTCCCAACGGCGCATATCCCGGGGTCGTGATTAAGGCCATCTCCCATTATCGGTCCGCTTTGGATCCCTGAGTCATCGGACCCAAAGGATCTTCATTAGTTGACATAAGATATAAGCGAGCAGCGGATTCATTTAATATGAATGATTGAAATATTCATGTTTTCTCCTTTTATGACGTGGATGTTCTGAGGATCCACAATATCTCTGACTATTCCCTCGGGGAATATAGTCCTGAGCATATGATTTTGCTTATCCGTCTATTTTTATTAGTGTAGTTTTTAAAGGTATTTTAAAGATATTTGCATAAAAATACGACCGTATATACTTTTGGGCCAGTTATATATATATATATATATATATATCACAATAAATACTAGTATCAGCTACTTAGTTGGAGTTAACTTTGGGCGCTGATAGTGAAATGTGGATTCAGAAGAATATCGTATTTGTTGAATGTCTTGTTTCAGGCTCGGATACGAACCATTCGTTACATAACTTTTGAGACCTTTTGTCTGCTACCGAATAACTAAGGTATTCTTAGTTATTGTGATATATATATATATATATATATATAACTGGCCCAGAAGTGTATACGGTCGTATTTTTATGCAAATATCTTTAAAATACCTTTAACCTTAGACTCCAAAACATATTTTCTGGTCGCATCTTCTCTGTACAACGGAACACCTTCCAACGCGGTGATTGAGTAAAAAATTATGTCAGAAAGCTATGTGATATTGACAGATATTATTTTGAATAAAAAATTTGAGTTTGATCAAAATAATGTTGAATTTTTGAATTTCGCCTATATTTTTGCACGCTTCACGTAAAAACTAACCCGTTTTGAGTTTTCAGAAACGTTGTGTTAGTAACTTGAAGTCAGTTATTATTATAATTTATTGCTATCGTAGTTCAGTGATTTCTCATTTGTATTCCGAAGACGGCCGTTGGACCAAGGCAATATCAGAGTGGTGGCCAAGAGAGGGACGAAAGTCAGTAGGCAGACCACCAGCACGTTGGTCTGATGACATTGTGAGGGTGACGGGTTCTCATTGGATCAGATTAGCACAGGACCGTGAAGAATGGCGCATTAAAAGGGAGGCCTATGCCCAGCAGTGGATTGATGTGGGCTGTTTTGATTGATTCCCGCTAACCTCTTATGAATTAAACTGACTTTTACTAGAAAGAAAGTTCAATAAAATTTTCTTGGGTGACTGGCATTATATTACCTTCATTATCATAACGATGTTTCATTCATCAGTGGGGAAAAAAGAAATCTAGTATTAAAGATTATCGCTTAACTACATTTTTGGCAAATGACGATCGTATCAGTTTCCCTCTCATCTGGCAGCACGGAATCGCGTTTTTCACACTCCATCCTTTTCTGTCGTTTGAGAACGTCATTTTCTAGAGCGGGAAAGGTAGCGGGAATGCGACAGCACGCGGCGGTACCGCCTGTGCTGCGATCTTTCTCGCTCTAGAAAATGACGTTCCTGAGCGACAGAAAAGGATAGAGCGTGAAGAAATTTTACTTTCATGCGTCTTTTGCCATACCCCCTATATAAGTGTATTGTGTATTCAATGTTGGTTTTTTAAGTGAAAATTGTTGAATTTGATAGTCTGAAGGACCGCCAATGTACGTTATACTCTTGTACTCTAGCAATAACATAAAATCACAATTCCAAATTTAAATATTCAGCTTAAAGTCATTTTTAGTGTTTTGTACAAAAATTTGCAAAACGGAACACTTATGGAATAAACTCAGTGTCTATCCGTCCATCTGTCACGGGCATTTTTCTCAGAAACCGTAAGACATAGGAAGTTAAAACTTGGCAGATATAGAAATTAGGAAAAGTTTATTTCGAATGCGTAAATGCGCGCTGCATACAAACGAAGTCTGGTGATATTTTCAATACTGACCAATTAAAATCAATGAAATTTTGCAGAAACAATCTAGAAACAAATCTCTATGCTTATATCTTGTCTGATTTTCGTGAAAATATACAGTTTCAATGCTAGGATTAATTTAAGATTTGGATGGAAATCTTTGAGACACTTTAACTTTAAAACTATACATTTTAACGAAAATCTGACAAGATATAAGCATAGAGATTACTTTCTAGATTGTTTGTGAAAATTTTCACTGACTTTAATGGGTTAGTATTGAAAATATAACCCGACTTCGTTTGTATGAAACCGGCGCCAACAGTAATATACTCTTCAAGCATAGCATATGCTCACGACTACATTCCCCGAGGGGGTAGTCAGAGATATTTTGAAACCTCAGAATATCCACGTTTCACCAGTAGTACCGAAACTCTGTCCAGTGTGACGGGGGGTGAGCCCGTCGCCACTTATAATGGACAGTGGGTACAATACATGCCTCGAAATTGAAGCATGCAGGTTTCCTCACGATGCTTTCCTTCACCGAAAAGCCAGTGGTGTTACAAATCGTACATAAATTCCGAAAAACTCATTAGTACGAGTCGGCCTAGACGGGGATCGAACCATCGCCTCCTGCACGGCAGGCAATGTTACTCGCCACTGGACTACCACGGCTTCTTAATATACTCTTAATGGTCCAATATCATAAATTAAGTCAAAAAAGCTTAATTTTTATATTAGTAGGCCAAATAATGGGATAAGGGCAGGAAGAAGGAGTTTTGTAAGGTAGAAAAGGGTGAACAACAACACATTTTTAAAAAAAATATTGCCATTATAAAATCTGAAAAAATCTTTAACATTAGAAATAACGTGTACATTGCAGGAAAATTATCAGGCTGGCACTAACTTGAGTAGTTTTTTTTCTATGACTAAAAAACATCCTCCAGTGTAAAATGATCTTCAGTTACTATGTGACCACATACTAAGTAGATGTCAATTTGTAGTGGTTGTTATCAACGACCCATGTTAAACACTAATTGCCCGAGTCCCGACTCGCAATTGGCAGGTTTTTCGGGTTCCATACCCGAAGGCCGACTCGTACCAATGAGTTTTTCGGAATTTATGTACGATTTGTAACACCATTTGGCTTTTCGGTGAAGGAAAACATCGTGAGGAAACCTGCATGCTTCAATTTCGAGGCATGTATTTACCCACTGTCCATTTAAAGTGGCGACGGGCTCACTCCCCGTCACACTGAACAGAGTTTCGGTACTACTGGTGAAACGTGGATGTTCTGTGGTTTCAGAATATCTCTGACTACCCCCTCGGGGAATCTGGTCGTGAGCATATACAATGTGTTAATGAATAAGTGCAAAACCTCATACACCCCAACTGATTTACAACAGAATAATTAGATTGAAACAATAATTTCATTATTTTGATGGTTAAAATTTAAAGTTATTCGCATTTTAAGTTTTGAGGCAAAAATGATTTGTTATCATTTCAGCAACGAATGAAAGCGCTAACGTGCTCATGGATACATTTTAAGAATCTTGTTTTGGTAGTAAGTAGGGTGAGAATGCCCGAGCGGTGGGTTGAGATCGAGTTCAGTAAATATTAAATTTTACTAAAAAATTATTTAATATTTTGAAAAAAATTACCTATGTTGAAACCATGATAATTCGATTCTGCTCTCGATTCTAAACAAACTACTTTCCAGTTTTGCGTTAATTCATTAACACGTTGTATATACCCGAAGGGTGAAAACGGGATCCTATTACTAAGCCTACGTTGCCGTTGTCCATCCGTCCATCCGTCCTACCTATTTAGGGCTGTAACATTTGAACCGTAATAGCTAGACAGTTGAAATTTTCACTAAATATGCGTTATTACGGCGAATTTGTTATTAAATAATAAAAATAACAAAAAGTTAGAAATTAAGGGGGGTCCTCATACAAGGAACTAAATTTTATCAACGTTTTTTCTTCTCGCTCTATGGTAAATACGGTAATACATACAAGCGTGAAACTTGGTGTGATTCTAGAGCAAACTCTACACAATAACAACAAATTATAAAAATCGGCCAAGTCTGAGTCAGTTTCGCGCTAAAGGTCCCGGAGAAAACAAAACTTTTTTCTAAGTTAATATGTTGTGTGGTGGTGTGGTAGGGAACACTCGGTGCGCGAGTAGCCCGACTCGCACTTAACCGGTTTTTAATTTTCGTATAATATTTCTCTTAGTAACAAAGTTAGAATCACAATCTCTCAAAATACACTTACGTACTCCGACCTACATCGCATCGGCTAAACCGGTTAGCTGCCAGGTCCCTCGGGCCCTTAACGAGGAGAGCCCGGACTGAAATTGGAGTCCACTAACTAGCAGAGGTTATATCAATCGTTCAGGCCTGGAAAACATAAGGCCTAGGGAGTGTATTGTTCAATTTACATTTTAATTTTTAGGGTTCCCGTAACCAAAGGGTGAAAACAGGAAACAATTGCTAAGCCTACTCTGTACATCCGTCCGTACTTCTGTCCTAGCTTCAGAGGGTTGTATCTCCTAAACCGTAATAGGTAGCCAGTTGACATTTTACAAAAAATGTATCATTGGATTGGATTTGATGATAAATAATAAAAAACCAAAAATTAAAAAAAAAACCGACTGCGTTAAATATGATTTATTGGGAAAATTTTGATCCTATCTAGAATTTTAATGGGTCCCGACTTGCAGAATTCTTGACTACTTAATTTGTTTCTGTTTTAATGTAAAGTTAATTTTTAACGCAGTCGGCTTTTTGATTTTTTATGTAATTTTTATTTAACTCTTTTAGTTTGTCATATCTTTAGTGACACTCGCAAGATTAAGAAAAATCGATTGACGTAAGAATCATCAAAATCGGCCTACACTTTTGGTCTCTAAAGTGCCACAAAGGAACAAACATTTAGGTTAACAAACACATTACCATCGTTTGGGTTGCGTAGTCGGGTAAAAATTAAGGGGGTCCCCATACAAGAAACTAGTTTTTATCTATGTTTTTTCTTCTCACTCTGTTGTAAAAACGGTAATACAAACAAGCGTCAAACTTGGTTTAATAATAGCGCAAACTCTACAGTATAACAACAAATAATAATAACTTACCTGGTTTGAGTCGGTCTCGCGCTAAGTGTCCTGGATAACACAACATTTTTAGTAAGTGTATTGTTTCGTGGTTCGGAACCCTCGGTGCGTGAGTAGCCCGACTCGCACTTGGCTCCTTGACTCTTCTAATTTTCGAATGTATAAGTATGCCTCCCAAAATAGAAATTTAAAATCTTAAATACCTTACGAAAATTATGTATCGAATCATTGATCTCTCAATGGTCGAAAGTATTATTTAGTTAACAACAGCTATTAAACAACTTCAAAGGAAAGGAAGGAAATTACGATTCACTGTAAGGAATAAAATTGAAACTTTTCTCCGTTGCTTTAAACGGTTTTGAAGGAATCTTTTTATTTTAGTTACAATGAATATTGATTTTAAAATAACATTTATTAAATAAAAGATTGAAAAATTCGTCTCGGGCGGGACTTGAACCCGCACTCTTCCAAACCGGGGAAGTGCGTTATCCAATTTCGCTACCGATCCCGCTAGCCAGAAAACTAAATTTTAATCTATTGCGTCTTAAGGGGACGTGAGCGCCATCTACTGGAAGTTATTACAAACTAACCAACACGCTAGTCAAGCATTACAACTTGAATTCATGCGATATAGATGACACAAACGATTCCAATTATTACTCACCACAGACCGCCTTAAACTGGAGACATAATTGTTATCTCTCCAGCGCTTTTGGGGAAAAAGGCGTTAATTTATACAGGCGTTAACTTAAATAAGTTTGTATGTTAGGCTATCAAACGGAACAACCTTTACAATAGGTCCGATATTGAAATCGTAATAAGAATCAATTTATTCGTTGCATTTTGATTTTAGGTGTTATTGCAGTTTTGTTGATTTTTAGGGTTCCGTTGTCAACAATGACCCTTATAGTTTTGCCATGTCCGTCCATCTGTCCGTCTGTCCGCTGCTTAGCTCAGAGACGCTTAGTACTAGAAAGTTTAAATTTGACATGGTTATACATATTTATCACACCGACAAAGTGGTAGAATAAAAACTTGAAAAAAAATTTTTTTAGGGTACCTCCCCTACACGAAAAGTGGGGTTGATTTTTTTTTCTCGTCTATCCCATGGTGTGGGGTATCGTTGGATAGGTCTTTTCAAAATATTGTGGGTGTGGGAACACCATTTTTCGATTTAAGGATCCGTTTGCGATCTGTTAAGCTTTAAAGTGAAAATTTTTGTTAAAGTAATGTTTCCACCCCTTCCCCTGCCAGCTAAACGGTTCTTTCTGGATACGTGAAAAAATTCACGGCAGTAGTGTATATAACGAATTTAAAAGGAAAACTATCACCGCTAAGTAGGCTTTACAAGTTAACGAGTAATGAAACAGGAAGTACGGAAAACGCTGCGCAAAGACTGTTCTCACCAGTAGTGTTTCAGCTTTGAAGACACGTTTTGATAGCATGTCCTGGTAGTTTGGGGAGTTAAAGACTATTTTGTGATACGCCAGGGCAACTCTTAGCAAGTAGAGCTGTCAACACGTTCGCTTCACGATAGAGTACCGCAGTGGATGGCGGAAAGGTTTCCTCCATCCCGCTGTGTAAATATGTTGTTTGAATATGTGTGCTATATATTGATTGATTGATTTGTTGGATGGGCTATTGCAAGCAAGCGTTATGTAACACTGAGACCATCGCTGGTTATTTGTGATCGCCCCAAGCTCACCCACATTTTACCCATACCTCCGAACTCATGGTATTTTCTTTTCATTCTCGGGAATGCAGGTTTCCTCACGATGTTTTCCTTCACCGTCGTAGCTCGGCGATAAATACAACCGAACATAAATTCCGTAGAACTTAGTGGTACAGGCCAAGAATTGAACCGCCGCCTCATGATTGAGGCGCTAGCTCTCTTCCGTATGGGCTATCGTCGCTATTTGTACCTAACCCGATTATCCGCTGTCCCAAACATTTGGCTCAATTAAATTTGCAGCTTTTATGGAACAACTGTTTTTTTTTTCGCGATTTAGATGTTTTTGCCATAGAGAAAGTTGTTCAGTTTGATGGTCTGACCTTAAAAAAGTGTCAGCATATTAAGAACGACCCTATATAAACAAAAATCACTAAAAGAACATCAGTGATTGTAGTTTATAAAACGACTAAATCTAAAAGTGACTAAATCAAATTTTAGTTCTACTGGAGTTTGTTGCGAATCCTTACTGACTAACTCTCGCACGCATTACTTTCTCTACAGACTGGCGACACTAGCTACTTGTCAACAGTATAATAAACAGCCACCTCGCCACCTCTTACCACTTGACACGAATCTCATCGATCCCCGCTGCCTCTCACCGATCCCCGCTACCTCTCACCAATTCTCGCTACCTCTCACCGATCCCCGCTACATCTAACCGATCCCCGTTGCCTCTTACCGATCCCCGCTACCTCTCACCACTCCCCGCTACCCTCTTCGCCGCGTAGCCCCAGCAACGTCCTATGCCGAGGTCCGTACCCCTCTGGGTGCCCCTAGGTCGGTTGATGAAGTTCATTCATTTGGCTCGGTAGACCATTCTAGGTCCCTCCCAGAAAGTTGTTAGTTGTAGCAGTGTTTCTCACCACCCTGAAAGGGATTACGATTGTCAGTTTATATAGTATGCATGTATGTATGTATGTATGTATGTATAATAAAGAGTATGGTACAGTAGTACCTGCGCTGTTGACAAATTTTAATGGCGCGCGAAATTAAATTGACCAATCAGGATGTGCCACCTTCAATGCCTTTTCCGGATTGGCTGATTATTTTCGCGACTTTTTCGCTGCTATTCGACTTTGCACCCTTTGATTACTAAACGTCGTCGGGTTTTGTCGGGGACTCTGCGCAAACGAACATTATATTAACCGTGGTTAATTATTTTCCTGGTCATACTGTACTTTACCTCAAATGTATGGGATAACAATTTTTTTATCTATCGTTGTCTTCATTGTGAAAGTTCAGCCCTTTAAATATTGCTAGGTGCTTTGTTAGAAAAAGGTAAAAAATATGTATATCGTATCGAGGGTACAGGACAGATAGTAGCGGAGAGATAAGTCGTGCGCGTACACGGAACCTTAATCTTCAAAGGATCCTAATTTAATTTTTGCTGTACCCTTTGTACCTACTGCGAAAATTGTTTCATTAATTTAATTTCTAAAGTTAAATTTGGCCGGGATCTTATTTCGGTAGTATTCCGTGAATTGTGGACGGGGACCGTGATTTGTGTTTCGTTTTCGTGTTCTTTTATTTAATTTGTGGGTCTGGTTTCTTAATCTATACTATCACAAAACTGTAACAGAAGTGTTCATAGATATTTAAAAAAAAACCAGCCAAGTGCGATTCGGACTCGTGAACGGAAGTTTTCGTACCAGGGTCATTCTACGATACAAGAAAAAAACCGTTGCACAGGAAATTATCATCACAGCTATTCATTATATGGGAAGCAAATATTAGGAAACCTTGAAAGTTATTAAAGCACTTTGTATCTCATATAAAAAGATATGTGAAATTATTAGAAAAGTCAACCATCTAGCTATATTTAAAGATACAGCCCTTTATAGGCTGGACCGACAGACAGAAGGCTTATAAAAAGGGTCCTGTTGGTACTCTTTGGGTACGGAACCCTACAAAAAGATTTTAACGTTTATATGTCCCTGATCGCAGAGATTTTTTAAAATGTTTTGTGTCTGTTGGTTTGTTTGTTCGAACAGCATAAAAAACTACTGGATCGATTGTGATGAAACATTTTATTTTATAAGGTTAACGATAAGAAAATATTTCATATTTCATCTCGCGACGGTGACGGGAGCAAGCGTTGACGAAGTCTTGGGAAAAACCTAAGTTTTAAAAAGTGTAAATACATATTTAATTTCAATTTATGCTGTAAGCCACGGTTTATACAGAAGAGACGTTTGGCAGTAGCGGATAATCTAAGTATAACAATATTGAGAATTACGCCTGGGCCTCCAGGCGACGTCACCTGGAGGCGCGGGCGTAATTCTCCAAACGATGCTACGTACTATAAGGTTTATCAATTGTGTTACTTTGACTATCCGCCACCACCACGCGTCTCTTCTATACAACGTGTTAATGAATAAGCGCAAAACCTCATACACCCCAACTGATTTATAACAAAATAATTAGATTGAAACAATAATTTCATTATTTTGATAGTAAAAATTTAAAGTTATTCGCATTTTAAGTTTTGAGGCAAAAATGATTTGTTATCATTTCAGCAATGAATGAAAGCGCTAACGTGCTCATGGATACATTTTAAGAATCTTGTCTTGGTAGTAAGTTGGGTGAGAGTGCCCGAGCGGTGAGTTGAGATCGAGATCAGTAAATTTTAAATTTTACAAACAAATTATTTAATATTTTGAAAAAAATTACGTATGTTGAAACCATGATAATTCGATTCTGCTCTCGATTCTAAACAAACTACTTTCTAGTTTTGCGTTAATTCATTAACACGTTGTATAAACTGCGCCTTAGGTATGTGATAAATGATGATAGATATAATAAGTCAAGCAAATTAGCACTGTCTTGCTTGACTGGTAAGTTCCAAGATTGAGCGTCTCGTATCACGCAAGACAGTAATGTTTAAACTGCTACGCCGTAGCATTTAATGTAGCTTGCTCGTAGCGTGTGCTAAGCAATCTATTCGTAGATTTGTCACTATGAATTCCAAGACAAATTAATCTATCCATTTTATACAGTGTGCTATATTTCTATGGTGTTTTTCAAACGACTGTATTCCCCGAGGGGGTAGTCAGAGATATTCTGAAAACTCAGAACATCCACGTTTCACTAGTAGTACCAAAACTTCTGTCCAGTGTGACGGGGATTGAGCCAATCGCCACTTGAAATGGACAGTGGGTGCAATACATGCTTTTATCAATTTCAGTACGTGTTTTGTATTCAAGGTGTTACATAAATAGAATTAACATTTAAGGGGTTGTTTAGACAATCAAACTGAACAACTTTCGCTATGGAACCAACATTGAAATACATTTAGCTCGAGTAGATTTGTAGTTTAGTATGGAACATCATAGTGAAAGTTGTTCAGTTTGATAGTCTAAACCACCCCTTAAAAGTTTTAAATGGTTATTTTACTTTTGTAACACGTGCCACGTGACACGTATAACATAAGCCGTGGTGGTCCAGTGGCGAATATAAACCTGATAGTACGTAGCATAGCGTAGTTTGGAGAATTACGCCCGCGCCTCCAGGCGACGTCACCTGGAAGCGCGGGTGCGATTCTCCTTTACGACAAAAACGACTCTATGCTACGTACTATAAGGTTTATATTCTGTTACTTAGATTTTCCGCCACCGTCACACGTCTCTTCTGTATAAACCATGGCTTAATGCATTGAGACCAGCATATTATTATTTTGTCTATTTATCTGTTTGTTTGTACACGCATCACTTAAAAACTAATGAACCAATTTGGATGCGGTTACCAAGAAAACACAGGGCTTTGTTTGGATTTGGCTGTATTTAATCGAAATCGGTTCATTCGATCAAAAGTCATGAGTATTTGGAATCAGTGGTCTGCGCGTATGAATTCGCGGGCCCCGCTAGTATAACATAAATCTAAAATAGTTTTTCTACGTGATTTATTACACCCTGATGATACATTATGATATGAAGCAACTATGACATTAATGAAAAACCTTTTCATAGTAATGTTATTAATGGTTGTCGTGTACAGTTGGACAATTTATCAATGTACCATTATTGTGCCCACTAAGATAGTGTCTTTTAAGGGTATATTCCTGTTGGCGCGCTCCATAAAAACGAAGTCTGGTTATATTTTCAATACTAAACAATTAAAGTCAATGACATTTTTCAGAAACAATCTAGAAAGTAATCTCTATCATTGTATCTTGTCAGATTTTCGTTAAAATGTATAGTTTTAAAGTTACAGTGCCTCAAAGATTTTCATACAAATCTTAAATTAATCCTAGTATTGAAACTGTATATTTTAACGAAAATCCGACAAGATACAAGCAAGATTTGTTTCGAGATTGTTTCTGCAAAATTTCATTGATTGAAATTGGTTAGTAAAGAAAATATCACCAGACTTCGTTTGTACGTAGCGCGCATTTACGCATTCGGAATAAACTTCTCTTAAAGGCCTTCCCTAAGAAATTCTTGTGATATAAATAATATCGTTGTCGAAGTATACAGGGAATAACATTTAACATTACATACTTCAGTTACGTACTTCAGGGGATGCTTCAGACCATCAAACTGAACAACTTTAATGCGATCAACATCGAAATCGCGAAAAGAAAATCATCATAAGCTTTCAGACACATACTACAGACTATATAAAAGCTTATAATTTGACTAAAATACGATTATACCTTTCTTAATATGCTATTTGTTATTATTTCTGGGTTTGAGGCCTTTACAGGCTTACACCTGTACCAATTAGACCATCGAACCCTTTTTTACAGTTCCATACCAATCCCTACTGCGGCCAGACATCGTAGTAGGCTTTTGATCGGGGCGGTTTGTGTCGCATCTGGTCTTTGACTAATTATTATAAGGACTAGCCTTGCGGTAGCATTTCCCCTCTGCCACGGTATAAGCACAATTGATCTTGTGCATTTACATTCAATTTTACACCTTATCACTAAACAAGACAGCCTATAATTGCGAAATAATAACTTCGAACTTAGAACGTTTGGGGTTCACACGAGACTACTTTTCATGATTTTTAACATTCAAAATAAGAATCTAAAGTTATGGGGAATAAATCCAAAGTTGCGGATTTCATGTTACCTCGCCCCCCGCAAAAAGTGGCAGAAATGTTTGTTAATAGAATTACACGCGTAACCAGTCCACATATAAATAGTCAAAGCATCTGGTGTCAATATCTGTCTACCTATATGGGCACTGCGTTTATACATCAGAGGGCCACAGTCACATAGAAGGTGTAGATGAATTTTCATCTCCTTGCAGAATCTGCAGACGGTCGTATCACTTAATTTCAGTGTGTGCATGTACTTGTTTTATTTGCAGTGAGTGACCTTGCTATTGTACAAATTTGATCCTTGCTGAGGGCAAGGAGACTGTTCGCAAGTTTGCAATTGTAGCCTTTAACAAGTGTTTTGGAGTGGCACATACCGGGGGTGTTGCATCATATATAGGGTTTCTTAATTTGCTGACACTTTTTTAAGGTGATGATCAGACCATCAAACTGAACAACTTCCTCTATGGGACCAACATCAAAACCGCGATAAAAAATTTAGCTGTCCCGTACATTTGGCTCGAGTAGATTTTGTATGGAACAGCAGATATTTTTCGCGATTTCGATGTTGGTGCCATAGAGAAAGTTGTTCAGTTTGACGGTCTGATCATCCCCTTAAACAAGTAAGTGTCAGCAAATTAAGAAGGACCCTGTATTTATTGCCAAAGCTGGCCCTAGACTTAGACTTTTAGGGATTCCGAGAAAGGGTTCGAGGCCTATGATGTGGTTTTCAGTGCCCCTTCTGGCCAGTTGGTCCGCATTTAATATGCTAAAAGAGAGCTTTGCTAAATCCCACCCCGAAAATGTTGCTACTTGCGAAAAGGGTCGTTCGCATGGTTGGCGAGTCATTGGTTAGGTAAGCGCCATAGGCCTTTCAATAAACTAATTACCTAGTCCACTAGCACCCCAATTCGTAGACCAGTTATCTTTTATCCGACCGACTGCGCCAGATGGTTATTTCATTTCTTGCAATAGCCCTACGCTGACCGGTGTCGTTGGTTTGGATGCACTTCTATAGTGTACAGGGTGTAAAAAAACACCCTAGTAATACTTGGGGTGCTTCAAACCATCAAACTGAACAACTTTCACTATAAAGACAAAATCTAAATCGCAGCAAATCAGCCAGTGCCAAAAATTGGAGTACAATCAGTACTGCAGTTTTGTATGATATCGAAGTTGGCTTCATAATGAAAGATGTTAAGTTTGATGGTCTGAAGCACCCGCTCGAGTATAACTGGGTGTTTTGTAACACCCTGTATACAGGGATAGTCGCCGGTTGGTGTCACATTACGTTTTAGAAGAAATTGCCTAAAGGGCCTCTACGTATTGGATTTGGCTTCACGCACGGCTTCCAAAGGTCCGGGACCCTTATTTCCAAAATCTATTTGTGGAATTAAAACCTTTAAACGGAAAACGTTTATTCCTTATCATAAAAGTTTCATCCCTTTTACAACACCATGATGCGTTCTCAGACAATGTTATCTTTATGAGACCACCCTGTCAGTCGTTTCATTAGCTGACCTCCATAGATTTCCCTCTGGACAAGATTCCAATTATCTACCCTTATTTTTAGGGTTCACAAAAAAAAACGAGCCTTTATTGTTGAGGACTGGCTTCGTAAGCACCGATTTATGATATGTTCATTTAGTCGAAGCCGGAACGGCTAGCGCCGCCATCTAGAGTATTATTTGTACATACAATGTTAGGTGTAGAAAAATGAAATATTATGGATACCTAATAATATATACCATGAGTTTTCACTGTACTTTACTATTGTAGTTGCGTCACCAATTTTGTATTGAATTTCGTACAGCACTCCTAGTGGTTACGTTGAGAACCAATTTCTGCTATACGAAATTGGTGACGTTACTATAGTAGTAAAGTACGGTGAAAACTCATGGTATAATAGGGAATTAGACAGGGTTTTAAAAACTGTTCTACGTTAATCATTGATGTCTAAGGACTCTATAGGAAATGTATATTTTACATTCCATTACATATAGTGCTGTACATTTAACGAAAATATGACAAACCACAGGCACATAAAGTTTAGATCGTAATACAGTTTTTGAGAGTTACGAGGTTTTTATTTAATATAGAATTAAACATTTTAACGGGTTCTTACCGCGTTTTGATATATTTGAGTTCCCGATATTTCGGCAGAGTTACAACCGCTATGATCACGGGATGACTGTGGAACTGCAGGTAGATTTTTAAGAGCAGAAAAATCTGTCTACCCTCACTCGTCGTTTTTTTGTCTACTGATCGCCATTACTACCCGAGAATGGTGAGAGAAGCGATTGAAATTAAGAAACATGGTAATTTTAACAGAGCGGATGGGTTCAAATTGTCAAGTACGTGGAATCCAGTGGTTAACATAGGTATTAGTGCTTCACCGTCATACTCAAGTTCGAACAAAAATCGGAGTGACACAGTCAGTGTATTTTGTCGGGCTGGACCTCGTGACGAAAGTGACAATGACAATCGACAGAGTTCCGATAGTAGTGGTCGGAGCAAACGAAGAAGAGTGAGGGTAGACAGATTTGTCTGCTTTTAAAAATCTACCTGCAGTTCCTCAGTCATCCCGTGATCATGGCAGTTGTAACATTGCCGAAGTATCGGGAACGCAAATATACCTAAACGCGGTAAGTAATTCTAAGTAATTCTAAGTAATTCTTGATTACAAAGATAGTGTTTAAAAAATTTAATTGACTTTAACTGGTTAGTATTGAAAATAGTACCTAACTTCGCTTGTACGCAGCACGCTCAGGCACTCGGCAAAAACAATTCTCTTTAGTGAGCATCTATGTGAGATGCCAACAGAAACATGCATGCAAAATTTTAAGTTGTTAATCTTTGTAGTTTTGGAGATTTCATGTTGAGTGAGTGTGTTCATTTTCATACCTTCAAGCAAAGATAATTCAAAATTCAAAAATTGAAAATTGTTTATTCAAAATAATATCACATAGATAACTTTTTGACGTCATGTTTTTGAATCTACCACCGCGTCGGAAGGTGTTCCGTTGTAGAGAAGATGCGGCCAGAAACTCTACAACACACTTCTTTTAAACAAAACAAAATATACAAAGTACAATTACATAAATTCAATATTAAATTACATAGAGTAACATTGTCAAGACCAGACATTTTGGTCATTCAAATAATCATCGAGTTTATAGTAACCTTTTTTATAGAGGACTTGTTTAACATGGGACTTAAACTTTTTGTCCGTCAAGTTAAGAATATTCTTTGGTATCTTATTATAATAACGTATACAGTGCCCCATGAAACAACATGATACAACTATGGCTACTGCCATCGCCTTAAAAAGACGATCCATCAATAAAATAAGCCCACATCAACCCACTATTGGGCATAAGCCTCCCTTTTATTGCGCCATTCTTCACGATCCTGTGCTAATCTGTTCCAATGCGAACCCGTCACCCGTCAGAAGACGACAGTGATGAAAAGTTTGAACTTCTGAAGTGATGGCTCGGTAGCTTAATTGGACAAAAGCACAGCCCCAGTTTGGCAGGTTGCGGGTTCAAATTCCGTCGGAATGGAATTTTTCAACTTTAAATTATACAGGGACTGAAAACTGAAATGAAATGAACTTAAATTCGTTACATACTTTATGGGGTGCTTCAGACCATCAAACTGAACAACTTTCACTATGGGACTAACTATGAAATCGCAACAAAAACAGCGGTTTCATACAGTTTGGTTGACTGGCAATTGCCGTTTACTAGTGAAAGTTGTTTAGTTTGATGGTCGGAAGCAACCTGTTTAATATTTTATGCATTTAATTTTACACCCTGTATATTTAAATCCTTTTGTAATTGTGTCACTCGTCACAGGCGCCGCATTTCTACCTTTTATTTCCCTTTTCTGTTCCCCCCTCCCTCTTACAAGTTATTGCGGTACACAAACGAGCAATTAATACGGCGATGACAGCAGGTTCCTGAAGCAGTAACTGCGGTTCCCAACAAATTAATCGTTTCCTTAGTGAATTCCTCTATGACTTTCTGCGGTAATAAAATTTAATGGATTGGTTAATTGTTAGTATGTTATGGTTGTTAATGTTCGTTTATATGTGATTTAGTTGTGATATAAATGGTGGTGTAGCTAGTAGCCTCGCTTTCCGTTCAGGGCGCGACACGGTTTGATCCTCGAGCAGTTAAGGGAATATAATTTGGAGCGCGCTCCATACAAACGAAGTATGGTGATATTTTCAATACTAACCAATTAAAGTCAATGAAATTTTTAAGAAACAATCTAGAATCTAATCTCTATGCTTGTATGAAGTCCGATTTTCGTAAAAATTTATAGTTTTAAAGTTACAGTGCCTCAAAGATTTCCATACAAATCTTAAATTAGATCTAGCACTAAAAATGTATATTTTAAAGAATATCTGACTTCATGCAAGCATAGAGATTAGTTTCTAGAGTGTTTCTGAAAAATGTCATTGACTTTAATTGGTTAGTATTGAAAATATCTTGTATGTATCAGACTTGTATGCAGCGCGCATTTACGCATTCAGAATATACTTCTCTTAATAAGTGGAGACGAGCTCACTACGTGCGTACTGTAGTCACTAGGCAGACTTTTTGATCTTTTAGTGAAAAGATCATACCCAAAATTATATGAAAGTTAGGTGGAACTTGCGTCTGGTCAAATAGTCACCTAAAGATTATAGGACATGTACTAAGCATTATTTTAACAAGAAGAAAATCGTTAATTATTTGATATGAAATATTTAAAAACCCTAAGTAAAAAATAGATAGGTAATGAAAACAAAATCATTCGTTCCTTACAAAAAAATTACTATAAATTGTATTTTATTTTTAAATCCCCATTCCCATAGGACCAAAAATACATGTGAAGGGATTCATAACTCACACCAAAAATTTTTGTTAAATGAATGACATCTTTAGCTGAAAACGGTACGAGCTAGGACAAAATGATCAAGGTGTGAAGAGTTCCTCATTGAATTACCAATAAATATGGACTAGCATTTATTTCATCTAAGTCTTTGTTTCCAAGCTATAGTGCGTCAAAGTTAACAAAAAAAAACTCGATTAATTTACTACTGCAAGAACATTATTTTAAGTATTGCATCATATTTTTCTATTTTAATGTAGAGTTGTGTATTTGAATGTACTCACCCATGAAATCTAGAAGGAGTATAATAATGGTATATCGAATATAAAGAATCTAAATATGTCATCTAAGGTATATCGAGTTTCATCGGGAAATGTTTCTTACTGTCTACGCGATCGAAAATTGACCTAACCTAACCAAAGAGATTATACCTAATAGAGTGTGCCATACCAATTCTAAAGTGTCCACTTTTTTTTACGTTTAGGTTTGAGTGTGTGGTGTCAAGTAGTATGGACAAAAAGTACCAAGTGACATATGGCCTTATGTTTACGGCAAAGAGATTATACCTAATAGAGTGAGTCATACCAATTGTAAAGTGTCCACTTTTTTCACGTTTAGGTTTGAGTGTGTGATGTCAAGTAGTATGGACAAAAGGCAACAAGTGACATATGGCCTCATGTTTACGGTCACTTTTCACACACACTAGCTCAAAAAAAAGTGGACAGCCGCATAAACAAATATATAAAGTTCCATCTCCTACTATTAAAGGTACGTCATAAGACAAAAGAGACTAACTACAATCGTAAATTTATGCGGACTCTATGGCGATCCTTCCTCTGAGAACCTAACCTAACCTATCCTTATGTAGGTATGAACATTTTTATTTAATCTTGGACAAACAACATTATCTGCCATGACAAAGTATGACCAAGAATAATGTAATAAGCGACGTTTATGAGGTTATAAAAATAAAAATTTACCAAGTTAGACCACAGATAGGAGATCTTGGACCATCGTAAATGTCGTTTGGACGAAGACTGAGTGCTTATAGTAATAATTTTCATAGTTACTTGGTTATTACATTGTAATATTAAACTATGTCGTTATAACTTTATCGTCATACTCTATTCCAAATTGTATTCACTCCTATCTTTGTCTATCTACAAGTATTTAAGATAAAAGTGAAATTGTGCTCAATATTTTTGGAGGGAAACGACTATACAGGGTGTAAATTTAAGTACGTTACATACTACTCAAATAAGCCCACATTCGATTTCAACCTTACGACCCAAATACAACCACAGGTTAAAGTGTGCTTCAAACCACACTGGAACCTTATTGGAAATTGGATGGAGTACCTAGACATTGACATTTTAATGGAACAAAAAATTTTTCTTATTTGTTCCATAATAATAGTTATAGGCCGGTAGCCGACAACAACCAACCCTACCTTACACGTTTATTGAACAAATCCATTTTGTAGCTAAAGTAGACTAAAAATACCTTAGAAAAAACTTGGTCGGCCGCGGCGCAGCTTGGCACGTTTTCCGGTATGAGGGAAGAAGTGGACCCTAGAAATACGACATTTTACCTCATCGATTTAAAGAACGGAACTAGTGTGTAGGTCTAGAGACCGATTAGTAAAGCCTAAAAAAACTGGTCGGCCTCACCATATCCTGGCACGTTGATGGGTCCGACCGAATTTAGGGTGCTACTCGGAAGGTAGATTTTACCTCATCGAGTTAGTTTACATATTTTTAGTCTACTTTAGCTACAAAATGGATTTGTTCAATAAACGTGTAAGGTAGGGTTGGTTGTTCTCGGCTACCGGTCTATAACTTGATATTGATTGAATAATAGTTAATATGTAACGAATCCCAATTTAAACCCTGTATGTGCCTTGTTGTTTAATTGTGTATACATATTTATTTTTAACGCTAGCAGTGGGTTTATGCCGGCTGTTTTTATTGATTGATTGTCCTCGAGAAATAAATTTGTTTGTTTGTCTGAATCACGTCATTACATATTGCATAACCCAATTAGGATGGCTTTTAAAACGCTGCACATGATTTTTATTTCATCGCAATCAGCTCACTCAATTGATTGAGTGAGCTGATTGCGATTACATTAAATTAACGTATCGTTTGATACGTTAATTTAATGTTTTCAAAAATACAATATCGGTCTGCGTACGAAGTCGTGGGTAAAGCTAGCATGCATATGCTCCCGACTATATTCCCCGAATGGGTAGTCAAAGATATTCCGAAAACTCAGAACATCCTCGTTCCACTAGTGTCCAATAATAATAATCATCTCGGTGCAAATGGAATTGCGTTTCTAGATATTCATTATTCTGACCTCAAACTGACCCCACCTCACGTACCAACTCTTGACTATCAGGTCTTTATTATATTGACATTGGTACATACTCTTAACATAGATAAATAGACTATTCATCGTTGCGCAAGTACTAATTTTATTGTTACTGAAGACAATACAATTATTGTATCCACGCATACGTGCGGCGAAGCGTTTGGGAGACATAGGCCAATTAGATATTCTGTGTAGTATCCAGTTCAGAATGACATTAACCCACTAGGTGTCGTAACAGGTTATGAATCCGAGCATCGGCATCGTCAAAAACTCTGATGTCCTTACCGTTTAAAAGTCAATGTATCC
Organism: Agonopterix alstromeriana; assembly: GCA_963924505.1. Taxonomy (NCBI): domain Eukaryota; kingdom Metazoa; phylum Arthropoda; class Insecta; order Lepidoptera; family Depressariidae; genus Agonopterix; species Agonopterix alstromeriana. The sequence continues at coordinate 1,726,165 of OZ004663.1, read as the reverse complement.
GATCCAGCCTCTATTCAATATTCAATTCAATATATATTTATTTCGGAATACAAGTTCCATAATTTTTTTATTAGTAAGGACATAATGTCATCTTACACCCTATGTTAGTAAATTACATTAAATGTCAGGATTTCAACTGATAACTAACAACAATTCAAAAGAAAAAAAAATTAACAATAATTTTGAATTTACAATTTAACATGGAACATTATAATAATTGTTTATCTACATGTTATATTTAGTCAAAAGTGCGGACCAATGACTGGCGATGGGACACTCGATCTTGCTTCCTATCACCTTCAGGATGACTGTCAACGCCACTGCCCCCGCCTAAACCTACACGCCACCGCTGCGGGACGACCTCCACTCCACCCAGCGATGCCTTATACAAGGCTCGCGCGAGCGGCATTCCCCCCTTCTTTTTCTCCACTTAATTTCATAAATTTTGTATTTATACCCAGCCAAAAAACGCAAAATACTAGCCATCAAACCATCTACCAGCTTTTTATTTATCAAATTAGGCAACATACCAAATGTACGGCATCTAGGCGCGTACAATGACGTTGGAGCTACCGCTGCTATGACCATAGAGGTTTCCTATCCCATCAGCCCCCCTAGACAAAGTGACATTCTATTGGCGTCGACGCTGGTAGAAACGGACAAAATGTATGGATTTGATATTGGCGATCGAAACATTTTAACGTTTGTTTTCGTCACCATACGTCAAATCGATACATTTTTTCGCTTTCTACTGTCGTTAACGCTAATCGAAAGTACTTTGTCTAGGAGCCCAGATTTAGAAAAGAAAGGACGAGAGAGAGCATTAGAATTCTGTGTTTAGCGTGCACACTTATTCATCTCTCCGTATCACATGTGCGTAAAACTGCACCGACTGAGATATTAATGTTGCGATGGATGGACAGTGTAAACTATCCATCCATTGAGATGGATATTTGTATCTCCGCTGCAAGCATACGTTTTTACCCAAAATTCTCCGATCCGTAGGTACGTGACGACAAGTCTAACTGTGGTCTAATATAATTATCACAGGAAATGTTTTCATTATAAAACTTACCAATATTTAAGTTTATGTATGTGTGTATGTATATGCTCACGACTATATTCCCCGAGGGGGTAGTCAGAGATGTTCTGAAACCTCAGAGCATCCTCGATTCACCAGTAGTACCGAAACTATGTCCAGTGTGACGGGGGGTGAGCCCGTCACCACCTATAATGGACAGTGGGTACAATACATGCCTCGAAATTGAAGCATGCAGGTTAAGCAGGTTGCGCATAGAAATTGCGCACATAAATTCCGAAAAACTCATTGGTACGAGTCGGCCTATTAAAGTCGGTGATTTAAGTTTAAGCTTTAAAAAAGCATTTATAAGATCTTTTATGCCAGCAAATGTGGAGTGGCTGCAGTATAATGTTTGGACGGAATGGAAAAAACATTTCAGAATTGCAATATTCCAGAAAACCTTTTTGCACTTTTCGCATGTTAATTCTTAACATGATGTCAACCACAATGTTGAAAATTTACGCCCGGTGGGTTCAACTCGTGTATTTCTTGTCGCACAACGCGACATAAAAGCTGGAGCAAAACAAACTTTTACACGAAACCAAACTTTTAAGCATAGCATTATCATCACGATTTTATTCTCCTATGTATAAATAAAGTCGCCGTGTGGTTCCTGCTTAAAATGGACTACCCCAATTCTTCCCGTGGATGTCGTACGAGGCGACTAAGAGATAAAAAGTTTCTTATGCACTGTCAAACATTTATGTGGGCGAAAGCCACCTCCAATCACTGACGCCTCGTTACATGCCAAACGTGAGCATTGCTACAACTACATTCTTAAACAGAAAGTTGGTTGGTAGTAATGTTTCTGACCACCCCGAAAGAGATTACGGTTGTGAGATTATGTGTATACAACGTGTTAGTGAATAAGCGCAAAACCTCATCCACCCCAATTGATTTATAACAAAATAATTAAATTGAAACAATAATTTCATTATTTTGATAGTTAAATTTAAACATACTCGCTTTTTAAGTTTTGAGGCAAACATTATTTGTTATCATTTCAGGAAATAATGAAAGCGCTAACGTGCTCATGGATACATTGTAAGAAACTTGTTAAGGCAGTAAGTAGGGTTAAAGTGCCCGAGCGGTGGGTTGAGATCGAGTTCCGTAAATTTTAAATTTTACAAAAAAAAAAAAAAAAAAATTACCTATGTTGAAACCATGATAATTCGATTCTGCTTTCGATTCTAAACAAACTACTTTCTAGTTTTGCGTTGATTCATTAACACGTTGTATGTGTATGCCAATTAGTTCCTAATCTTAATATTGGCGTGTCTAAACGTTTGGGAGAGGGGTAATATCATGGACATTGTCAAACATCGTTGAAATTTCATTGGAATAACATTGTAACTCACTTTTAGCTGTGTCAAATTAACGTAATTCAAAGTTTAATTAAATCACAATTAGAATCAATAATAATTTTAATCAATCATTTACTTGGTCCATCCAGGATTGTTCCAGATCCAGGGTCAATAAATAATAAATTTAATCTTTGACGTGCTCTTCTGCATAATGCCAAAATGAGTTACAATGTTATTCCTAGGGAATGTCGAAAAATTAAGTAATGCTAATATTTTCAAGTAGGTACATTTTTCCTTTGATCGGATAAGCAGAATACACGGCCACAATACACACTAACTTATCCAATTATCTTTTCTACTCGAGGGTCTAATACGAATTAGGGATATGGTTTCTCTGTAGTGTTGATACTACTTGACTTGTCATTCCTGAAAAATCCTGAAAGCATCGCTACAGAACAGATAACGCATTCACTAAAAATTTTACAATAATATCCTTAATTTTTATTGCTGTTTGCTATATTTTATTTATTATTATTGCTGTTGTGAGTTTCTTTTTGTTCTTCATTACAATACCTTAATTTCACTACCTCATCACTGCTCAATCCTTTCCAGTGGGACATATAGTTAACTAATGAAGTTTTCATTAAAAAAAAATCAAAGACACTGGTAGGATGGCGTTACAATCGTGCTTATTGAGCTGTCAACTCGAAAGTGTTCAGTGTTTTTCTTGATTCCCTATTTTAAGGAAGCAATTTTTTGATTTATTAATAAGATTATTATGGTTTTTAAATGAAAGACGTTGTAATAACAAACTTATTTTCGGTGTTATTGCGTATTTATTGGTAGTGAACCATTTAACCATTGGCAACACCACCTGTCAGGCATTAAGCAAACCATAGACAAACAGCACTTTTTACTGTCAATGTGACAGGTTTTTCTGAACTTTTACGTATTACTAGTCTTGAAAACGCCTCATTAAGGGTGGTTAATAGCAAAGTTTTTTGATCACACTGTAAGAAAATTAATCATAGACTTACCAACTAACTGGATATCGGGTCCGCGTTCAAAAGTGTCCGAACCAAAAGAGTAACAAAACGCATAAAGAGTAACAATTACGCGCCAGCAGTGCCACCAGTCTTTGTTTGATCAACCGACTCCGCGCACGTCTACAGTGCCGTGCCGCTGTGTAAATATTTGTAAAAACTACGCAAGCAAAATTACGAAAAATTAAAACGGAATTACGTTTACGTAAGCTAGTCTGGGAAACTTTTTTTGAGAATTTTTAATGAGACCAGGCGTCCATTAGTTAGTAAGTCAATGATATTTATAGAGAAAAAAGTACCTCCGCTAGCTCAGCTGAGGTCAGGGCAGGGTCTTGGCCTCCAAAACGAGAGAGCGCTACTTTTCTCAATCCTGCGCTACGAGCAGCCAATCGCCAGCAGCTGGCTTGAAGCTCACAGGTCTCGGTGGTTCTAGCGATACGTACAATGACGAGAGTGCAGTGGGGTACATTCTTATTAAAAAATTAGAAAGTCGTCGTTAAACACTTAATAAGAGTCAAGTAGAACGTGCCTAAGCTTTTACACTTAAAAGACTATAGCCACAGTATGATAATATTCAAATAGCTCGCAGTAGCCCAAGTATTTGATTTCTACCGTAGCCAAGGAAATTATTTTCAAATGTAGAAACCATTCGATATGAACACCACCTCACTGTTCAGTCTCCAGGGTCCAAATAGCCCTAATGATAGCCAACCTCCGATAGGAGATGTGCACCACAAGAAGAAGAAGAAGTAGGAACCATGCTATTTGAGTGCATCGAAGGTTTATCACAGGCGATGTTGACTGCAGTAACAGTTACACTGAGAAAAAAATTCTACGTATACGTAGCCCGTCGCAGCTTACGTTCCACGTAGCTTACGACGCGATACTGATTACGAGTGTTGCATCAGTATTTAAGTTGTCTCGTACTTCATTATAAAGTACTTCATTCTGATACGTATACGTACGTTGCGGCGTATACGTACGTGGTACGTAAGTTGCGACGGGCTACGTATACGTAGAATTTTTTTCTTAGTGTAGTAGCTCAGACGGACAAGAGTTGCGATAGAGTTGGTATATTGGTGTCTACACAACAAACCCGCCGACAAGCTATCGACCCAGCCCGGAGATACAAATTGTATGATACGACTATATCAGCGACTTGTCGGTGAGTTGTCAGCGGGTTCAATAAGTACACAAGTTACATTTGCAAACGAATTGCTCATGATTCTTTACATCCTTTTAAAACATCGAGAGCTGTGTCTCCGTCTTTTTCTTTCCCCTAATCGTCATTCAAAATAGCTAATGTAGTTGTTACACTGCTTAATCTTAATATGTTAACTATAGCTGTCCTTCTCTAACACTTAGGTCAACTTGAGAATTGATTAAGTCTCCGATTTAACGGAGGTCGAGGCTGATATGTGATCTTGCAAAAATGTAGTGTAAACTGTATGTAGGGTTTTAACCTTGGTTCTGATGTACACTATAACCTTGCCTGTAATACCAATGAAGCAGTAGATACTATAGTACTTTGATAAAAGTAAAATTAATGGATTATGCAAACATTTCAAATGAGAACATTAATTTAAAACAATTGCTAGTAAATATAATGCCTTTATTTTGACGAAACGTCAGGTACACCCATGGACGTCTTATAAAATAAGAAGTCAATGGGTATACCTTAAATAACTACCAAATTGTACTACTTCGTGTGGACACAAGCTAGTAAGAAACAAACATTTTAAAAAGTAAAAAATAATTCAGTCACTTATTATTTTGGATGTAAGCAAATGTATGTTTTACTTCTTAGCTCTCTTTAGGATTTTAGGGAAATTAATGCGTAGGGGACAGCTATGAAATTACCATTGATTTTTTTGCAATCACTTGTGGTCCCCGACACATTTATTGACCTGTAATATCTTAAAGAGAGCTAAGAAGTAAATGCGTAGGGGACCGCTATGAAATGACCATTAATTTTTTTACAATTACTTTCGGTCCCCGACACATTAATTGACCTATAATATCTTAAATAGAGTTAAGAAGTAAAACATACATTTCCTTAGATCAAATATAATAGGTGACCGAATTACTTTTACTTTTTAAACGTTTGGTTTTGGCGTTGGGGGTTTTTTTAATTTAATGGAATTTAATGTTATTTCATCATTTTTAAAGTTTCATGAAAACTACTGAACCTATTTTCATGAAACAAAGCTAAAAACAGTCTCGAAAAAATTGGCATCGCAATCGGATCACCCGTTTGGGAGCTACGATACCACAGACAGACAGACCGACATAGGAGTCAAACTTATAACACCCCTCTTTTTGCGTCGGGGGTTAAAAAATATTAGTGTCCAACATGGGTGACATAATGTCGGCGAACGTGTTAAGTGATGTGTACACAATCAAACAGACAAAAGTACCGAAAACGCTCTTAAAGCATAACGTAGCATATGCTCATGACTATATTCCCCGAGGGGGTAGTCAGAAATATTCTGAAGCCTCAGAACATCCACGATTCACCAGTAGTACCGAAACTCTGTCCAGTGTGACGGGGGGTGAGCCCGTCGCCACTTATAATGGACAGTGGGTACAATACTTGCCTCGACATTGAAGAATGCAGGTTTCCTCACGATGTTTTCCTTTACCGAAAAGCCAGTGGTGTTACAAATCGTACATAAATTCCGAATAACTCATTGGTACGAGTCGGTCTGGACGGGGATCGAACCATTGTTTCCTGCACGGCAGGCAAGGTTATTCACCACTGGACCACCACGGCTTCTAAAAGCTCACGGCTCACGGCTCTTAAAGCATTGTACGTATTTTATCAATCCCCCAGTGAAGTTATTTTAAGTAAGCGTGTATAAAAGAAAAAGTCTCCTAGAGCGTGAAAAACCCTTTGACTATTTATGTGTTGACTGGTTACGCGTGTAATTCTACTAACAAACATTTCTGTCACTTTTTGCGGGGGGCGAGGTAACATGAAATCCGCAACTTTGGATTTTATTCCCCATAACTTTAGATTCTAATTTTGAATGTCAAAAATCATGAAAAGTAATCTCGTGTGAACCCCAAACGTTCTAAGTTCGATGTTATTATTTCGCAATTATAGGCTGTCTCGTTTAGTGATAAGGTGTAAAATTGAATGTAAATGCACATGATCAATTGTGCTTATACCGTGGCAGAGTGGAAATGCTACCGCAAGGCTAGTCCTTATAGTAATTAGTCAAAGGAAAAACCCGATTTAGTGCCTATTTCGATTCAATACCTAGAATAAAAAAGTCGAGTACAAAAGCATTACGGATTGGTCAATGCCCCAAACTAACAGGAACCAACGAAAAACGATCTTCATTTATTAGAGTCAGTTCATTAACTTTGTATTCAGTTCACGTCCGAAAACCTAACCTAATTTGATCAGAACAACACCTGAACGGAGAAAAAACAATTTGGAAATTGGTTTTCTGTGTACGAATTCTTATTAGTATAGTATTATCCGTTCAGTTCAGAGTTAAGTTAAAATCTGGCCAAGTGCGACTCGCCCTTGATAGGGTCCGGACAAGTGCGTGTCGGACTCGCCCATGATAGAGTTCCGTAGCCATTAAAAAGGTTATACTGACTTACGTAGCATGCATATAAGCATAAGTATATGCATAGTATTTGTTCACAACTATATTCCCCGAGGGTGAAGTCAGATATTCTGAAACCTCAGAACATCCACGTTTCACTAGTAGTACCGTAACTCTGTCCAGTGTGACGGGGAAAGAGCCTGTCGCCACTTATAATGGACAGTGGGTACAATACTTGCCTCGAATTGCAAGCAAATACTTGAATACAAATTGAAGCATGCAGGTTTCCTCACGATGTTTTCCTTCACCGAAAAGCCAGTGGTGGTACAAATTACAAATCGTACATTAATTCCGAAAAAGTCATTGGTACGAGTCGGCCTGAACGGGAATCAAACCATCGCCTCCTGCACGAAAGGCAAGGTTATTCGCCACTGGGCCACCACGGCCTTACTGACATAGCTTAGATAAAATTTATATGAAAGAATTATGTTTTTTTGTAACTATTCTGTTTTTTAAAGAATCCTGTTCTTTTTAAAGATTTAAGTTTTTTTGAAGAATTCTGTTTTTTGTTTTTACACTTATTCCATATCTTTAACTTTTTCCCTGCTTCCACTTTTTTCACATATTCCATTTTTTTCACTCATTCCACTTTTTCACACATTATTATTACATATTCCACTTTTTTCACGTAATAAGTAATTTTCTCGTTTCAAACCCATGTTCGTTAGAGCAAGTTGTTTAGTTTCAAACCCTGAATACACCCTTAAAATTTTAGTAATTAAAAAAAATACCCTTAGTAATTAAAAACGAGTCGTACATTTTCATTTCATAAGATTCTGTATCATTTATTTATTTTCATTGATGTCTGTTCAGAAAATAAATGATATAGAAATTGTATTATAAAACAATAGTTTTATAGAAGAATCTATTCAAAAACAAAATTAACTGAATTCAGACAAGATCCATTGAATTTTTCACTATTCATTAATTCAATAGGAAATTGGTAGGATTCCATTTTGAAACTATTTCTATAGAAACGAGTTCAGATTCGAGGAGAAAGTTTGTTACAAATGATCTGTTGAGTTATTTTAAACTCTATCTATTAAAGATAAAGACTAAAATTGAGCGACCAGTTTTGGAGACGGAGTCGATAGTCGGTCACAAATTATTATAGGGCTGCCCTGTACTTTGTTTATTTTATTCAAATTATTTATTTTTACTTATATTATATTACATATTTTTAAATATTTAAAACTTTCAATTGGGTTGTTTAGACCATCAAACTGAACAACTTGCACTATGGGACCAACATCGAAATCGCGAAAAAATTCAGCTGTCCCATACATTAAGCTCGAGTAGAATTGCTGTTTAGTACGGAACATCTTTTTTTTCGCTATTTCGATATTGGTCCCGTAGTGAAAGTTGTTCAGTTTGATGGTTTAAACTATATTATATGTATACTAAATGTTTTTTTTTTGTATTTTTCTAAAACCTTTTATCGGTAATATTAATTTCATTTCATGTTCAGTTTCATGTTTGTTTCAAGTTTTGTTTTTTTAGTTATTTATGGGATACCATTTTATACATACAAACAGGGTCCTTCTTAATATGCTGACACTTTTTTAATGGGATGATCAGACCGTCAATCTGAACAACTTTATCTATGGCACCAACATCAAAATCGCGAAGAAAAAATCTGCTGTCCCATACATAACTTAATTTTGTTATTTGAATACTGTCCTCTTCCCTTAACTCCTTTTGCAATACGTTAAAAGGTGGCTAAGTTGTAAATGCAATGTGACATTATTTAAGAACTTATATGTACACTTAGTATGCAAAATAATACTTGATTGATTGATTGACTGACATTTGGCCTCATATCCCCTTAAAAAAGTGTCATCATATTAAGGACCCGTATAATTACATAAAAATAAATATATAATCACTTAAAAATAAATAAATAACGAGTGACACCCCTTCGCCGAGCGAGCACTCGATGGGAAACTCAAACAAAAAGTAGTGAACGATCATCAACCATCGAAAGTTTTACTAACTATGGGTACCCGTATTTTTACAATGCCGTGCAAAATTATTGTGAAGCTAAAACTGGTTTCGATATAATTTACCACGTTGTTCCAATTCAAAGCCGAAGAACACGACTGATCCTACGATACCCACACCGTGCCGGTTAAAATTACTACATCCCAATCTGATATTGTAGGCGTAACTAATTACCACTAAAGGGTAGTATTAAGTTGTTAAACTTTAGTTAATTAATTAAGTATGTAGTAGTAAGAGTAATTTTAAAATAATTAGAAATAACAGAGCTTGAGTCTTTTCACTGGCAGACGTAAGGAGGAGAGAAGTGCATTTTTGTATTTATCGCATACACTTAAGCATTCCAAAATATCCTGCGTACCTGATTTCTTTTTTTTCTATAAAGATTGACAGTCACTGTAATCGATATAAAGGCTTGAAGTAATCGTAATTAATATATTTTGAACTTAGTTTTTTATATCAGTTCGGTCTGAGTTTAGAGATAAACATGATGTATTGTAAAGATGCAAGTTGATGTAAGTTTTTTTAGGGTTCCGTAGTCAACAAGAATCCCTTTTAGTTTCGCCATGTCCGTTCGTCTGTCCGTCTGTCCGCGGCTTAGCTCGGAGACGCTTAGTACTAGAAAGCTGTAATTTGACATGGGTATACATATTAATCTCGCCGACAAACAAGTTTTTTTGTTACTTTGTTCTGAATTAAAATATTCAAGTCTGAATGACGGCCGTGCAAAAAGTTGGCGGAAAAAAATAGGCGCCACCTTCGATACAAAATCCCGCATTGTCTTTTTATAGCTGATATTAAGATAAAATTATATGGTCATTTTTTGGTGCTGTGACCATAAATCTATTTCATTTCATTTTCAAGCTTGGTGGAGCAGGTAAACATCGTAGGGCAAATCCACATGCTTTAATTTAGGGGTTTATCTGAGGTGTAGGAATATAATATATCCGCTGTTTTTGGCGACGGGTTCACTACCTGTCACACTGAACATAGTTTTGGTACTGCAAGTGAAATGTGGATATTCTGAATAAAATGATATAATTTATAATACTTCATCAGTCATGAGCATATTATAACAAATGTTTGGTTTGAAACTAAAATCATTGCATTAGGAATAATTTGTATGCCAATACATTGCACTGCACTGTACAAAGCTACTTGTATTCGGACAGTTTTTCCTCGATCCCTTTTTCGTAATATTGTTTTATTGATAATTTTCGTTTCTTATAGTAACTGTTACATTTTTGAAGATTTCTACGTAGGTATTTCTGTTTAGTTTTTTCTCCGAAAGGTTTGGCTACTAAAGATATGAAACCTTAGGTACTATTGGTTCTCATACAGTCTGTCCGTCTGTCTGCTTAGCTCAGAGACGCTAAGTACTAAAAATCAGTAATTTGACATGGGTATACATATTTGTCACGCCGACAAAGTGGTAGAATAAATCTTGAAAACCTTTTTTTTTTTAGGGTACACCTTCCCTACACGAAAAGTGGGGATGCAATTTTGTTTTAGGGATCCGTAAGCGAAATATTAAGCTTCAAGGTGAAAAATGTTGTTAGAGTCAAGTGGGCTAGCTAGATACTTTTGTGTAACAATGTTCAAGATATTAATAGGCCTCCGACCTTGGCTGGTGAGCTGTGCTCTTACTTATTAAATTATGTCAATTGAAGGTCTGAATAAAACTCAGGAGCCTTACGTTACCTTTTCTAAGTAAAATTAAACGAACCCTCTATAATTAAATTAACAAAATTAATTTACATGAATTTAGTAACGTGTGTCTAAATTAACATCGTACAGTCGTTGCAAAGAGACCCTTTTTAGCTTAACCGCTTGTTTAAAACGTTAGCCTACTTCTGGAGCAGTCGGGTAAAAATGATAGTATTTTTCTTAAAGTTCGCAAACGAAAAATGTCGTAGTAAAGTTGATTTTCCTGGGAAAATAGTGAGTAGCTCAACGTTTTGTAATACAGGGTCACTTTTCTGTAGTCCTTTTCACAGCATGCTTCTGAAATCAGGAAATTGTTTTCAAGAAAACGATAGTCTGTCACAAAATCGTCTCCTGCTTATCACACACTCTGGTGATTTTATTGAAAATGGTCTAGTTACAAAGGAGCATCTTTAAAAAACATGAAATAAAAATAAAAAGTTGGAAATGTTTCATAGTTTTTTGAAATAAGTTGAAAATTCAGTGTAGCTTTTGAACCGTTCATTTCCGGACCTATGTGGATGGGATCAAAATTGTTGCAAATGATCTCCACTACCACATCTGTGACACTCTGTATAGGTACGTAAGCTAATAACCTTTCCGTTGGTGTATGGTCAGAAAGATTGCAAATCGAATAATCTTTTATAGCTGTGTATACACTTTCGAATAAATATGTTACTTTAAAGAGTCCTTTTACCGTTTAGTGGCGTACCTATTCAGATATACAGGGTGTAACAAAACCCTCTAGTAAAACTTAAGGTGGTGCTGACCATCAAACTGAACACTAAGGAGCCAACTTCGAAATCTCGAATCAATAATGCAGTTTTGTATGAAACAACTGTTTTTTCACGATTTTGAAGTTGGCTCCATACGGAAAGTTGTTCCGTTTGATGGTCTGAAACAACCCCTTAAGGATTACTAGGGTGTTTTGTTACACCCTGTAAATTTTATAGGTTCTAAACTTTTTACTATTAAGAAAATCTAAATAAATATAAAAATGGTAGTTTTTTTTTCTTTCTTCATACTTATAAAAATCTATTCAAGTATTGTATAATATAGCTTTAAAAATTTTGTAATAAGTTGGAGTATCACTTTTTTATTTAAGTTTTCTTGATTGAGAAATCTTAAAATATTGCGATGAAGGCCACTGAACGGTAAAAGGACTCTTAACAGATCTGTTCTAAAACGCGGCTTATGGTTTTAATTATGGTAAGGTTCAGTTCTATAGCATCTAGGTTTCAGGTTTAATGCCTTTCGCCTAATAAAACACTGCTTTAGAAACCACAATATTAGAAATGAATTAGAATTAACAATAATTTTTATTTGCTAATTCAATTTTGGTTCCATAGTGAAAGTTGTTCAGTTTAGAAGTAACCCCTGAAATATATAACGCGTTCAAATTTACACCCTGTATTACACGTATTTTGTACCACACTCCTACCAGAATAATAATATTAGAACGATAAAAGATAAAATCCCTCTTTATTACTATTTTTATTGCTTATAAAGGAAATGTACTCGGAAGGGTGTTCTTATCGCTAATAGTGATCTCTACCAGACTCTATCCGTGTAATGTCATGTTGACAACAATCTTAGGACATGAAATGATATGAAAACCGACGACAGTATTCTCTTGGGGATAGTCTAGAAGAGTACCACAATTACCATACCATACATGTTTTAAAACTGGCCAAGAGTGTGTCGGGCATACCGATGAAAGGTTTCGTTGCTGTTTTATGTTTGCTTAGGGGCCCGATCGCGGTAATTTAAAACATTGACGTTCGGTGCTGATTCACTTTTGGTTGTAATCCAGTGTCGTTTCAACCGGGCGGAATTTGGTGTCGCACTAAACGTGACTCCCTTACACTCATTTGCAGAAACATTTATTAAAGTTATTCTTCCATTAAATCTCTTGCTAGCTTTTACTACGCCAACGAGAAAAATTTGGTAGGTATCACAAACGGGGACCAAGAAGATTTTTAGTTTGTTATTGGTTTGTCCCCGCCTGCAATACCTACCTAATAACATTCAAAATATATTAGCTCAAATAAAGCTGTTATAGCTGATTTGTGATTATAGAGCTTGTTTTTCTCTTTTCAGCTAGGTAATAGGTTTTTTATGCAGTCGGGTTTTTTGTTTATCTTAATAATTTAGTTTATTTCTTACTTTTTAGTCTTGTGTCGAAAGGGTAACATAAAAGTACTATAATATTTATATATTTGGAATGGTCTGATTACTAGCTTTCATTTGATCCCCATATTGTAATTTTTAACAAAAAAAATTTTTTATTCGCCCTTTCGTTTTTATTTCGCAGGCGCCATATAAAAATAATATAGCCTATGTCACTCTCACAATTTTTACGAATCTAATGACATCTCACACATTAAAATCCATCAAGCCGTTTAGGCTGTAGGCCGTGCCAAAGAAATAGACATACAAACATACAAACATACGCTCGAAAATCATAACCCTCCTTCTGGCGCAGTCGGGTAAAAAGTGACAGCAAGAGATTTAATGGAGTATTAACTTTAATAAGCGTTTCTGCAACTGAGTCTTAGTTACTATGTGATTGACAGTGATAACAACTTACGACTTAAATTGCTGTCAAATGATTAGCATGATACCGAATGCATGAAAAGTTTCGTTTAGGTAACGGTTTAGCGCGATCTGTCCCCAGTACTTGCCCATGTATCGCGCTACAGCATCCATTGTAATTGTAATGAGAAGAAGAGTATATTATTATTTGTATTTAGTTTATTCAAAGATAAATAAATAAAAATTTGGTACATGTTTATTAAAAAATTCAAATGCGCTGTACCTAATAATACAAGGTTTTACAAAAATACAAATAAACATTTGGTTTAGACCATCAAACTGAACAACTTTCACTATGGGACCATTATACAGGGTCCAACTTAATATGCTGACGTTTTTTAAGAGGATGATCAGACCATCAAACTGAACAACTTTCTCCATGTAACCAACCTCGAAATCGAGAAAAAAAAGTTGTTCAGTATGATGGTCTGATCATCGCCTTAAAAAGACCCTATATAAACCACGAAAAAAAAAACTGTTGTTCCATACTAAACCACAAATTTACTCGAGCTAAATGTATGGGACAGCTGATTTCCTTTTTCGCGATTTCGATGTTGTTCCTTTAGTGAAAGTTGTTCAGTTTGATGGTCTAAGCAACCCCCTTAAAAGTTTTAAATATTTATTTTTACTTTTGTAAACCTTGTATAAGGAAGTGAATTAAAAAAAAACAATTTGATAAATAGGGATAAAAGGTTGTCTTGAAGAAATCGCTTTTAGTGATAAGACTGCCCTTTGTAGGGTACAAAGGGCTGTAACTTTTTATCTTGTTAACGCAGTAAAGCAGCAAGAGATTTAATGGAGGATTAACTTTAATGAGTCTTTCTGCAATAAAATGTCAATCTCAAACTACACCATTTTATAAGACACAATTCTTTTACTTCTTAATAATACAATTTCAGATTTTGGGTTAACGTTGATGCCATGTCTCTACAAAACTGAGGTGGGTATACAGACAGACAGAATCTTCGAAACCTCCTTGATCCTTGTTTGACCACGGAACCTTTAAACTATAATTAAAAATCAACATTTAAAGTCTTCAATTTTTCAATTCTATTTTCTCTCCACAGATAATTGCAGTTCTGTAGCAGTTCTGCTACGTCGTAGCGCTACGATACAGCGTAGTGGCTACGAAGCCCTGTAGACGTAATGTTATACAATATTAGTGTAGCTCGAGCAATCTAACTTAATTGCCAATTAGTTCTATCGAAATGCCTTGAAATTAATGCTTGCAAAGAGCTGACGGGAAATAAGTAAATAATGCATCTAATACCCTTGTGTTAAGGTTTATGTTTATGTTGCGGAGATGTTACTTATTCTGCATCGTTTGTTATTGTTGTGTTTGTGTATTGAGTTTCTTGGAGTCAAGACGTTTCTGTTTCTACCTTTGAAAATGCAAGAGTGTGAAAAGATTCACAATTGTATGCAGGATGTAATAACAACATAGTAAAGCAAATTGTATGTTTAAAGTAAACTTAAGAATAAAAATAAACAATCTTTTTCTTAAGCTAAAGTTAATAATTTTAACGGGTTATTACTATGTTTTTATTGTAAACGAAGAAGAATGAGGGTAGACAGATTTGTCTGCTCTTAAAAATCTAACTTCAGTTCTACAGTCAACCCGTGATCATGGCAGTTGCAACACTGCCGAAATATTGGGAACTCCTAAAACAATAAAAACGCGATTAGAACTAGTTAAAATATGGTTAAAATGATTAAATTTTGCTTAATTAATAATTGCGTAACTTTAAAAAAAAATTTCTTCCCCTCTAAATGTAAATAAGTATTTAAATTCTGAATAAAGGTACAATGTGCAAGAAAATACCCGAGTAATATTTAAATGAATGGCTTAGTATAGAGTCTAAACTAAGAGAAAGTTGTTTGGTTTGATGGTCTACACGACCTCTTAAATATTAGCATAGCATAGCATATACTCACTACTATATTCCCCGAGGGAGTAGTCAGCGATATTCTGAAACTTCAGAACATCCAAGTTTCACCAGTAGTACTGAAACTCTGTCCAGTGTGACGGAGGGTGAGCCCATCGCCACTTATAATTGACAGCGGGTACAATACATGCCTCGAAATTGAAGCATGTAGGTTTCCTCACGATGTTTTTCTTCACCGAAAAGCCAGTGGTGTTACAAATCGTACATAAATTCCGAAAAACTCATTGGTACGAGTCAGCCTGGACGGGGATCGAACCATTGTCTCCTGCACGGCAGGTTTCAACTAAACGGTTAAAATGTTTAGTAGTACTTTGTAAAATTGATACCAATTGAAGTTTTCAGTATTAACATCATTTCATCTAATAACATGTAGTTACAAATAACAATCGGAAGATTTTTTTACATCCTGTATAAAAATTGGCAAATCTTTCATTAGATTTGACGTAATTTATCGAAGACGAAAATGGCTTACATTACTTAACAAAATTGTTGCCAAATTAATACAATGGATTGTTTTATTCATTGCTTTGTCTAAAAATAATTTATAGCTTTCGTTTGACGGGTGATAAATTTATCTTAATTTTTAACCGACTTCATAAAAGGAGGTTCTATGTTCGGCTGTATGTATTTTTATTTTGACGACCGATTCCTTCAAAGTTTTACATCGAGGGTCGCCGGTTCTATTCCTGCATGGGACAAAATATATTCTATGTAGACTATTATTAACCTGTAGCTTCATGTGTGTAGGATTTTTAAGCCTCTGTTCAGCATACACGGTATCTCCCCGCCAAATTTTATCAACATTGGCTTAGCCTTAACATCGAAACCACAAAAAAAAAACTATCAAGCTATTAATTTGGCTCTAGCAGATTACATTTTCATCTGGAACAGCAGATTTTTTTTCGCAATCTTTATGTAGATGGTATAGAGAAAGTTGTTCAGTTTGATGATCTCAGCATCCCTTTAAAAAAACGTCAGCACTATTAAGAAGGACTCTACATATGTTGTTAGGGTAAACAGTTGCGTTACTTTAAGGGACCATTTTATACATGTTACTGAATAACTTTCCCTAAGAAACTTATATTAAAATCGAAAAAACGTACAAACATTTGATCAGCTAATTGCATTTAGTAAGGAAAGACCATATTCTTTTGCGAATTTCCTATAGGTTTCCTATGGAATGTTTTTCATTATCATGGTTGCAAACACCCTTTAAAGTAATGCAACTCTTTACCCTAACGCCCTGTTTGTATTGCCGCCCATGTGAGTGTAGAAAATTTGCAGCGAGATCTTACTTTATTACATCTTCAGAAATCATGTTAAGATATTTATCTTCTTATAAACTTGTCTACAATTTAAACCTTTATATATATTCTATCCAACAGAGACGATCAAAAGCATCCGTAGCAACCAACTAAAAATAAGAATTCCACAAAACAAATCGAATATTACCTCGATCAATGCCAACGTTCCCTGAAAACGAATGCCTATCAAAGTCCAATATCTTGGCGACAAATAAAACTACCCGTCTGAAGATGTACCCACATAAAGCATCCATTCTCCAACCGAATCATCATCTCATATCCTTAACAAAATTAAAACTAAACTAATTAAAGTTCCGAATTCAAAAAGCTCAAACTTCACAAGAAGTCAGTACGAGCCGTGCGGTCGTGCGGAGAGGACGTGCGCGATGCCTCCGTAAAAATGCGTACTCTCATCTTAATATACTTCGCAACATTAGTGCAGTGTTTCAAAGGTGATATAGTGAGACATGTGCGACATAGTGGCAGGCCCTTGATCAGACATGGGAGATCCAGGGTCCACTTTACAAGACTGCATGCCAGGGCGAGAGATTTGGTCGCGCAGACCATTGAAGCCGAAAGGAGTCGGGAATTAGGTACGAGGATATCTTTCTGGTCTTAAGGAATTGGTAATACCTATACTCACGACCATGTTCCTTTTTGGGGTGGCCAGAAACTCCACAACAACTACCAACTATCTTTTTTAGGATAAATAAGAGTGGCGGATGCGCATGTTATTTCGGTCTCAATTTTAGGTACATTAATGTTTTTATGAGTTTTTTTCCACTTAATAAAACTATCAAAAAAGTTAATTAGTTGTTACCTGTAGAAGTTGGGGTAAAGTTGCTTCTTATTATGATACGTTTTGTAACAAGTGTGTGAACCTCATAATCTTTCTCATTAGACAGTGCACTCAATATTATACAACGTGTTAATGAATTAACGCAAAACTAGAAAGTAGTTGGTTTAGAATCGAGAGCAGAATCAAATTATCATGGTTACAACATAGGTTATTATTTTCAAAATTATAAATAACTTGTTCGTAAAACATAAAATTTACTTAAATTGATCTCAACCCACCGCTCGGGCACTCGCACCCTACTTACTGCCAAAACAAGATTCTTAAAATATATCCATGAGCACGGTAGTGCATTGCAAATGATAACAAATCATTCTTGCCTCGAAACTTAAAATGCGAATAACTTTAAATTTTAAATAATAAATAATGAAGTTATTGTTTCAATCGAATTATTTTGTTATGAATCAATTGGGGTGTATGAGGTTTTGCGCTTATTCATTAACACGTTGTATACATTTAAGGTTTCTATTTAAACGAATATTCACGATAAGCGACATAATTGCAGGAAACGAAATGAAAAATATTATCAGTTCAACCAAACCAAATACCAAAGGAGACCATATACGATAACAATTGCTATCATAGTTGCGTTTTGCTATTGCGTTTTAGCTGCCTTGTATTGGACAAGTTTATTTAATTAATAGTAATTTTCACTTTTGAATCCTTAGGTAAAATTTTTTTTTGTTTCAAAATTGTAATGACCGCTGACCAGTACCGCCTTGCTTTTTTGTAAAATTGACTGGTTCCAAATTCGCCAGTTTCTTCTTTTGACATATTTTATCTTGTTAATTTAGAAGGTTAGTCTAATGTTTTAGGATAATTTTATCTCGTTTTGGTTTGATGATTTGATTCTTTAGCCGTGGTTTTCTTTGATTGTGTCGGTAGCAGGAAAATGTTGATGGATTTTGATGACATTTTGTGGAAATAAAGCTTAATTAACATTTTAAGATAAACTAGAAATAGGAAAATACATGAATTTTTGAAAATAAAATAATATAAACGATGCAGTCAACTTTGAGCTGATTCATACTTTCAAAATTATTTATGTTGACAATAACCTTGAAATGAAACCCTTGAATCACCTTAACTGAATAAGTAACTCTAATAATATAGTATACTGAAGCGTTGACCTCAGACCATCAAACTGAACAACATCAAAAATCAATAGCAGTTTTGTGTGGGACAGCAGATTTTTTTCGCGTTACAAGTTGTTCAGTTTGATGGTCCGAGTTCACCGTTTCAGTATTTGCTAGGCTTTCACTTACACCCTGTATATGTACAAGGTGTAAACAAACGAACGAAGGTAAAATCTAAAAACTGTTTCTTCATGAAATATATCATGGAAAAACATTTATTAATTTTGTACAAGATTATATAGTAACAAGTAATACTCACAGGTAAAACTGCATTGGGCTTGGCTTGACACAGACTCTAATGAAACAAAGTGGTGAAAAAAAAATTAGGTTGACTTTGTATATTCATTTGTAAATGTAAGGGGACGTTGATACAAAACAATTCCATCAATTACCGATGAAGTTTTAAGGAGTTCCATTGTCTATCTCCGGATCGCTTCATCAGATGTTCATGAAGACAACTCGAGGGTGACTTCTTTAGAATGAAAAAAATCGGTCAGAAAATGCCGAAGTAATCGTTTAACATAAGTACAAAAAAAACATAAGATGAAATGAGAATCTTCTTAATGTTTTAAGGCTGGTAAAAATACGTCATCAATCCATCGGCGCGACAACATTTTGTGGGTCTTGGCCTCCTCAAACTATGTTCTTCCATTTTGCTCTGTTGTTCCTTCCGAGAGTAGCTTCCTTTTTCCAAGATGTTTCCTTCCCTAATAGTGCCTACAATGCTTACGTAACACTAAACTTAACTTAAAAAGGCGTAAAAATTTTAGAGCGAGAAAGAGAAACAAGTTTTTTGTAAATTTTTTTACTTCGCTGCAAAAACAGATGTAAATAGATCACATCTAAATAAATCAGTCATAGGTACATTGTTGTTGAATTTATAACTTCCTCCTTTTTCGAAAGTTAGTTAAAAACAAACGATTTTTATTTTAATCCTCGATTACAGTTTTCATGTATATTTCCATGTGTACAATAAAGAGTTAAAATAAAATAAATTTATTAATGACACACCTATTTAACTAAAATAGTTCTCCATAATATTAACCCAACCACTTAAACGAAAATAACTAAGCAATAAATGATAGCTTTATTACACAAACTAATTTAAAATGCACACGAAATTCATGTTTTAAGTTAAACCAATGCAAAATTGCTTTAATGTACAGCCCGTTCCGCAAGCAAACATTAAACTGTGAAAAGTTTACAGCGTTTGAATTTCCGACACGAACGTTTTGCTTTAAAAAATGTAGGATAACTAGATAGCAGCTTAAATTTTCATATATAAGCCGGTGAATTATTGTGCCTATGAAATTATTGTGGTTTATCGTTTTATTCGTATGATGAGGAAATCATCAATCATCAATGATGAGGTGAACATCGTGAGGAAACCTCTGTATATGTAAAATGTGGGTGAGCTTGAGGCGACCACAATAGACCAGCGACCACCTTGCTTGAAATAGACTAGCCAACAATAAGAAATAAATGGGTCCAACATTGAAATCACGAAAAAAAGAATCTGTTGTTCCATAGAAAACGTGAATCGACCCAAATGTATGGAACAATTGATTTTTTTTCGCGATTTCTTTGTTTGTCCCATACCGAAGGATGTTCATGTTTTTTGATAGTGTAAAGTAGGGTTGCTTTAGTATGTGACGCATTTAAGTTTAAACCCTGTATAGATTGCTGAAAACCTAAGGAAGAACATATAAAAAATATATACAGACGAAGTCGCGGGTAAAAGCTATAAAATAAAACTGTCGGCCAAAAGCAGATGACACGGAGGTCATAACTCTCATAATCCACCTCGCTGGCTCAGTACGAGCTATGTCGCCGAAATATATAAGTCGTTAAGCCAAGTCAGATGTGACTCGATAGTACTCTGACAGCGGGTTGACCACTAAAACTGGCAAGGTCATATCTTTCTGTGAAGTGTATTGAACGATTGATAGCGGAGTCAAAGTTCGAACGCTTTCAAAGTTTGCGAAAGTAGTTTCAACTTCAACTGTCGTTTGTTGCACTCGCAATGTTCCGATATAAATAGGAATAGTGCAAGCAAAATTCTAGTTGGCCTTTAATTTAGACCTACAATTCTGAGGACTTTTATAAAAATTAATCCGTTTTGGGATGGTCTTAGACTTTGCTATACAACTATCAGTTACCAATATTAAAATAGAAATAGAAAAACATTACCCTCCGTCTGGCGCATTTGGGTAAAAATGCAATTTTATCTCAAACCTAATACATAATTATATTAAATGATTTCGTTCTACTTTCTTTATAGTTTCCTCATTAGGTATTTGATTATGCTAGTACCTAAAGCATAGCTTCTATGACATTCTGTTTTTAAAATTTTAGCCGTGGCGGTTCAGTGGGGAGTAACCATGAATGCTATGATCATCGTGCAATAATTCGATCAACGCCCAGGCCGACTCGTGCCAATGAGTTATTCGGAAATGATGTACGAGTTGTAACACCACATACTTTTCGGTGACGGAAAACATCAATTCAGAAACCTACATTCTTCAATTTCGAGGCGTGCATGTGTGCCCACTGTCCATTAAAAGTGCCGACAGGTCACTTCCCGTCACACTGGACAGAGTTTCGGTACTAGCTAGTAAACCGTTCTAAGTTTTTAGAATATTTCTGACGAGGATTTCTGATATTCTCGACAAGTATATTCGTGAATATAAAGTTTTATAGCCTGTGGCTTCAAATCGACCCACATGGTGGGAATTTTTGTCCCACCTACCATCTGGTCTATCGGTCTTTGAGCATTTTCCCACACAGCGCTTTCAGTGTTACGCTGTAAGCTGAAAGTGTTGCGTAAGAAGAGGCTCTTATTCGTCGTGCCCACCGACATATTTAATGGAAATTGAGTTCGCCCATATTATGATACAATATTGACAGTCTTCGATCAAACTAATCTTGTTAGAATTATAACGAGAATTGCTATCAAAATGGGAAAAATATCAGAAGTTTTCATTCTTGATGCAGTAGATTTTCTTTTGGTAGGTAAAATTAATATTTAAACCTTTTTTTTTTTAAATTCCTAAACGAATGTCTGTGTAACAAGAAGATTAGAAGGTTCCTATTGTGTTTACGCAGTCCTAGAAAATAACCATATGGCTTTTTATTTTGGCAAAAAAGCGTCGTAAGTATTTTAAGTCCGACAAACACATCTGTAATTTTAAAAGTGCTATCCTAAGTGCCTGCTTTTGTTTATGAAAATAAATGTAATCAACAGCATAAAACCTTTTAAGATAATTGAAATAAATAAAGTTTCATTTAAGGAAAGAACAGACGCTATTCATAAATTATCCAAAGTGGCTATTACGGTACGATGGATCTATTATACTCGGACAGTTCTTTGTACTATTTCAACCAGTTTTTATTACTAATTGTAAGTATTTGTGACCTACAATGCTATAATTTTGAGGCATGTATTGTATTACTAGTAACTTTGTAACGGATACTCACTTCCTTAGAAAACAATAAATTCTCACGCTTTTACCTACTACCGTATGGTACGCGCAAAAATGTATCTAGTGAAGCTTGCCACGGCGTTGTTATTACTTCGCACAGCATGCGACGTTTGCTACGTTGCCGTCTGAAGCGAATGGTGGAAATCAAGCAAGCGCATCGCTTACGATGCGCTAAAGTATGAGGAATCTATAAAAATTTTGGGCGTCACCTTTCGGACCTCCCTGTAAAGTGCGTTAAATTAAAATCTATAAAAAGGAAAAAAGAACAGGTTCGTGGTCGACGGTGTTTTTTCATTTCTAATCAAAATTGGTCTGAATTTTGATCTATATCAGTAAAGTTTTAATTCGTTCTATAATGCTTTGTATTTAGATGAATTTAGCACACTAAACAAAAAGCCTTTCTTCTAAAATAAATAAGCAGATGTCAACATCGAGATCTGTCCCCAATTACTTAAGGTCGGCCACTCAAAGGCCTCTCTTTGGCCTTTCATTATCTTATCACACAAATGCATGCGAATTTAATACTTATTGCTTAATTTTTGCTAGTGAATGTTGAGAGGGATACATTTATTCTTTTTTTTGTAGTACCTAGTTATTTTCTTTAAAATAGTAAGTTAGATGAGATGCTAAAATTTCATCCAATACGTACGTTAATGGGTTTGAGTAAGGTACTCGTAGTATGGAAAAAAATTGTCTTTTTTTTTGAGTGGCCAGTAATACAACTTACATAGGTTTTTAGAGGACCTTTCAACATACGTTAAAAAACTTCACATTCATTGCTAGGCCGCATCGGAGCTGTGCTATTAAACTTCTAAGGTTGTATGAAGAAATAGCTTGTTAGCGCTAAGACCGCTTTGATTTGTATCTTCTGTATTTCTTTACGGTATATTTTGCTGCGTAGGTATGTTTCGATTGATTGATTGAAAATTAGTTGATTCTTAAAGATTTTGGTTACCTTTTCACGAACCTTTAGAGTCAAATATCTCAGCTCCGATGCGAGCTAGGCCATAAGTGTTCATGACAACATTTTTGTTTTTATAGTACCATAGTTAAACAATACTTTCATTGGTGGCTGCAAATGTTTAAAAAATTACAATACCTTTACTCATATACATTTACGACCACAATATACCTACAAGTAGCCAGAAACTTGCCAAATACATATCTTTCTAAGCATTAAAGTTGTAGCAGGCTAAAACACTTGATTGTACCTATATCTAGACAGTGTGACAGCCAATTTCGAAACAAATATTTAGCTTGCAAAATGCTTTAGAATATTTTAATAATACACACTTGCAAAGTGGCAACGACCTACCGTTTCGAAATTAAAAAGAACAGACGAAGCAATCATCAGATAAAAGCGAAGCTAAAATGGAATTAGTGCGGGACACCCAGCAAGCTTTTAACAGTTCCTTCCTTTTATACTTTTATGCATCTACGTGGCTAAGGTGGGGACATAAATAAAACAAAACCATTATGCCATCAACGTATTTTACGGCGAGCTCATTACATAAATGAGCTACTTCAAACGTCCAGTAACTCATAAATAAATGAAAATTTGACACTGGTATAATGTAAAGTATATGTCGATATTGAGGATATGAGCGAAGAACTAACATGATCCAAAACATAATCATTGTATATTTGGCTGAATAGAAAACATTCACAAACATACCTCTAATTTAATCTAGAATTAAATATTTGAGTTCCCGATATTTTGGTGTTACAACTACCATGATCACGGGATGACTGACATCCCGTGCCGAAATATCGGGAACTCAAATACACCTAAAGATAAATAAGATAAGATAAATATTCTTTATTTGCACACCAAGAATAGAAAAATAAAATTTAAAACAAGAATGAGAAGGGTACAAAGGGCGGTCTTATCACTAATAGCGATTTCTTCCAGACAACCATTGGATGGAAGAACTATTTAGGGTCATTATAAACATTACGCTACAACAACTAAACGCGGTAAGAACCCGTTAAAATGTTTAATTCTAGATTAAATAATAACCGCGTAACTGTCAAAAACTGTATTACCTCTAATTTGTTCAATTCTCATTTTTCACGTTTTATACACCGTATACTTTTTTACCACCACGTCCACGCAGATGGAGTCGCGGGCAACCAGCTAGTATCCTAATAAAACGGTTCATACGAAACGAAGTTACGTTCTAGTTTTAGCATTTAGTAATTCGAGTAACAAAAAATGTTATTAACACTATTTAGAAACTAATATCTTTGTCGGTACCTTCTTGTCAGATATCCGTTAAATTTATCCTTTCACCGTGGCTCACAGATTTACATACAAATCTTAAATTAATCCTAGCATTGAAACCTTTTAGTTTAAAGGAAATATGACAAAATACCAGCACAGAAATTCTATTCTAGACCTTAATTTAAAAATTTCATTGATTTTAATTAGTTCATATTGAAATAGGACGAAGCTTCTTTTGTGTGCAGCTTGCTCGGGCGGTTTCGGAGTTACATTCTCTTAAATACGAAAATTACGTTCTAAAATCAATATTGTACCTTATACTTACAAATACTTATGCTCAGATTATCTTACGTGTGTTATTATACCTAGTTTTCTTTTTCGGCAAACCTTTTATATAGGTACAGTCGCCATCAGATATATCGTAACATACAAGGTGGTCAAATATTTCTAAGCAGTGCTAATTTTCAATAAATTCATTACAGTAAATGTTACTCTAAACGTTTATTGTGTTTCAATTATTTCGTTGCATTGTTATTTAAAATTCAAAAATATAATAACGGAATAAGGTCTTTTTCCTAAGCTGCTCAGATGTTTATAATTACCCTGACTGCATATATATTTGATGTTCTAGACGTTCAGATATTTTTATTGGTTATGTGTAAAAAAATTATTGAAAATAAGAACTGCTTAGAAATATTTGACCACCTTGTTTGATATGATGGTGAAGTTTGTAGCCGTGGTGGTCCAGTGGCGAATAACCTTGCCTGCCGTGCAGGAGGCAATGGTTCGATCCCCGTCCAGACCTACTCGTGCCAATGAGCATATGGTATACTATGCCTGCCTCCGTGGTCTAATGGTTAAGAGTATTGGGCTCTTGACACGGAGGTCGTGGGTTCGATTCCCACGGGGGACACCTAGTGATATGTCACTTTGTGCGTTTTTCCCCAGTTGCTTAGGACATTGCAGGCCGAATCACCTGATTGTCTGAAAAGAAAGATGATTCCGGGCTTCAGATGGCACGTTAAGCTGTTGGTCCCGGCTACTATCTCTCGTGGCCGTAGTCGTTACATAAAAACCACGTCAGAGGCCATAAGGCGGTCTGAAAAATCTCTGACACCAGGGCTTTGCCCACACGATAAGAAGATACTTTGCTTTTTACCCGACTGCACCAGAAGGAGGGTTATGTTTTTCGAGCGTATGTATGTATGTATGAATGTATGTATGTATGTATGTATGTTTGTATGTCTATTTCTTTGGCACGGCCTACAGCCTAAATGGCTTTATGGTTTTTAATGTGTGAGGTGTCATTAGATTCCAAAAAATCGTGAGAGTGACATAGGGTATAATATTTCAAGATGGCGTCTATGAATTAAAAAAGAGAGGGGTAAACAATTTTTTTTTGTAAAAATCTACAATATGGGTATCAAATGAAAGCTAGTAATCAGACGATTCCAAATATATAAATATTATAGTACTTTTATGTTTTCGTTTGTTGTTGTTCTCTTTTCAGTTAATAGGTTTTTAATGCAGTCGGGTTTTTTGTTAAACTTAATAATTTTTTGCTATGATATATCTGATGGCGACTGTACCATTGCCACATTCAATCATACATGTTTGACAGAGATGGATGAGTGAGCGAGACAGTTACGGAAGAAACATCAAAAACATTTCTCTTCTTTCCGAAACATGTATTTTACCCGTGATTTGTTTCATAAGGCGTTGCGAGAAAAGAAAACAGAAATGTTTTTACCCGACTGCGCCAGAAGGAGGGTTATGTTTTTCGAGCGTATGTATGTATTCAAATTACGTTTGCACAAACAAAGTTGATGGAGGTGATTAAAAATTAAAGAGCTTGTTTTTCTCTTTTCAGTTAATATTTTTTTTATGCAGTCGCGTTTTTGTCCTATTTAATACGTTGATGAGTACTAATAAAGATTATGGGTTTATTAAACATTTGCGACCGCTTTTTATAAAAAAAGCAATTTAAATTGTTACGGACGCGTATACAGGGTCACAAGAGACCCGTATAATATTTAATGGGTTGGTTTAGAAAATAAAACTGACCAACATTCATTATGGAGCCAACATCGAGGAAAAATAAAGAAATCTGCTGTTCCATACATTGAAGTAGTTTCTACAGTTTTATATGAAACAGTAAATTTATTTATTTTATTTTGGAATCATAGTGAAAGTTGTTCAGTTTGATGGTCTAAAACAACCCATTCAATATTACTAGGGATTTTTGTTCGTTAAAAACATGGTGTTTTTTGGTTCGGTATGGTGCCAATTCTGTTGGAAGAAAAATAATATGCGTTCGGATCAGTTTAATTTAATATCATACCATCTCAATTTGGTCTCGGCCGTCCCCTTCCAACATTTCCACTTACGCTTGCCTTTTAGATTGCACTCGTCAATCTGCTCTCATCCATTCTTTCCATATGATCAAACCATCTCAACATACCTTTCTCTATCTTAAAGAAACAAATATAAAATACAATTTCCTTCTTACCTAGTATTATAGCAGAATTTCGTAGCGTCGCTAGCCAAAAAAGAGACTGTCAACCTAAATATTAGCTAGAGAGATCTGGAAAGGTCTGTGCAATCTGCCGAGATAGACATCAGATCTGTTATAAGAGCTTCATACCCGTGATGAGGGATGACAGGGCGTGACGACGATGATTTTTATTTATTCAATTGCGTGGCGATTGAAACATCCATGTATCCCTTGGGGGTATAACTAACATAGAGTGTACTCTTATACAACGTGTTAATGAAAAAACGCTAAACTAGAAATTAGTTGGTTTAGAATCAAGAGCAGAATCGAATTATCACGGTAACATTTTTACAAAATATTTAACTCAATGTCAACCCACCGCACAGGTACACACACCCTACTTACTACCAAAACAAGATTCTAAAAATGTATCCATGAGCACGCTAGCGCTTTTATTCATTGCTGAAGTGATAACAAATAGTTTTTGCATGAACACTTAAAATGTGAATAACTTTAAATAATTAATTGTTTTTATTACTAAAAAAATTAAGGTAAGTACATTAAAACTATATGAAAAATATTAGGGACTTATAACTTAAGGAGATATAATTCGGAGCGCGCTCCATACAAACGTACTATGGTGATATTTTCAATACTAACCAATTAAAGTCAATGAAATTTTGCTGAAACAATCTTGAAACAAATATCGATGCTTGTATGGAGTCAGATTTTCATTAAAATATACAGTTTCAATGCTAGGATTAATTTAATTTGTATGGAAATCTTTGAGGCACTGTAACTTTAAAACTATACATTTTAACGAAAATGTGACTCTATACAAGCATAGAAATTTGTTTTTAGATTGATTCTGAAAAATTTCATTGAGTTTAATTGGTTAGTATTGAAAATATCACCATAGTAAGTTTGTATGGAGCGCGCTTCGAATTATATCCTCTTAACTTAACTTAACTTAACCTAAAATGTGGTGATAGTTTGGACCGCGCGGGAGGGGTAGCCTAGATGCTGGCAGCGTATCCCCGCTGAACGGCTAAACTGATCCGTTGAGCGAGGAATGCGGTTAATTTTAATTAATAAAATAATGAAATTATTGTTTCAATCCAATTAGGCATTGTGTTAAAAATGAGGTGGGGTGCTTATTCATTATCACGTTGTATATTCCGAGATCTGAGTCAAAGTGATATAAATTTCTGCACTGAAATTAATTTAGCATCCGGGTATGAAAAATCATTCTCACCATCCAGAGGGGGATGCTTATAGCGTCTGTTTGGGCACCATGCCTTTAATTTATTTCTTTATTCGTAGGCAATATGTCTTGCGGCGATGCTCTACAATTTGTGTATTATTTGTAATTTGTGTGTTTAGTTTCTTCCTTATGTCTATGAAATTTACTATTTTGTACCCCCCATACTACAAAATTGAAATGTTGACAAAATAATATAGGATGTAATTTTAAATACATTACATATTAAACAAGGTTCTTAAGACCATCAACCTGAACAAATTTTACTATGATACAAACATTAAAAACGCGAGAAAAAAATCAGCTGTTCCTTATATTTGGGTCGAGAAGTCATTGTCGTGATTTCATTGTTTAGGGTTCTGTAGTGAAAGTTGTTCAGTATGAAGGTTTGAAGTAACTCTTTAAGTGTGTAACCCATTTCAGTTTAAACCTTGTATAATATATACAGGGTCCAACTTAATATGCTAATAGTTTTTTAAGAGGATGATCAGACCATCAAACTGAACAACTTTCTCTATGGGACCAAAGTCGAAATCGCGAAAAAGAAAACAGCTGCCCCATACAATTGGGTCGAGTAAGATTTCAGTTTAGTATGGAACAGCTGATTTTTTTTCGTGATTTCGACATTGGTCCCATAGAGAAAGTTGTTCAGTTTGATCGTCTGATCATCCTCTTAAAAAAGTGTCAGCATATTAAGGAGGACTATATAATAATAGTTCCCAATCTATATTTTCATGTGTTTTAAGTTTTTATATGATAAAATTATTATTATTATAATAATGTCTTTTACATTCGCATCTTTAAGGGTATATTACTGTTGGCGTGGTCCATACAAACGAAGTCTGGTGATATTTTCAATACTAACCAATTAAACTCAATGAAATTTTGCAGAAACAATCTAGAAACAAATCTCTATGCTTGTATCGTGCTAGATTTTCCTTAAAATGTACAGTTTTAAAGTTACAGTGCCTCAAAGATTTCCATACAAATCTTAAATTAATCCTAGCATTGAAACTGTATATTTTAACGAAAATCGGACACGATACAAGCATAGAGATTTATTCCTAGATTGTTTCTGCAATATTTCATTGACTTTAATTAGTTAGTATTGAAAATATCACCAGACTTCGTTTGTATGCAGCGCGCATTTACGCATTCGAAATAAACTTCTCTTAACAATATTTCGTTATACTGGTGTCGATGTCTATACTAGACCATCACCGAAGTTAAGCAACGTCAGGTCACGTTGCTTAACTTCGGTGATTGTTTCCATTACCGAAGCTCCACTACGCCAACGAGCTTTCGTATAGATATCAAGTTTATAATGATTTATCAAGTTTCGAAACCTTTGCAAAGACTTACTTAGTACCTAGTAATCTTTATTGTAGTGTTACTTTTGTAAACTGTTTTCTGTTCATCATGTTCATCTCTAGGTGGTTGTACATTAACTTAAAAGCATATGCTTACGACTATATTCCCCGAGGGGGTAGTCAGAAATATTCTGGAACCTCAGAACATCCACGTTTCACCAGTAGTACCGAAACTCTGTCCAGTGTGACGGGGGGCGAGCCCGTCGCCACTTATAATGGACAGTGGGTACAATACATGCCTCGAAATTGAAGCATGCATTGCATTAAGTTAAAAACTCAATGTAATTGTAAATTGTATCTATGTATCATTGTAACAGCTGTTGATGAACCTGATAAAATAAAATTACAGATTTAAAAAACCCCTAACGCCAAAACCAAACATTTCAAAAGTGGGGATGAACAAATTTGGGGATGCACACACGGCGACACATCAAGCTATACAAAACCAACATAATCTGGCCGCGCGTAGGCTGAATAAAGTATAACGTCGAACGGCCAGTTTATTTTGGTTTTGTATAGCTTGATGTGTCGCCGTGTGCACACACATTTGTTTACATCAAAAATAATAGGTGAACGAATAATTTTTTACTTATTATAAATATAAATAAATATCTTGGACATTGTCACACAAATTATCTATTCACATTGAAAGTACCAGAATCTAGCCTGGACTTGTATTATGATGACTAGACAACGATATAGCATACATATATAGATACAAACATCCATGACTCGGGTACAAATATTCATATTCATCATACAAATATTTAATATATAAATGTTTGTTTTTGGTGTTGGGGGTTTTTAAAATTGTAATTTAATGTTATTTCATAATTTTTAAAGTTACATGAAACTACTAAACCGATTTTCATGAAACAAAGTTAAGAACACTCTCGCAAAAATTATATTATAAGTTATTTAAAAAAAAACGCATCGAAATCAGTCCACCCGTTTGGGAGCTACGATGCCACAGACAGACAGACCGACATAGGCGTCAAACTTATAACACCCCTCTTTTTGCGTAGGGGGTTAAAAATAAAAAAAATTAAGTAGACAGAACAGATGTCAGCAAAAAACGGAATACTACACTACTATCATACGATTTATATCTCGTCTGATTTCCTCACTGTATTTTCGTTTATATTCTCCGTATTTTCTTAGTTTTGCTTGTGACGTATCAGTTTGTTAAGTTCTTTGCTGTATCCACTTCTAACTTTATAGACTGAGTAAAACTTGGCGAGATGAATTTCTGCTGGCTATCGATGAATGTTGCTGTTATAGTTTTGTATCGGACTGGGTAAAGAAGGAGCAAGCTGAATAAAAGTTTGGAAATGTGAAGTCAAATTTAAGGATTTGGTAAATTTTTTGTAGTTTTAGATGTTGAATAAATAGTCCAACACAGTTCTTCCCGTAGATGTCTTGTATAGCGTATTATTTATATATATTTACATATAGGAATCAAATTTCTTTAGCAGTCTTTTCGTGAGCAATAATCTATGCAAGTGAGGTTCACATTCATCAAAAAAATTTAATCCGGTGTGAAAAAATATGAAAGTTGAACAGTGAATAAGTAAAAGATAGTTTTCAGTTGTAGCATGTTCTTATTTCTTTGAAAATTGGTTAGTAGTTTGGGCATAAGTTCTGACTGCCCCAAAAAATATTTCCAGTGATGAATTTATGTATGTTAATTATTATTATAAGCTAACTATTGATTTAATCTTTCACACAATATTGAAATGACGTAAAAATTAGGATCCATATATTTTGGTCGTAACGATTTTTTTTATTACAGTTTATTTGTTTCCGTTGATTAACATTGGAGCAATAGTGTTCATAGTGAAATCAAAGGCTTGTTCTATACGCCCCTGTACCTACGCAAACCTCTTTTTATAAATAAGCGTGAGAGGAACCTGTATATTTTTTTCTTCATACACATAACTACGCGAACAATTGGTAAATATGTCGACCTTTTGTAGACCCTTGTCACCGTAGTTGCCACTCTGATAATAGTACGTCAAAAGATATTAAAATGTTTAATAGCGTCATCATTCGTCAAATATTTAAATGAAACTATTAGTTTAGTCCTCGCAACAAAATATTGTATTTTCTTTCGTCCATATTTGATTAAGACAAGAAGTAAAAGTTTACGTATCGCATGGTACACTTGATATAGTAATAAATAAGTTTTTCCTTCAAACTTGTGGGGGAAAACAACTCAGGTGTTGTGACTGTTTGTATGTTATGATGTTGGCAGGATTTTGGATGTTTTCCTTCTTGCTTAAAGATAAAACTAAACTATCTAATTATTATCATAGTCCGTCCAACATATGATCGTGATTATGATAGATCGTTTTAGAGATGTGTGTGACACGTCCACTTTCACTGATATAAATTCTAATACTACGCGCTACTACGCGCGCGTCACTCGCATCGGCCGCTGGCATCGGTAGTGCACCTTAATAATAGGTAATGACTAGAGCCTTGTTTCATAGGCTTATTTCCGTATTAATAAGGGAAAGCAGTCTCAGTTTTACACGTAGCAAAGAATTGAGTAAATAAAACATGTATTACGAAAACAGAATTAAGTACTAAGTCATTAATATATATAATAGTGAAAACGCCGTCACATTGAACCTTGCGCGAGCGGCATTCATTGCATCCTGCTGTTTAACTTTACTAGTTTTTTTTTTAATTATTTCACTTTCTGAAAATATTTAGAGCAATCTCTCTTATACTGGGTCCTTCTTATTATGCTGACACTTTTTTAAGTGGATGATCAGATAATCAAACTGAACAACTTTCTCTATGGGACCAACATCGAAATCACGAAAAAAAAACTGTCCCATAAATTTGGCTCAAGTAGGTTTGCAGTTTTGTATGGAACAGTTGATTTTTTTTTTTCAATTTCGATGTTGGTGCTACGGAGAAAGTTGTTCAGTTTGACGGTTTAATCATCCACTTAAAAACGTGTCAGCACATTTAAGAAGGACCGTATAGTAGGAGTAGGAGATAGTAGGATAGATATGTAGGAAGGAGTCGCGACTTCTCGCGCTTCTTTGCTCTTTTTCAATGTGAGTTTATCCTTAAAAAACCTTTATCTAGAGTTAACACTTGATTACATTTTGGGTCATAAAATTGTGTAACTTTTTACGACGTAGTTACTTGTTGTAAAGCAATCGTCGATTCGCAAAGGTGTTTTACATGAAAAGTGTTCGTTGACTAAGCATCGTAAAGTTGGTTATCGTAAAAACCTTGATTTTTTTACTAAATTTACTTTGTATAACTTAACTATGTTTAGTTTGGGTAGAGCTTAAAAAGAAGGACTACAATGGTATGTATAAAGGATGAAATTACTTACTTAGTTACTTACTTACGTGGACACTGTCGCACAAATTATCTAGTCACATTTAAAGTACCAAAATCTAGCCTTGACTTGTATTATGATGATCAGACAACGATATAGAATAAATATACAACGTGTTAATGAATTAACGCAAAACTAGAAAGTAGTTTGTTTAGAATCGAGAGCAGAATCTAATTATCATGTTTTCAACATAGGTAATTTTTTTCAAAATATTAAATGATTTGTTGGTAAAATTTAAAATTTTCAGAACTCGATCTCAACCCACCGCACGGGCACACTCACCCTACTTACTACCAAAACAAGATTCTTAAAATGTATCCATGAGCACGTTAGCACTTTCATTCATTGCTCAAATGATAACAAATCATTTTTGCCTCAAAACTTAAAATGCGAATAACTTTAAATTTTAACTATCAAAATAAGGAAATTATTGTTTCAATCTAATTATTTTGTTGGAAATCAGTTGGGGTGTATGAGGTTTTGCGCTTATTCATTAACACGGTGTATAGATACAAACGTCCATGACTCCGGTACAAATATTCATATTCATCAATCAAAAATTTGTCCCTTACGGGATTCGAACCCGCGACCCCCGGCACAGCAGGCAGGTTCACTACCGACTGTGCTATCGGGCCGACAAATTGATATAATTAGCATCCTTTTAAAGTAAGAGTCTATCCATCAAACTGAACAACTGTACTATGGGATCAAACCGATATGAGCAAATAAAAAATCTACTGTTGCATACATTTGAGTCGAGTAGGCATTGCAGTTTAGTAAGAAACAAGGGAATGAACAAGGGGAATACGAAATCGTGATTTCTTCCATTTCATGTAGGTAAAATCAGTCCGAGGTATAGTTCTCTTTCGCACTAGTTGATCTGATGAAAACCTATTGTCTTGGCCAGTCTTGGATCCCGAGAACAATAAAGCACACCATTCATCTCTCCTCTATGCCATCTCAATCCAGTCCTTAAACGTAATTAATTAATTTGTACCAGATTAGGTCAGTAATTAGTAATCACATTACTAATAACATTAATATTGATAATTAGGTGTACAGTCAACATAACAGACATCTGCGCGGCTTTGTTACATGTTTTTATAATCAATAGGGACAAAACTTTACATAATCTTGCAACGATTCGTAATCTGCTATAGGGCACGGGGTTGCCAGGTGATTTTTCCTCAAATCCGAATATTGCCCTTGAAAATACCGAACATTCGGTTTCAAAGGCCGGACAGATGGAGAACCATAGTCAGGCATGAGTGCGTAACAAAAATCTGCTCTTAAATCCTACTCGACCAAAATGGTCCCATAAAGTTGTTCAATTTGATGGTCTTATCATCCTCCGTCAGCATACTAAGTTGGACCCTGTATGATTTTGTTAAGAGCTAGTTTAATTGGCGCTGACTGTACTTGCTACATAATGGCTGCTACGTAATGCGACCACACGTGCGGTTTTGAAACTTGACCTATTTTGTAGGATCAACATTGACAGGGTCCGTTTTGGATCTCTGGCTAGAATGTAGATAAATTAACTATGTGTAGTGACCTATTTATTTTTTTTTTGTTTTTTGGAAATGACTAATATAGCGTTGCTCAGGGAGCAGTTACTGCTTTTTACTGCGGACTATTGGAGAGACCACGAAGGGTCTAACGAGCCAAATGAATGCACTTAAGCAACCGACCTAGGGGCACCCAGAGGGGTACGGACCTTGGCATAGGACGTTGCTGGGGCTACGCGGCGGATTGGGTAGCGGGGATCGGTGAGAATAGCGGGGATATCGATGAGAAGACCTGTTGAGGCGGCTAGAAATTATTCAATGTTCGGCGGACCCAACCCTGGGCCTGTGTGGGAGAATGAAGGTACGTGCCCTTATGTCCGGGGCACAGTATAAGAAAGAGTATCTAGTGCTACATACAGTACCGACACTCCCTACTCCCTACCAATTTTTTCACTCTTGGCAGATGGAGGCAAATAACCATAGGCGTTAGAGTATTTTGACAGTCTATTCTTATCTCACTCGCACTCACTCAATATCGCGCATGACTACCTCGTCTTGTCGGTTTTCCCATTTGTATGAAATGACAGCAAATTATATAGGCTGATGTTGATAGTCAAGTTTTCACAAGATGTTATAATCAAAAAGAATATAGGTACAGTGGTAAATTCTTGTGGTAGAAAATTTTTAATAAAAAAAAAATATTTTCATCTGATACAACCCAGTAAAGGGGTAAATTTGACAAACGTAGTGATCCAAAGACTACGTATATTGGTTCCAAAACTTGATTGATAATGAAATGACTGTGTAGTTAAAGAGAAAGTATTTTTTCTGCTCCGTTTTTTTAGATTATAACGCGTGTGTATCTTTTATAGTGACGAAGGAATACAATTTCTGCAGGTCATGTAAATTCCTAGGCAAATTCTCCAAAATACGTTATATACCTATATAGGCATACATAAAAAAGCCGTGGTGGTCCAGTGGCGAGTAACCTTGCCGTGCAGGAGGCGATGGTTCGATCCCCGTCCAGGCCAACTCGTACCAATAAGTTTTTCGGAATTTATGTACGATTTGTAACACCACTTGCTTTTCGGTGAAGGAAAACATCATGAAGAAACCTGCATGCTTCAATTTCGAGGCATGTATTGCACCCACTGTCCATTATGTTGCGACGGGCTTACCTCCCGTCACACTGGACAGAGATTCCGTACTACTAGTGAAACGTGGATGTTCTGAGGTTTCAGAATATCTCAGGCTACCCCCTCGGGGAATAGAATCGTGAATTATGCTTATATGCCTACATATAGGTAGGTTTAGAAAGACTGACAACTTTACACCGATCTACAGCCATAATGTGTATGCTTGCTTGCCACAAGCAAGTTACTTAATTAAGTGTTATTCGAGAATCAACTTAATGATCATAAACAATGCAGGAAACTAGATTGGTACCCGCTTCGCTTCAGCTAAATCAAAGCATCCTGTTATTATCGGTTGTTATTAAGTCATCATTTGGAAGCGATTTGATTAGTCCCTTGTTTTTGTTTATAATGGGTAATTGAAATTTCTAAGGAAGGGTTTACATGAATTCCGTACAGTTAAGGTGGGAAATGTTTATCAACATACGTAATACAATTTTAAAAGCCAAAGGGACATGTAGAATACTCCTTTTCTACAGGGTTGGTTGAGGTTGATGTGTTAATGAATAAGCGCAAAACCTCATACACCCCAACTGATTTATAAGAAAATAATTAGATTGAAACAATAATTTCATTATTTTGATAGTTAAAAATTGAAGTTATTCGCATTTTAAGTTTTGAGACAAAAATGATTTGTTATCATTTCAGCAATGAATGAAAGCGCTAACGTGCTCATGGATACATTTTAAGAATCTTGTTGTGGTAGTAAGTAAGGCGAAAGTGCCCGAGCGGTGGGTTGAGATCG
Organism: Agonopterix alstromeriana; assembly: GCA_963924505.1. NCBI lineage: Eukaryota > Metazoa > Arthropoda > Insecta > Lepidoptera > Depressariidae > Agonopterix > Agonopterix alstromeriana. Next base: position 1,689,937 of record OZ004663.1, on the reverse strand, counting down.
AGATCAGTAAATTTTAAAATTTACAAACAAATTATTAAATATTTTGACAAAAATTACCTATGTTGAAAACATGAAAATTCGATTCAGCTCTCGATTCTAAACAAACTACTTTCTAGTTTTGCGTTAATTCATTAACACGTTGTATAATACAACACAGATATAGTATTCACTAGTGAATGTGGCTAAGCGTACGTCCGCACGGCACGGCGGTCGGTGAGTGAATACCAAGCGAATGCACGATAGATATTCACCATAGACCGCACCTGCAGATAGATGGCGCTACCGGCGCTTTCCACATTAACTACTCTTTATTGCTGTACACTACAGGACAGAAGAGGCATACAAGTTTTGGCCATCTTGAAAACAGTGTGTCCAGCCGATTATTTCGTCAATTTACAAGCCTAATAAATCATGCCATAGTAAAGGTATGAGAGCCGCAAAAGTAAAAATTTTGAAAAACATGGCGATATATTTTTAAATATTTTGTATCTCAATTTTTGAATTAAACGATGCAGATTCTACATCACTTTATAGTTTCGCTAGGTATATCTTTTAAATTCATGAAATAGTGATATACATACAGAAGCTCACGCCGCTATTGTCCCATAGTATGGGGGTAGACAGAGACCACGGACCGCCACACGCTTCGACTCTGGCACAACATTTCCACACTATACAGGGTGTAAGGAAAAGTATCATTAACTGAACAACTTTTACTATGGAAGCAAAACTGTCAGAACAAAAAAAAACAGCTGTCTCATACATTTGATCGAGTAGGCGCTGCAGTTTAGTATGGAACATCCGATTTTTATTTGCACTGATAGGTTTGCTCCCATAGTAAAAGTTGTTCAGTTTGATGGGTAGAGTATGTGATTTAAAGGTTGATGAAACTTTTCCTCACCCTGTATACATCGTTGAATCTTGAAGCTCTATAACACGAGCGCCTCAGTTCCCCACTTACATAATAACATTATAATAGAATTTAATAACCAACTACATTGTTTTGTGTACAATGCAGTGCCTATAAGGTTTCCCTTGACAGAACCATCAACCTTGCAATCATTGTTTCTCAGAAATGCAAAGTCACAGATTTATAATAAGTTGGCAAAGTGTACAGATTTTTTGCACTCGAATGAATAAGTACAGGGTGTTAGGGTTGCATTACTTTAAGGGGTGATAAAACCCATGATACCAAACAACTTTCCTAAAGAAAGCTATAGGAAATTAAAAAAGTTTTTGGACTTTCCATATTAAATGCAATCAGCTGATCGAACGTTTGTATGAAAAGTTGAAGTTTTGTTTTCCTTAAGGAAAGTTGTTCAGTATCATGGGTACAATTACCCCTTAAAGTAATGCAACTCTAACATCCTGTATATTCGAATTCCGAAGCTCTATACAGGGTGTAAACTTAAATGCGTTTCATACTTAAGGGGGTTCTTCGGACCAACAAACTGAACAACTTTCACTATGAGACCAACATAAAATGGCGAAAAGAAATCAGCTGTTCCATAGAAAACGTCAATGGTGGTTCGACCCATATGTCTGAAACAATTGATTTTTTTCGCGATTTTCATTAAAAAAAAGAAAGTTTTTCAGTTTAATTCCCTTAAGTATGTAACTCATGGAGTCATTGGACATGAGAGCTTCGTTTAAATAGTCTCCCTCTTTCATTCTTTCACGTGCTGGCTGTGTGACATCGCTAGGGGTTTCAAGTCTAATGAGATTTGACCAAAAAGTTTACACGGTATACCTATTGCCGTTCACCCCTCGGTGGGGATCGGCCGTCAAGCGTAACTGAGCTGTGGAGTGAGACAGGAGCCGCTAAGTTAAAACATCGAAGTTCTATTCTTATCCAATTTCAATTCTAATGACATTGTAATCCAATTACTATTCAACCGTGCTGATTCCGCATTGCGCTAAGCTCTATGTAACTGACAGCCTTTAACGTCTGAGCGATCTGTCAAAACGGCTCTAACGGCTGTCATGAGGTGTACCGCGATTAGAGCAATACCAAATGTGTCAAAAGTTATGGTTCGTACGTAGTCCAGTTACGGTTCAATCACCGAATATTTACCGCGATTGCAGCCCTGGGCTTATAGACAAAGTATGTTTCGATTAGCGTTAACGACAGTAGAAAACATAAAATGTATGGACTTGACGTATGGTGACGAAAGCAAACGTCAAAATGTTTCGATCGCTAATGTCAAATCCATACATTCTGTCATTTTCTACTAGCGTCAACGCCAATAGAATGTCACTTTGTCTAGGTGGGCTGGCCTGCGTGCGTCATCAGTAACGTAATATCAAATTATAATATTTGAAGTAAATAATAACTACATTGCTTTGTGTATAATGCAATGCCTGGAGGGATTACAAAATTTGATTCCAACTTCGTGTTTCAGGAAGCTATTTACATTTGGTGTACAATTACTTCACTATTATATTTTGTGCGTCTCTAATTTGCAATGGCTGTTAACCTACATGTTGTTAAACCAAATAATGTTTTTCAATATTGATGACGTTTATTAGGAATATTAAGTTAATTGGAACAGTTTAAATAAAGGAGTAACATAATAATATGCTGATATCTTTATTTTTGCTTTGTTTAAGGGGGCACCGAGCCTATTGTGTTGCCCTCATTCGTATTTCTTTTATTTATTACAATTAATTATATATTACATTTATACAACATTTCCAAAAAAAAAAAGAATGTCACATTGTAGTCATTGATGATTTTCAATTCGCAAAAAATAACATCTTAGAGATAACGCTAATAAAGACAAAAATTTCTAAAAAAGTATGTGTTGAATAAATGATTTTTAAAATTTTTACACGTACTGACGGTGACACCTCAAGCTACGCAAAACCAAAATAAGCTGGCCGTGCGTAGGTAGAGTAATATATAACGTCGCGCAGCCAGCTTATGTCGGTTTTGCGTAGCTTGATGTGTTGCCGTGCGTACATACATAAACTCACGACCGTAATTCCCGTTTTTCCTTATTTTTATTTGCCAATTAATTATGATTTACTCACAAGTCGCATAGTTTTGGAAATATTCTAAATTTTCTATATTTTCGATTAAAGTATCTAGACATAATATACAGGGTCCAACTTAATATGCTGTCAGTTTTTTAGTAGTGAAACGTGGATGTTTTGAGTTTCCAGTAAATCTCTGACTACCCCCTCGGGGAATATAGTCGTGAGCATATGCATGCAGTTTTTTAAGAGGATGATTAGATCATCAAACTGACCAACATTCTCTATGGAACCCATGTCGAAATCGCGAAAAAAAAATCATCTTTCCCATATAATTGGGTCGAGTAAGATTTCAGTTTAGTATGGAACAGCTGATTTTGTTTCGCGATTTCGACATTGGTCCTATAGACAAAGTTGTTCAGTTTGATGGTCTGATCGTCCCCTTAAAGTACTGTCAGCATATTAAGAAGGACCCTGCAGACAACGAACATTCATTAGACAATCTACGATCTCCTAGATTTATGTAGGTAGGTTTTCCTTACAAAAAAGCCTAAGGATTATTTTGCTTAATTTTGTAGGTAAAAAGTGAACCGCCTGTCGCTATTTGGACACGTAAATCCATTCAAAAATGCCAAGTGAACTTTGCAATTAAAAGTTGCTGTAATAAAGTTTCTGAATACCTAAAAGGGGAATACGGTCGCAAGGTAACTTACGTATATTCGTAAGTGGAAATCTCAAAATAAAATCAAAGAAAAGGTTTCACTTTGAAAAAAGTATTTCGTAAAAATGAGGGAAAAACTAACAATAGAACTTTCGCAAACTCTATTTTGTGGCTGACTTCACAGCGGTTCTAGGAAACCGCTCTGCTAACTTTATGATTGGTGAATTTGACATTTGAACAAACTAGTTTTTGAATTTCTCTCAAGTTTTATTGGTTTTACGTTATTTTGTAATGTAAATTTGATTCGCGGAAAGGCGCCGCCAATGCATGGTTGGCTTATTTCTGAATCATAATGTACATCATTACGAACATATTTAGTCGGTAACCTACATTAAAAAAAAAACCGCTAACCTATCTACAGGGTAGCCGTACATTTTGACCGGCAGTTCTTAAAAACATTTCCATTAGGGTTATGACGTCATAAATTTTTTGTATGGGATTAAATTTTTTTTGTTCTGAAACCTATCGTGTGGGATATCAAATGAAAGGACTTCATGAGCCAGTTCTAAAAATATACTACACCGCTACCTTTCAGCAACATGATTTCTAAAAATCCAAAAAGTAATTTCAAAACATATCAAGTTTGGACTCCTCCAGTTAGGAAACGGCTAAGTAAATTTTTGTAAAGCATACGCCAATTGTCTCTCAATATCCTCGTATCTAACATCAATACAGCAATTTCCACGAATTCCTCTGGTAGTCTACATATTATGTCCTTAAATACTGAATATTTATATAATTACCATTAACCGACCGAAAAACATCTTGTTCGAGATTTTGGTTATGCTGCACTTCGTAATCCAAAAAAGATAACAAACATGTAGTTATGCTCCTAAATTAAATTTTAAATCTATTTCAATTTATCTACATACATACATACATATTCTCACGCCTGTCTCCCACTTACGTACAGGGTAGTCAGTGACAACGGAACGCCACCTGCTACGATCCTGACAAACCTCTCTAGCTTCCTCGACATTCATTAGTCCTTTCATGCATGCTCGTCGTTTCGGGTAGACCTGACCTGGCCTACCCGAGCACGTCGCCAATTTGGTTCGTATATAGGGTCCAACTTAATATGCTGACACTTTTTTAAGGAGATGATCAGATCATCAAACTGAACAACTTTCTCTATGGGACCAACATCGAAATCGCAAAAAAAATATAGCTGCCCCATACATTTGGCTCAAGTGGCTTTTGTATGGAAGACCTGATTTTTTTTTCGCGATCTCGATGTAGTTGCCATAGAGAAAGTTGATCAGTTTGATGGTATATACCCCTTAAAAAAGTGTCAGTATATTAAGAAGGACCCTGTATGTACGCACGGCGACAGATCAACCTACCCATAGTTGAACCTTAAGTCCATGAACATAGAGTTCAACTATGGGTAGGTTGATCTGTCGCCGTGTGTACGTCTAGCCCGTCTCCTTCCAACATTTCCACTTACGCTTGACTTATAGATTGCACTCGTCATCCGTTCTCAATTTATATTCTAGGTAATAATTGGAAGCGTCGTATTATACTTCCGGATCCTGTACAATTTTAACCCAAAATAACAACCGCAAGTCAAAATAAGATCCTAAAATAACATTTATCATTCAAGAACGGTAGCGACAAATCATTTTCACTGTTAAGACAAGCGTCCACCGACCCTAATTGAAAATAAATACGGCTCCAATTACTTTAGAGGATAAATCAAATTATTCAATTGAACTGACTACCTATAAAATACTTGACGTCCTTCTGGGACGGAAAAGACGTATCAAAGGTGACGTAGGTGTCACTTGAGGTATCATTTTCTTTTATGATTTTATCTTTGACTATTTATATGTGGACTGGTTACGCGTGTAATTCTACTAACAAACATTTCTGCCACTTTTTGCGGGGGGCGAGGTAACATGAAATCCGCAACTTTGGATTTTATTCCCCATAGCTTTAGATTCTAATTTTGAATGTTAAAAATCATGAAAAGTAGTCTCGTGTGAACCCCAAACGTTCTAAGTTCGAAGTTATTATTTCGCAATTATAGGCTGTCTCGTTTAGTGATAAGGTGTAAAATTGAATGTAAATGCACAAGATCAATTGTGTTTATACCGTGGCAGAGGGGAAATGCTACCGCAAGGCTAGTCCTTATAATAATTAGTCAAAGGATTTTATTGAATCAATCTATGCATGTCTCTCCGATGGGGAATCTGAGTTATACAAGGTGATATTGAAATGAGTAGACTTTTTTGGGGTGTTTCAGAACATTGAAATTAAACAATTACTATCTTTCTCTGCCTTAAATTAAGTTTATGTATTTATTATACTTATACTGGGTAGAACGTAACGAGGGTCTGCACATTTTTTTTTGTGTTTCTGTTTTGCTACATAATATTAAAAGTTGTTCAGTTTGAACCATCCCTAAAAATTTTTCGACTTATCTCAATATCTATAGGGTCGAGAACAGGAACTGCACGTCTAGGATGATTTCCTTACACGCGCGCGACATGGATTTTTTCCATACTATAAGTCGCGGCAAGCGCGGCTTGCGCTCTCCGAAAATCGCAGGAACAGGTTATTTTGTATGAAGTAGTAGAGAAGTCATACTAGACGTGCTGGTAGGCGTAGTGTGATATGCCCTGGAAAGACGACCTGAAAAAAGTTAGCGGGGAGCGACTGACTGAGGAAGGCCGAGGATAGGGTTTTGAGGCGCGACTTTGGAGAGGCCTATATGTTCAGCAGTGAACGAGGATAAGCTGGTGATGATGTGTGTCTATCTAGAATTTTAGACTATAACAAAACTTTTTCATAGGTGAATCAGTATTTACAACAAAAAAAGTTACGATATGGTGTTCGACTCCAAATCACAGATTTTTGAAGTTTATGCCTTTAAGTAGGTTTGTATATTGGCCCGATTTTGATGAAACTTTTTGTGTTTAAAATCTTACGATTTGACTTAACTAGTTAATATTTTATCTCGCTGCGATGTCAAAAGCCGGCGCCGACGAAGTTTCGAGTAAAATCTAGTGTGTTTAAAAAGTGTTCTTTATTCTGAATAAATAACGCCACTTTAATTTAACTACCCGTGTCATGGCTCTTTACAAAGTTTAAACGACACGTCAAAACAAAGTAAAGCATTTTGACCCTTAAAGTTTTAAGCGACATAATATTATGTTGTAAATGACTATCTAGGTAAAATCAGTGGCGTAGCGTGAGTTTCTGCCGCCCGGGGTACAGACCGATTTTGCCGCCCTCTTACCTTACCCACATAAAAAATAATGGAGCGAGCGAAGCGAGCACGACATTTTTTTGCACATCAATTCGGGTTGTGGTCAGAGTTCAGACATCTTTTGGTTTATCTATGCAAAAATAGAAACTTAGAACGAGCGAAGTGAGCTTGACTTTTCTCCTAAATACGAATCTGTTAGAGCCAGAGCTTTTTACGTACCTACAAAACATGTGCAAAGTAGCCTAAGTAAAAGCTAGGTATGGATCGAGCGAAGCAAGCTCGAAATTTCCATTAATTTCGCGTTTCTTGAGGTAGGCTCCATATTGAAAGTTGTTCAGTTTAATGATTTGAGTTCACCGTTTCAGTTTGCGGAGGGCTGTCCCTTACACCCTTTATAATTTGTGCTGACAAAGTCGCGGGTAAACTCTAGTACTTATATAAAACATCGAAGATTTGAAGGATGTTACATTTGTGAGCTCATCGATGTTTTTGACAGCGATGTGACGCTTAGAGAGAATTGCACTCCTGGGGGCCTAGACAAAGTATCTTTCGATTAGCGTTAACGACCATAGAAAACATAAAAAAATTATGGGACTGTAGAAAGAAACGAAAGCGAATAGAAAATGCCTAGACAATATGCAGTTTTTGACAGTTGCTGCCGACAGTGAGCATTTCGTTCTGAATGCTTCATGTCGATCAATCAAACCTTGTAGATAACGCTAGAAAATGGCGGGCAGCGAGATTTGACAGATAGTTCAAATGGTTTTCTTCTATCTAACATGGTGTCGCGCTGCAAGTCTGGCGGAGTACGGACGCGTGCGTATGGGCGCGTTGGGCATGCACGTGGGTCCACCATTTTGTGAACTCTTTTGTGTTTCAACCTTAAAACAATCACTTGAGATTATAAACTACTTACATTGGCAAAACTGCCACGCTAGACTTAATTAATACTACTGATCATTTTCCTTCGTATACTCTCCACATAACGAGACATTGGCTGAATTGTGATAACACATCGGATGCCACTAAATAAAAATTGAATTGAATTGAATTCTATCTAACATGGTTCGAGCGTTTGAGCATAAAAAAAACAAAGAGTGAATGATTGAGTGAACTGAACGCTAACCATACAGCAGATTTAGCTTTTTTTCTCTGATACGGATAGATTAAATAATTGTAACATTGTCTAGCATTCTGTCATTTTTTCTATTGTCGATAACGCTGCGGCGTTGTCGTTTGTAGAATAAGAAGCGTGTGCACTTCTGTCTAGGCCCCCTGTTGTTTTACAGGCTATGAGTAATAGGGCATTTGACAGGTTTTTAAAAACTGTTCCACGTTAATCACTGATGTCTAAGGACTCTATAGAAAATGCATATTTACGTTCCATTACATATAGTGCAAGAAAAAACGAAATAAAAAAATATTATTTAAATATCCTGCAAATCGCTTTTCCTGACAATATACGTGGCAACAAGCAGGTGACATCACGATTACGTAAACTTTGTACGACACTCATACTCTACACGCAACTGTTTACAAGCAGTTGACGTCATCAACCATTCGGCCAATCACAGTCGTTTACAATCACGTGACTAAAGTAGACAAAACATTTATTTTCTTTGTCGATTTTCTCTTAAAATATCCAGTATTTTTTTAACTGACTAAATAGTTGGTTTCCAAAATTAATATTCAATACGGATGCCATCAATAGATCCTATATTTTACATGCTGTCAAATACCCTATTATCATAATAAGATCATCAATTACAAATATTGATGCATAATTTACATAACTTAATATGGAGAATTATTTCAGATCTTATGAGGGGTCGTGTAGCAGTAATGGCACACACCATCTCTGATTTAATGATACCTCATAAATTTTACGCTACGGACGAGCGTTTGCATATTTTACGTACCGCGATCATAACTTGAAATAATAATTTGAGGCTAGGCTATGCAGCAATCAAATTTTAAATTTTTTTTAATTCAAGTCATATTATTATTACATTAAAGTTATAATCTGTAAAAATACAATCTCACATTTAATTTTTGACCTCCTGTTTTATAAAGCGATTATGGTTGTAGCGAGGAAGCGGCCAGTAACTCTACAACGAAACTTAGAAAAAAATATATGTTTAAATATAATTTCAAATATAGTAAGTAATGAGTACGCGTATCTAAAAGAAGTTGGGAATTCCGTTAGGTTAAAGGTTTTTTATATCTTTCCATTTAAAAACTGCCTCCGTGGTATAATGTTTAAGAGCATTGGGCTCTTGACACCGTGATCGTGGGTTCGATTCCCACGGTGGACACCTAGTGATATGTCACTTTGTCCGTTTTTCCCCAGTTGGTTAGGACAGTGCAGGCTGAATCACTTAATTGTCCGAAAAGAATGATGATTCCGTGCTTCAAATGGCACGTTAAGCCATTGGTCTCGGCTAATATCTCTAGTGGTAGTAGTCCTTACATAAAAATCACGTCAGAGGCCGTAAGGTGGTCTGAAAAATGTCTGACACCAAGGCTTGCTGCATCACGATAAGAAGATCTTTCCATTGGCACGTAAATTCTGAATTTTGGCAGCTTAGGCCAAATAATGTGAATTGACATATGTCATTTATGACTCTACGCTGCTAGTGAATCCTAATAAGTAAGACATTAGTAAAATTTCTCTTTCATGCTTCAACCCAATCTTCAACCGTTTAACCAGTCAACACGACAATAGTCTACGGTACACAGAAAACGTGGACTATTCTCGAAAACAAAAACGAGTTCTAAATAGCCAGTGCTACGGTTACAAGCTAGTACGTTGGCTAATAGTTTAACTTGCCACCCACTAAACGAGGCTCAGAACCCAATGGCTCAGGCGATGACACGAATTTATGTAATTGCCACGACGAAAGCGAGGAATTAATGAGTCTGAAGGCACTAACACCAGTGTACGCTGTGCACACAGCACCAATGATCATACAGTATAACTGTTTCTTTTGGGATAACCTTAGTGTAGACTCAAACTCAAAATGTTTTATTCAAAACTAGAGTTAAGTCCGCACAAATTATAATTACCAGATTTTAAATCAAATAAAAAAGTTTCATAAAAATCGGTTGGGTAGTTTTTGCGTGATGCTCACACAAACAAACAGACAGACATTCTAAAAAAGGTTGATTTGGAGTCAGGGAAACCTAAAAACCGTATCGTCATATTTTTTTGTAAATATCTTCAATGTACAGACACGCTTCTGTTACAGTTTTATAATAGTTCAAAATAATTTCACATGGATATCTTTCTGATGTCATTTTTGACTCACAGCACAGCGTCGGAAGGTGTTCCGTTGTAGAGAAGATGCGGCCATAAACTCTAGATCACAAAAATACTAATTACGAGTATCTAAGGACATTCTCCTGCGAACATAATTTGTACTGTTCTTATAAGGTAGGTTCAGTTCAGTTTTTCGCGCCATTTCGTTGATTGTTCAACGGGAAAGACATAGGGGAAAAGGGAGATGAAAGGGGGGAAAGGAGTCGATAGGATTTTGTTTATTCGATTACTCAATCTGACAACTTGTGAACGTCAAGCACTTTGTTCTTGTATCTTGTTGTAGTATGTAGGCCTACCATGAGTTTTCACTGCACTTTACTACTGTAAAAAAGCCGTGGTGGTCCAGTGGCGAGTAACCTTGCCTGCCGTGCAGGAGGCGATGGTTCGATCCCCGTCCAGGCCGACTCGTACCAATGAGTTTTTCGGAATTTATGTGCGATTTGTAACAACCACTGGCTTTGTAACAACATCGTGAGGAAACCTGCATGCTTCAATTTCGAGGCCTGTATTGTACCCACTGTCCATTACAGTGGCGACGGGCTCACCCCCTGTCACACTGGACAGTTTCGGTACTACTAGTGAAACGTGGATGTTCTGAGGTTTCAGAATATCTCTGACTACCCCCTCGGGGAATATAGTCGTGAGCATATGCATATGCTTACTACTGTAGTAACATCAATTTTATTTGACAGAAATTAGTTCTCAACGTAACTACTAGGAGCACTGTACGAAATTCAATGCAAAATTGGTGACGTAACTACAATAGTAAAGTACAGTGAAAACGAGTCGCGCTGCAAGTCTGGCGGAGTACGGACGTGTGCGTATCGGCGCGTGGGGCTTGCACGTGGCTCCACCATTTTGTGAACTCTTTTGTGTTTTAACCTTAAAACAATCACTTGAGATTATAAACTACTTACATTGGCAAAACTGCCACGCTAGACTTAATTAAATCTACTGATCATTTTCCTTCGTATACTCTCCACATAACGAGACATTGGCTGAATTGTGATAACACATCGGATGCCACTAAACAAAAATTGAATTGAATTATAGTGAATACTCGTACATAGACCTACTGTACATAATACACAAATATAATATCATTACCGTGATCTTCAACGGAGTGGCCGGAAGCCAAGGTAATCAACAATATTTAAAGCATGCAGCAAGTGTTAAACAAAGCGTATGAGTACTTATGTACCTTTGACTAATTATTATAAGGACTAGCCTTGCGGTAGCATTTCCCCTCTGCCACGGTATAAGCACAATTGATCTTGTTCATTTACATTAAATTTTACACATTATCACTAAACGAGACAGCCTATAATTGCGAAATAATAACTTCGAACTTAGAACGTTTGGGGTTCACACGACACTACTATTCACGATTTTTGACATTCAAAATTAGAATCTAAAGTTAGGGGGAATAAAATCCAAAGTTGCGTTTTTCATGTTACCTCGCCCCCCGCAAAAAGTGGCAGAAATGTTTGTTAGTAGAATTACACGTGTAACCAGTCCACATAATATAAATAGTCAAAGTTATGTACCCATGTAAGAAGTTATACTTCTTATTATTCAAACAACATTATACAATTGGCTAGCTAAGTATGCTTTCTACTCCGTGCAAGAATTCTTGAACTATGATCAACTGGCCTAAGTTTGCATCAAGATACATTCATAGTCTGAAGAGTCCGAACTGAATGCATTTGAATTTTTATTACTGCAATTAAAAGGAAAGTGTAAGACAGGCACATTCTTGACATTGTAAAATGAGTGCTTTAATTTAATCAATTAATACATATTTGCATGCCTTTGTTAATGGCTGAATTAGGAGATCTTGTACAATTGTTACGAATATCCTACAAAATTGTACCCTGTTCAAAGCAAATAAATAATTTCTGATTTCTAAGGTACATGGTTTTGTTTATGATATAATGTCTACCTTGGACAGACTATAAGACTAGGTAGAAACAACTTCGACAAAGAGGCCGCTAGGCGCATCAAACTGGGATGGGCTGCTTTCGGGAAACGCCGTCAAATATTTTCCTCGGCCACAATGCCTCAAAACAAAGGTGTTCAATCAGTGCGTCCTGCCAGTAATGACCTATGGTGCGGAAACTTGGACCCTGACGATAGGACTAGTTCATCAGTTCAAGGTCGCTCAGCGAGCTATGGAGAGAGCTATGCTCGGTGTTTCTCTGAGAGATCACATCAGAAATGAAGTGTTACGTCAGAGAACTAAAGTGGTTGACATAGCTCAGAAAATTAGCAAGCTGAAGTGGCAATGGGCTGGTCATATCTGCCGAAGAACTGAAAACCGGTGGGGTGTCAGAGTTCTAGAGTGGAGACCGCGAACTGGTAGGCGTAGTGTGGGACACCCTGCTGCCCGCTGGACAGACGACCTAAAAAAAGTAGCGGGGAGCGATTGGATGAGGAAGGCCGAGGACAGAGTTTTGTGACGCGCCTTGGGAGAGGCCTAAGTTCAGCAGTGAACGATGATGGGCTGATGATGATGATGATGGTTTTGTTTGGAATGTTGACTCCTGAACCAAATGAAACAAAGTAAGTACAAATAAGACGGTTCTATCGCTAAAAAGCTATTTGGTCCCATATCGTGAAGAAATTAGGTATACAGATTCTAAGTAAAAATAAGAATTAAAGAACATCAAAAACGAATTAGTACAAAGGTCAAGGTTAAAAAACTCCCCAAGGACCAGGGTGTTGATCAGGTAAGAAAAAAACGGATTGTCAGGAAATTGCAAATGGTGTCCCACGGCCGGATGTAAATTGGAATCTTATTTCCGACGGAATTTTATTTTTGTTCGACACAGGTTGACTCGTATTGAGTATTGAAGAGTATGGATTATGACTTAGCACTAGCAATTGCCCGCTACTCTGTCTGCTTGGATATTAAAAAGAATCCTATGTATTAATCCAGAACATATTCTATCTACATGCCAAATTTCATACAAATTCGTTTAGCTGTTTATTCGTGATTGAGTGACAAACATCCAAAACTTTGATGTTTATAATATTAGTGAGATTGACGGAAATTTAATTTGATATACATGACATAACTAAGTCGATAAAATAATGACCGTTATGTTTTTGTATTATGTGTTTTTATGTATGGAATAATAAAGCGCTTCGAGAAAAAGTAGGTAGTGCCCTTGCGCTTCGCTTTGCTCGTCCAGATATTGAAACAGGCTTGCTGTATAAACCATTTTTTTTAAAGAAGTTGGGTAGTTGACACAGAGTTTCTTCCTCCCCGAATATTATGGTCCTTGTTTTATGTATTTATGTTATATTATATGCACTTAAATATGTCCCTAATAGATTTTGTAATTAAGCAGGCGCTGTAGTCGAAATAAACATTTTGAATATCGAAATAAAAACAGGTAACTATAGGTATTTCTTGCACTTACTACACAAGCTAAGACAATGTGGGTTTTGTATGGAAGGTTAGCGCCTTATTTTTCTCCGTTGTTTTTAGCGTGGCCATCAACCAAACATAAATATTTTAGTTGAGAATAAAGTAACAAACAAAACTTGTTATGACATATCCCTAAACTCAGTCCGAACGGAGATATGAATGCTTGAAGTTGATAAAAATTAATTACGTTTAATTCAATCCTTTATATCTCCGTTCGGTTCGGAATGAGTTTAGAGATATGGTTAAGATGTTTGGTTTGTAACTTTATTCTGAACTATTCAAGTTTGACTGATGATCGCCCTAAAAAACTATGCGAAAAGAATAAAAGGTGCCATTTTTGGCTTTTTGGTACACATTGACCTGGTAAAATTAAGTAGTCAGTCTTTTAAATTATTTTAATTTGAAAACATAAAACCTTAAATGCAGAGTTATGAGAGCTCATTAGTTCAACTTAGCAGCTAGCTTAGTTTCATACAGTCGCAAATGAAAGTGGAATACGCTGAAAGTTTTTTATCTGTCAAAATGTGAGGTTTTCTTCCTTTGGGCATTTAAATAAAATATAAGATTTAAAATGTGATGCTATAAGCTTAGGTGGTTCAAGTACACCAACAGGGAAAGCTACTCTTTTTACCCGACTACGCCAGAAGGAGGGTTATGTTTTTCGAGCGTATGTATGTATGTATGTATGTATGTATGTATGTTTATATGTCTATTTCTTTGGCACGGCCTACAGCCTAAACGGCTTGATGGATTTTAATATGTGAGTTGTCATTGGATTCGCAAAAATTGTGAGAGTGACATAGGGTATATTATTTAAAGATAGCGTCTACGAATTAAAAAAGAGAGGGGGAATAAACCAATTTTTTTTGTTAAAATTTACAATATGGGTATCAAATGAAAGCTAGTAATCAGACGATTCCAAATATATAAATATTATAGTACTTTTATGTTTTCGTTTCGACACAAGACTGAAAAATATGAAATAAACTAAATTATAAGAATTAACATAAAACCCGACTGCATAAAAAACCTATTAACTGAAAAGATCTATAATCACTAATCAGCTACAACAACTTTGTTTGAGTAAATATAATTTGAATGTTATTAGGTAGGTATTGCAGGCGGGGACAAACCAATCAATAACAAACCAAAAATATTCTTTGTCGCCGTTTGCGATACCTACCTAATAACATTCAAATTATATTTACTCAAACAAAGTTGTTATAGCTGATTAGTGATTATAGAGCTTGTTTTTCTCTTTTCAGTTAATAGTTTTTTGGCTCCTGTAGATCAGGATCAATAAATGATAGACCAGGAAGGTGGAAATAGGTATTGTCTATACTTGAAGTACAGACTGACTTACAAGCGATGAAATATGAAAATACTCTTTGGCAGTCGGTAGGTAATGTTTCGTACGTTTTCATCGTCGTTGTTGGTTTGTCCCTGTCTAATCCAACGTCGAAAAAAAAGAGTTTTACTTAATTTTTGTTCTGACAGAAAGGGACCAACCTAAAGCTTGAAATATCGTCGTATTTTCATGTCAATTTTCGTGTTTCCATGCATGTAACGAGGATTGTTATCCTTTATTATTCTAAATTCATGTGTTAGACAGTGAAATCCAGCGAGCAGGGGATTACTCTAATGGTATGGGTGACTAGACAAGAAGCCGTCACATTAGCAGTAGGTAAAGTTCTTTCCTTGTCAAGTTACTTTCCCTAATATGGCATGAGAAAAGCATGGAAATTAGTAAAGCATTTCCAGAGATCATTTATGGCTTTGATCACGTGGAAAAAAATATCTAGTAGTATTAGGATAACAATAAATTTTAGCAGACTTTACTAGAAAATTTTAGAGTTTATAAAAATGTGTTGTTATAAATCCTAATTATTGTAGTGTTGACAAATTTTCTAGTAAAATATGCTAAAATAAATAGTTGTGACATATTACATATTTTTCATCGTGCAAACTATCCCGCAATAACATTAATCAATTAATCAATCAAATATACTTTATTTTACACCAAAATATAACAGTGAAATACAAAGAAAGAATGCAATAAGCACAAAATAAATCTATCAGAAGCGATTTCTTTAATAGCAAATAAAAAAGAGGAACCTACACTTAGTTTGATTTCAGCATTATAAGTACAATAAGTATGGAAAAAAATAAGGTTTTTTTTTTACTAGTAATAGCCAATTTTCATGGACTCTGGAAAGTTATTAAAGACAAAGAGAAAGAGAGAGAGAGAGAAAGAGTTATCGTTTGATTTTCTGTGGGTTTATCGTAATTTTTCAGTATCATATAGTATACATTACACTGGCACTTACAATTGTGATACTGAAAGGTAGATAAACTCACCCCGGTGTTGGAGCAATTGCCCTACTAAACTCAACAGCAATTTTTACAATTTTCTTTTAACACATAAAAACACTAGCAAACTTTCCATCCAAATCTATTCTTGAAAAGGCCTTAATCAGCTTAATCGTATCTCACCCTCTACCTTATAGTAGGCAGGCCTACCCTTTTCGGGCTGACTGAGTAATCCACCTTGAATATTTTACACGGGAATGGGCATTACAATGCTTCGTTGGATCATATTGGAACAACAAAGATGGCGAATTGTAAGGACTCCATACCCTATAGACTTTTAATGCTAGATAACAAAATGGTGCCTTTTTCTATTCGCCTATTTTTTTAAATTAATAAATCTTGAATATTATATTATAAGTTCAGAATAAAGCTACAAACAAAACTTGTTAAGACTAACTCAACTTGTTATCACACTCTAAACTCAGTACGAACGGAGATATAAAGGCTTGAAGTAAACTAAATGAATAAATTTCCAACTTCAAGCCTTTATATCTCCGTTCGGACTGAGATTAGGGATGTACATGTCAGAATAAGTTTTGTTTGTTACTTTATTTTGAACTAAAATATTCAAGCTTGGTTGATGGCCGCGACAAAAACAACGGTAAAAAATAAGGCACCAACCTTGCATATGAAACTCGCATCGTCTTTTCTGCAAAATATCTACACATATTTCTTACTATCGGAATCTGGGATTGCGGACGTGTTTAGACTTGGAGTCATGTGGATCCCGAATGCAGGGCGCGGGAAGTTGATTTACATTGCATGCTTTGCGTGATATTGCCTACTGACGCTTCAAATGAATCTAGCGAGTAATTGGCACAAAATGCATGCTTCCCGCTTGCGAATCCGTATGACTCTAAAAACGCTCTGAAAAAAAAAAGTTGTTTTTACTGACAAATACAGTATAGCTCAGGGAGCTGCTACTGCTTATTACTGCGGACTATATGGGGACCATACAAGTGATGGCAAAGCGCCCTAGTAGGTCAACCGAACCAGATAAAAAAGTTTGTCAAAATCAGCTGCTTATAAGTCCCGCGTATTTTTTCAAATTATAGGCGACAGACAACTTGCCACTACAGTGAGATTTAGATAGTAAGTATACCAATGCAAGAAAGTGTAATTGTGAAAAATGGTTTGCTGTGGTCTATTTACATACATACATACACATACATAAGCTCACGCCATTGTCCCATGGGGGTAGGCAGAGACCACGGACCGCCACACGCTACGACTCTGACACACCTCTTTAGCCTCATTCACATTCATACATCTTTTCATGCACTTCCGTCGATTGAGGGTGCACGCACTTTTTCTTTTCGGAAAAGATCATTGATTTGATCATGGTATGTTTTCTAACACTTCCGCTCACCTTTGCTTGGTATATTTCATTCGTAAGTCTTCTATCTCGACGGTCTATTTACTTTGACATTATTTCTACCGATTACGTATTTGTTGCCCCTCCCCGGACCTTAGTAGTTGTGGGGTAATATTGTGCGTAAAATGTGTATGTTAAAGGTCTATACGTTAGGTAGTCTAGGGCTGGTAGGAACCAGGTAGAAACTCTTTTGAAGCCGTCTAACTCGATCGATAGTACACGATATCTGAATCGCGCAAATGTAGTATCTAGAAAGAGGCTAGGTATGAATCAAGCTGATAAAGGAACTTAAAACAAATATGTAGAGTGGTTTTATTTTTTATTTTATCTAATTTGACTTTTTATCCACGTAAATACTTTTAAATACCGATTTTATCTCCGTCTTTAACCCAATACCTGATTAACATAATTTTTTCTGTACTATGCTGCTATGCTAGCAATGTTGCCATCTCGTCAAAAAACTGGACAAGTGCGAGTAGGACTCGCGTCCTAAGGGTTCCTTACAAATTTAATTATGCAAGTAGATAGATACCAATCATAACTTTGAAATTATAAATTTAACGTAAATCTGACAAACCACAGACAAGGATTTCTAGATTGTGATTTAAAATTGTATTTGAATTTAATTGGTTATTATTCAAAATAGAATCAGAACATCGTTTGTACGGAACGCGTTCGCCGGTTTATCCTCGTAAGATTTAAACGAGGCATAAACTAATTCTATGGCCATGAACTTCTGACAGTTTCCCTTAACGCAAGCCGTTATTGTAATTTTATCTTATCTGAAATAGGGGTGGAAAGGAAGCGTAATTGGTTATTTATCAGGCTATTGGAAAATGCCGTTAAAAGCGTCTTTAGATAACACCTGTGTACATTTAAACTTTAAGTCTTATGGTTATTGGAACAGAGCTCATAGCTGCGTGACTTTTGACGCTGTATAAGAGGTCATTTTATTTTATGAAGGCTTATATAAATGGTGTAGCTATTTTGTTAAAATGAGTTAAAATTTGTAATCGATTATGTTCAATCGTTATTAGGTTCAATTTGCGCGATTTCGATTAAACGATACGTTGTTTTAGTCAGTTAATAATGCGGGATCGCTTAGACGTGAGGACTTGAAGATTGTGAGGCAAACTCTCTCGACGAATATGCAAGGTGTTAGGGCAGTTGCTATACTATAATGGGTGATTGTACTCATGATACTGAACAACTACACAGGATGCGAAATTAAATTCGATACATCCTTAATGGGGTGCTTCAGACCATAAAACTGAACAACTTTGACAAAGGGATCAATATTAAAATCACGAAAAAAATCAGCTGTTCCATAGAAACATTCACCATTTCCTCTAAGGTTGTCTGGAAGAAATCGCTTCCTACTTTTGTACCTTTTGTATTTCATGTTTGTTTGCTCTCTGTATTACTATGTTTTTAGGTGGAAAATAAAGTATAATTGATTGATTGTTTGAAAACGTAAACGGCGACTCGACCCCAATATTTTTTGTCGCCATTTCGATGTTTGTCCTTGTGAAAGTTGTTCAGTTTTATGGTATGAAGAAATCCCTTAAGTAACGAATTTAATATTACACCTACATCGCCTTTTAATTTACATACACATTTGTATTTCTTCCCCCTATTTCCACTGCAAGTTGGTCGTAAAAATTATGAAATTAAGATTCAACACAAAGCCCTACGCACCTTTACCACATGTCCGGCACTTCAAACAACGTTTTGGATTTGACATGATGGCGTTCGCTCATGCGCTCTTAATGCAAATTGTCTTTGACATTTATGTGTAGGGGTAAGAGGAATGATCTCTCTTTAAGACTAGAGTGAGCCATACCAATTGTATAGTGTCCACTTTTTTTGAAGTTTAGGTTTGAGTGTGTGGTGTCAAGTAGTATGGACAAAAGAGGACCAAGTGACATATGGCCTTATGTTTACGGTCACTTTTCACACACACTAGCTCAAAAAAAGTGGACAGCCGCATAAACAAATATCTATAGTTCCATCTTCTGCTATTAAAGGTACGTCATAAGACAAAAGAGACCAACTACAATCGTAAATTTATGCAGACTCTATGGAGATCCTTCCTCTTAGGTGTAGGGTTGAAGTACCACGCATCGTATGAACATCATGTACATTTCGTTACTTTTTAAATAGTTTTGAGCTAAATAATTACTGAAAATGTGAATTTAGCGTTATTTTTCAACGTTTTTTATGCACTGAAAAGACTCAATTTTATGTAGTCAAATACTACGGGTGCGGGCGCCTGACTGCATTCCCTTGCTCGGCTTCCCCCAAGTTTCCCAGAAAGTGTGAGGTGAGGTGGAGGAACTGAAGTCGGTGGGGGGCAGGGAGTGGCCGTTCTGTATGTAGAAGTAGAACTATACAGGATCCAACTTAATATGCTGACAGTTTTTTAAGAGGATGATACCATCAAACTGAACAACTTTCTTTATAGAATCAACATCGAAATCGCGAAAAAAACAGCTGTCGCATACATTTGGCTCGAGTAGGTTTGCAGTTTTGTATGGAACAGCAGTATTTTTTTTCGCGATTTCTATGTTGGTCCTATAGAGAAAGTTGTTCAGTATTATGGTCTGATATTAAGAAGGACCCTATACAACGTGTTAATGAATAAGTGTAAAACCTCATACACCCCAACTGATTTAAAGCAAAATAATTCGATTGAAACAAAAATTTCATTATTTTGATAATTAAAATTTAAAGTTATTCACATTTTAAGTTTTCAGGCAAAAATGATTTGTTATCATTTCAGCAATGAATGAAAGCGCTAGCGTGCTAATGGATACATTTTAATAATCTGGTTTTGGTAGTAAGTAGGGTGATAATGCCCGAGCGGTGGGTGGAGATCGGGTTCAGTAAATATTAAATTTTACAAACAAATTACTTAATATTTTGAAAAAAACATCCTATGTTGAAACCATGATAGTTCGATTCTGCTCTCGATTCTAAACAAACTACTTTCTAATTTTGCGTTTATTCATTAACACGTTGTATACTATTACCTATTCTGTGGTTTATAGTTTTACAAACTATCAAACAAGACACATAACAAGGGTTCAAACCGCATATGATTCAAAATATACGCAGTTGAATTCACAATTCACATGTAATTAATGTTTTGTCATGCGTGAATCAGTGAATGAATGAATAGGTCCTCCGTTTCTCAGTTTCGAGGCCTTTTGTTCGACTCAAACTAAATGTTTCTATTAATAGATTGGTTATCCATATCGTTTCTGAATTTCTAAATTGAATAGTTGAGGTTATTTAGCGTTTATACAACGTGTTAAAGAATTAACGCAAAATTAGAAAATAGTTTGTTTAGAATCGAGAGCAGAATCGAATTATCATGGTTTCAACCTAGGTAATTTTTTTCAAAAAATCAATAATTTTGTTTGTAAAATTTAAAATTTACTGAACACGATCTCTATACGCGCACTCACCCTACTTACTACTAAAACAAGGTCCTTAAAATGTATCCATTATCACGCTAGCGCTTTCATTCAGAAATGATAACAAATCATTTTTGCCTCTAAACTTAAAATGCGAAATACTTTAAATTTTAACTATCAAAATAAGGAAATTATTGTTTCAATCTAATTATTTTATTTGTAAATCTGTTGGGGTGTAAGAGCTTTTGCGCTTATTCATTAACACGTTGTATATTTCTACCCTTTGCCCTGTAGCGTTGAGGGTGAGGCAGATACTCATTTCTCGGTGGTAGGGCGGGTTGATTACGATAAGCGCACGTGCACTGTGCACGTGCGGCGTACACGTGCCGCTTTCAGTACGAAAATCGTACTACCGCCGACATATACACAATATGCGTATTAGAATGGTTGTTAGTTTGTGTTCATTGGCATACATCACTATCTTACCTAGTTACTCCAACGTAATCTGCCCAGACTCATTGAAAATCAGGCCTTATTACCTAGCTACCTTCTTGAGTCTTTCAAGTTCTTCCCTAGATCGTATCTTACGTCTACAAACCGTATTTAAGGGAATATAATACGGAGCGCGCACCATACAAACGAAGTCTGATGAAATTTTCAATACTAACCAATTAGACTCAATGACATTTTTCAGAAACAATCTAGAAAACTCAAAGATTTCCATACAAATCTTAAATTAATCCTAGCACTAAAACTGTATACTTTGCGAAAATCTGACTTCATACAAGCATAGAGATTAGTATCTAAATACATACATACATACATATATTCCCCGAGGGAGTAGTCAGAGATATTCTGAAACCTCAGAACATCCACGTTTCACCAGTAGTACCGAAACTCTGTCCAGTGTGAGTATAGTGTATAGTGTGAGTGTAGGATCTAAATTGTATTTAAAAATTTTCATTGACTTAAATTGGTTAGTATTGAAAATATCACCACACTTCGTTTGTATGCAGCGTGCATTTACGCATTCGGAATAAACTTCTTAAATATTTATCAACATATCCAAAATAATTTGTCAGGGTGAAACTACCTGAAGGCTGAAATATTCCATGTAAAGATATACAAAGATCATTGTCATGTCACCGTGTGGTCCCAACAATTTCATTTCGTCCCCGCAATTTGGGCCCCCTTGAAATTTTCGGGTCGCCAATACAATTTTCTTCAGCGTAGTTGAGTTAAGGCCATCTACTTGCAAATTTACGTTGCTAGGCCCTGCTAGGTTCACTAAGTTAATATTAAAAAGTTTAGGACGGTCGAAAAATTCTTGGGACGAATAAATTACTGTTTTATACGCTTGAGTTAAAGTTCGTTTTTGGTGGTAGTTCGTTATTGGTAAAGGATACAGTTTGTTAAATTTGTTTTTTGATACTATTACAACATTTTTCATAGGAGATCAAAGTTCTATTGAATTCAATGGAATCATCATCATCATCATCAGCCTATACAGGGTCCAACTTAATATACTGACAGTTATTTAAGAGGACAATCAGACCATCAAACTGAACAACTTTCTCTATGGGACCAACGTTGAAATCGCGAAAAAAAATCTGCTGTAACAAACAATTGGGTCGAATACGATTTCAGTTTAGCATGGAACATCTGTTTTTTTTTCGCGATTTCGACATTGCTCCGAAAAGTTGTTCAATTTTATGGTCATCTCCTTCCAAATCCAAAGTGTTTGCGTCCCACTGCAGGGCATAGGCCTACCCTCTGGGATGGTATATGCCCATTGTGGATTGGTAAACTTCACATACGCATCGGAATTTCTTCTTCAGCGTATGCAGGTTTCCTCACGATGTTTTGCTTCACCGTTTGAGAGCCGTCGGTAATTACGAACATAAGTTAGAAAACTCTCCTTTTTTTTAATTTATTTATTCAATTTAATGGGTACCTACATGTGTGTCTTACAAATTACTACGCCAAACTATACAACAGTTTATCGGCGAAGCGCTCATAACATGGTGTGTCGTCCGTGCGGATTCGAACCTGGACCTCAAAGATTGAGTTTCAATACGTCTCCGCAACGCGCTACCGACGAACTTTGGAATAATAGTTATTTGTTATACAAGAGTGCAAAGTTGCTTTTTACCGCGTGCTCAATTTTGATGTCCGAGCAAGCGAAGGATTCTAAAATTAGAATCCCACCTCAGCAAGGAAATGACTAAATGTCAAAAAAAAAAAATGATTAATTCGGCACCATGGAGGGAAAAGTAAATAGGTTTAATGATGTTTTGAATTCACAAACTTAGTGCACACGATGTTCTAAATTCAATTTACTTTATCCTTTAGTGGATAAAAACGGCTTTGGCACTCAGATATCGAAGAGCAAAAATACTCTTTCCGAGATGGGGGGATGAAAAAATTATTATTATCGTCCATCTATTATACACATAAAACAGTTCCACTTACTGACTGACAGACGACGTACCTCCTAAATGTAACTTGGACCATAATATTGTACAGATGATGCAGGGGTGCACTAAAAAATGATTTTTAGAAAATCAAGCCCTAAAAAGGTCGACGTCGCGTCGTGCGTAAATAACTAGTCTATACTATTAATAAATATATTTAAGAAAATTACTCGGAGTAGGGCCTTCTCCGGAAACAAATTGTATTTTTATAAAGGTTGTCTGTTTGTCCGAGCATTATCTGAACCTTATGAACAACAATTTATTTATACTGCTGAATGTATCTCTTTCTCTGCCATAAATTAGGATTATGTATTTATTATACTTATCTATGTATCTATGTATTGGTATATTTGTAATATCATATTTATTTGTTTACAGTTTATTTTCTTTTGTAGTTTAAAAATTAATAAGTTTTTGTTCAGATTGTGTGTTTTAGTTTGTTTATTTCTTTGATTCGTGTACACCTAGCCTGCCTCACTTTGTAAACTTCTCTTTATCATGGGTCTGCTGGAAGAAATCTCTTCAGAGATAAGCTCGCCCTTTGTACTTGTCTATTATGCTGTATTCATCTGTATTTCCGTGTGTACAATAAAGTGTTAAAATAAAAATAAATGTTTCTAATACGCATTTGAAAAATTCTTCCATAATATTCTGTTTATTTTGGCGTTTGAAATCAGTGACTAACCCTCATTAATTCATTAACAATCACATCCCTTACGTCACAGCTTATGTCTTTAATTATTCACAAAGTTTTGGTTCTGACAAACAATGCGTTAAGGTGCTAACATTGATAACACTCCAATTTCTGATTTTCTTCAAGCTTATTTTAAGTTTGTTTATTTTTAAGAATTAGGTAACTTTACTAACCTTGTGAGAAGTTTAAAACAGGTTGTTTCCCGACAAGACAAAACAAATGTGATCTATGGTACGACGTGACGCACTAATCGTGTCACGTCTTATGTACCAACTCCGCGCTGGCCGTGCCGTTTGTCATATTGGTTTCAGTACCTAAAATTATAGCAGATTAGCTGTTGCCCGCGACTCCGTCTAGGTAGACCTTAAAAAAGTATCCTATGTGTTAATTCAGATCATATTCTATCTGTGTGCCAAATTTCATTAAAATCCATTCAGTAGTTTTTACGTGAAAGAGTAACAAAAATCCATCCATACTTACAAACTTTTGCGTTTATAATATGAGTAGGATTCGTCCGTCCACGATTTATCCAACTTTAATCACTTAGGTGATCATAGGGTACTCACTGGTCTCCTACAATCACCTGTCGAGTTGATCACTTTGGTGATTAAAAACTCAGCACTATAACAAGATATTGCATCGTATCACGACGCGACGTGATGCTCACTAAGGCGCCTTAACCTGAAAGATTGGATGCATTATTGATGACCCTTGTCCAGTGATCCGTCCAGTGAATAATGAAACAGGGTACCGGTTATTTGTTCGTTTTCCTTCTGTCAGTGAAATTACTTGATTTTTGTTTCTTATGAAGATAAGTCGTGTATTTCTAGTTGCACTATATCATCATCGTCACTACTATCTGTATCGTCATAATCATCAGCTTATACAACGTGTTAATGAATAAGCGCTAAACCTCATAGACCCCAACTGATTTATAACAAAATAATTAGATTGAAATAATAATTGCATTATTTTGATACTAAAATTTTAAAGTTATTTGCAGTTTAAGTTTTAAGGCAAAAATGATTTGTTATTATTTCAGCAATGAATGGAAGCGATAAGGTGCTCATGGATACATTTTAAGAATCTTGTTTTAGTAGTAAGTAGGGTGAGTGTGGTTGTGCGGTGGGTTGACATCGAGTTCAGTAAATTAAAATAATTTTGAAAAGAATTACCTATGTTGAAACCATCATAATTCGATTCTGCTCTCGATTCTAAACAAACTACTTTCTAGTTTTGCGTTAATTCATTAACACGTTATATACACCGTGTTAATGAATTAACGCAAAACTAGAAAGTAGTTTGTTTAGAATCGAGAGCAGAATCGAATTTTCATGTTTTTAACATAGGTATTTTTTTTCAAAATAATAAAAAATTTGTTTGTAAAATTTAAAAGGTACTGAACTCGATCTCAACTCACCGCACGGGCACACTCATCCTACTTACTACCAAAACAAGATTCTGAAAATGTATCCATGAGCATGTTAGCGCTTTCATTCATTGCTGAAATGATAACAAATCATTTTTGCCTCAAAACTTAAAATGCGAATAACTTTAAATTTTAACTATAAAAATAATTAAATAATTGATACAATCTAATTATTTTGTTATAAATCAGTTGGGGTGTATGAGGTTTTGCGCTTATTTATTAACACGTTGTATATAGATTCAGCCTCGGAGACGTGGCAAAGCCGAGCCGACAGCAAAAACGATATCCAGTTATTGTAAACGATACTTTCAAAATGTATGAGACTTAGATAAAAGTAACCAACTACATATCTTAGTATTGGGGTCGAAATGTCTGTAACCGCCGGCTGTTGATATTGTGCCAGTTGAGAACTTAGGGTTTGCTATTCAAGCAAAACTTTACTATGAAACATGGTGGCCTTGACATTGATTGATGCTATATGTAGCAAAAAATCCCTTATTGAATTACGAAAGGAAGCATAAGCATAAGCATATGCTCACGACTATATTCCCCGAGGGGGTAGTCAGAGATATTCTGAAACCTCAGAACATCCACGTTTCACCAGTAGTACCGAAACTCTGTCCAGTGTAACGGGGGGTGAGCCCGTCGCCACTTATAGTGGACGGTGGGTACAATACATGCCTCGAAATTGAAGAACGCAGGTTTCCTCACGATGTTTTCCTTCACCGAAAAGCCAGTGGTGTTACAAATCGCACATAAATTCCGGAAAACTCATTGGTACGAGTCGGCCTGGACGGGGATCGAACCATCGCTTCCTGCATGGCAGGCAAGGTTACTCGCCACTGGACCACCACGGCTTTTTTCGAACGAAAGGAATGTTCAGCTTTATATTCTTGCTTTAACTTTCATGCTTAGGTACTGTTATTTCAATTTTACATTTGTTTAAGACTAATCTTCTTATCTTGTTGTGGGGGCTGGCAAGCCCGCAACACTTCGACCCAGTGGGATCTTTTGTGTTAGCCCCAATACTTTTTTTTGGTTTCTTCACCCTTCAAATACATGGTCAATGAAGGAGGCAATACCATTGAGGGGAAGAAACCTAAGGTCTCCCGGTTTTGGGTATCCATCTCCGAGGAGGCACATGCGTTTTGCCGCCAAGATATCACAGTCACAAAGGATATGATCCATGGTCTCTTTATCCTCTCCGCATGCTCGGCTGCTTGGATCTAGGGTTAGTTTCATTTCGTGCATCATCGTGCCTGTAGCGTAGTGCCCAGTGAGGGCTTCGATGATGGCACGGGCCTTGCTCCTGCTGTTGTTCAGTATGAACTTTGAGACACAAGTTGTCACATTGCTGATAAATTTCTTAGAGTGTTGTAGACCGGCCTTGCAGGACAACTCCAGCCTGTGTGTTTTAAATATTAAGACTAATCTTAATAATACGATCAATCTTCCTACTAGTGTAATAATTGTCCGGATTAGGATTACTATGTCAATCGACTTCATTTTGCAGCGGTCGGCCATGTGAACAAGTAGGCTATCAAAGCTGTAGACATTGAAGATTTTGTTTGAAGTCATTTATCTGTTTCGTAGTAACTTATTAATGTATAGTTTTAAAGTTACAGTGCCTCAAAGATTTCCTTACAAATCTTAAATTAATCCTAGCACTAAAACTGTATATTTAACGAAAATCTGACATCATACAAGCATAGAGATTAGTTTCTAGATTGTTTCTGAAAATTTTCATTGATTTTAATTTGTTAGTATTGAAAATATCACCATACTTCGTTTACGTAATTGTTTACGTCGTACGATTTAACGTAATTATTTTTCCATATTTAATTGATCGCTTACTCGATTTCCGTATTTAATTGATATCTTAGACGATTTATATACGGACCCGCCTCGCCTTAGCATTTCCCCTCTGCCAACGTACAAGATCAAAAAATCTTACGCATTTACATACAATTTTATACCTTATCACTAAACGCGATAGCCTATAATTGCGGAACAATAAGTTCGAACTTATGACGTTTCGGGTTCACACGACACAGTTTTTCATGATTTTTAACATTCAAAATTAGAATCTAACCTAATGGAATAAAATTCAAAGTTGCGTATCTCGTGCTACCTCGCCCCCCGCAAAAAGTGGCAGAAAAGTTTATTAGTAGAATTACACGCGTAACTTGTCCTCATATAAGTAGTCTAAGCTTACGATGCTCAAAAATGGAACGAAAGGGTTTTATGCAAACAGACATTTGTTTCGTAGCGACGTACTCGCCAAAAATAGAAATCTCGTTCTCAGTTACCAGCAAGATTCAGGAAACTTTTTTATTTTATTACAAAGTTAAAGGGTTAAGTAAAGAAACTTGACAGAAGGGTTCCAGATGAGGGTGGGTAAACTACAACTACTTACGTTGTTTAGATAGATCTCCAAACCTGAGCGCGATTTACTTGTTAGTTTATTTATACACTACATACATTGCTCTGTAATACTTTCCGAAGATATTAAACTTTACTATAACTGCCAACCTTATAAGCATTGAGGAGTATTTTTTTAATTTCACACATCCTACAAATCGTATGTACCACCTTAGACCATATAACTAGGGTGAGACGCCATCAGATACATCGTAGCCCATAGAAATAGTTCAGACTTGTTGTGTCTCTGTTTGCGTGTAAATATCCGGGTAGGAAGGGCAGGATGTAACATGGGCCATAGTCTGAGGAGCAACACCGCATTCTCACCTGAGCTCTGACCCATGTAATAATAATTGAACAGGTTATCGATGACTTGAGTTTTGAGTCTATTTAGACATCTCCAAATCGGTCTGTCTTAATCGATTGGAAAAAGTGCCTTCAACTAACTACCAATCTGTATAAGTTACGTTGCCGTGCGCAGTGGTAGAAAGCATATGCTCACTACTATATTCCCCGAGGGGGTAGTCAGAGATACTCTGAAACCACAGAACATCCACGTTTCACTAGTACCGAAACTCTGTCCAGTGTGACGGGGAGTGAGCCCGTCGCCACTTGTAATGGACAGTAGGTACAATACATGCCCCGAAATTGAAGCATGCGATACGATTTTTGTTTCACTGAAAAGCCAGTAGTGTTACAAATCGTACATAAATTCCGAAAAACTCATTGGTACGAGTCGGCCTGGACGGGGATCGAACCATCGCCTCCTGCACGGCAGGCAAGGTTACACCATGGCTTTTTTTAGAAGAGGCGGTGGTAGAAAAGAAAACAAAAATGGCAGCACATGGTCATGTCAAAAGATTTTGCATCCTATCGGACATAGCCTACGTTCGATCAAAAACAAAGCAATTTCCTTGTGACGTCACGGGCAAAGCTTGTTTATGCCTGCATTAGCATTCTATACCTGATTACTTCATAGCATGTCATTTGATACATATGTAGTTATACAGGGTCCTTCTTAATATGCTGACACTTTTTTAAGGGGATGATCAGACCATCAAACTGAACAACTTTCTCTATGGGACCAACATCGAAATCGCAAAATAAAAATCAGCTGTCGGTTTGCAGTTTCGTATGGAGCAGAAGATTTTTTTTTCGAGGTAGGTACATTAATACACGACTGTGATTACTTCCGGGGTGGTAAGAAAAATGTTCACAATTACCAATTATCTTTTACAGCGTAGTTTGGAGATGGTTCATAGTTTAGGTTCTATGTTACCCGGTGGACCACAGATTACTTGCCTACAGGTTGATTAGATTTTGAAATTAAACAAAGCTTTAGGTAACACGATTATTATCAAAAATATATATTATAGGTATAATCAAAAAGTCAAAACGTCATTGTATGATGTTAGTGGGCAAATTTAAATCTGCCCACGGGCTTAGGATTGGGCAGCCTTGCTTTAGAAGTTCCAAGGTGGATTACAATGTTGATTGGTTAGTCTTTAATCTACTAAAACACTGCTTACCACCATTCCTTTAGTCGCCTCGTCGACACCCACGGAAAGAAATGAGGTGGTCCATTCTAAACCAAAATTACGCTTTGCTTTCTTGTGTTTTATAATATAATACATTAGAATTCTATAACTGATTACTTTATAGTATATCCATTTGATATAAGTATAGCATAGCAGTCTCACGGATTAGATGTCATCCACATTCTACCTATCGATCCACAAGCAGGTGACATAAATTATCTTGAAGATTGACACGCCCTATAACGCACGTAGCGTAGGTATAGGTACATATATGTTAAACTGATTTTACTTTAGTGCGGCTTCTTGGGTGAAATAGATTTTTATTAGCGATAGAACCGGCTTATTTTATCAATGTCTGCTTTTTAATAGGTATCCTAACTACTTATCTACTTTAAAATCGTCTTCGGAAAATGGTTCTCTGTAGTGCGTGTGTTTTGTCAGCATGTTTCTCAAAGCCTATCTCTCACCTCACCGGTTATAGCTAGATTTTTAGGGTTCCGTACCCATACGGTGAAAACGGGACCCTATTACTAAGCCTAAGTTATCCGTCCGCCCTACCTATTTAGGGCTGTAACTTTTGAACCGTTATAGCTAAACAGTTTTCACAGAATATACGTTATTACGTCGGATTTGTTAAAAAATATCAAAAAGTTAAAAATTAAGGAGTGTCATTATACAAGAAACTAGTTTTATCATCCTTTTTTTCTTTTCGCTCTATCGTAAAAACGGTAATACATATAAGCGTCAAACTTGGTGTGATTATAGAACAAACTCTACTGTATATTAACAAATAATAAAAACCTGCCAAGTGTGAGTCTGTCTTCCGCTAAAGGTCCCGAAGAAAAAACATTTTTTTAAATGTTTATATGTTGTGTGGTGATGTGGTACGGAACCCTCGGTGCGCGAGCAGCCCAACTCGAACTTACACGGTTTTATTATAACCGTGTCCCTGTCAACGTCGACATCAAAAAAATAGGGCGGGCCGCATCGGTATGCGCCATAGCGCAATAATTCACCCAAACTGCTTCTATACCATGCATATGAACCAACGCATACTACTGGGTCGGAGCGGGTCGCATTTTTGCGCGGCGGATTTCTGTCCGTGCGATGCGGTACGCTCCGCCCCAACAACGCAGCCCGTCGTAGTGTGGTATACCAAGCGGAACTTTATACCGTCCAACTAAAAACCCGTCAATGCGTTGCGACCTGGCCCGCTCTAGTGTGTGAAGTACGCATTTTGCTCTGCGATGCGGCCCGCTCTACCCCGATGCGGTCCTTACTTACTTATAACTCCTTAAATTCAACCGCCCGGTACTTCCTCACTGACCATTAACCTACGATCTACAGTGTTAATTAGTTCCAATGCTACCATCATGATACTAATATTTTGAAGCTGACCGGTTATAAAATCGAGTTATACCTTACCTTACTAAAATTTCTCGATGTTTTAATAAGTTGTTATGATGACTGATGCTATCGATCCCTCCCGTAAACCCTCGGAATCGACAGTGTTTACATACAACCTTACCTGCTGTCCCAAAATTACTCAGCCCCTCCAGCTATGTGTACTTTGGCTTGAGTCTCAGTCCGCATTCTTTGTGCAAATATACTCTGGAAAAAGAAATCTTCAAAGGAATATTAAACGATTTTGGGAATTCGTATTTTCTTGTAAATAATTTATACTACGTTGAGATTTGTACGTTGAAATTTTTTTTTAATATAACATAAGGGTTACGACACATTGACTAACGGCAATTGACGGTTTGTCTGTACAAAAAGCACGATTTGTATGGACACCGCATCGACGACGTGGCGAACGGCGTCCCTTTACTAATCGTAACCATTAGCCACGGTTTATACAGAAGAGACATGTAGCGGTGGAGGATAATCTAAGTAACACAATATAAACCTTATAATACGTAGCATAGCGTCGCTACCGTCAACTGATCCTAAATATCGAAGAAAGCAAAGCACAAATGTATTTTTATTTTAAGTAAATAAAACAGAAAGTTATTTCATTCCAACAATCGTGCTAAAATAAACCCCAAATGTTACGAAACCTTGCCTATATATTTTCGTACCATTTTTTTACTTCAAATTTTGTTGTAGTTTGCGTTAACTTTATACCTACTTGAAAATGTTAGTTTGGCTCTGTTTTACTTGAAAATTTCTAACATTTTACGGGGTCCTTCTTAATATGCTGACACTTTTTTAAGGGGATGACCAGACCATCAAACTGAACAACTTTCACTATGGGGCCAACATCGAAATCGCGAAAAAAATAATTTCAGTTTTGTATGGAATAGCTGATTTTTTTTCGCGATTTTAATTTTGGTCCCTAAAGAAAGTTGTTCAGTTTGATGGTCTCCTTAGAAAAGTGTCAGCATATTACCCTATACCCATAGGACCCTGTATTTTAGTGGTTTTCATCAAATTATCATTTGACAATTCTTATTTTCTGTTTGCATCTCTTTTGTTTACATTTTGATCTCGGATTCCATTTCAAAGTTTACTTTAAAACGTTGTTTTTTGTAATATAACCTTACTCCAGCGGTAATACAGTCAAAATTTTACGAGCTTTTTTGATGCAAGTCAATTAAAATACGGCCACAAAGGCTTTAATACGTGATTTCTGCAGTTTCGAGTTAATAAAAAACTAATGATGCGAAAAACACGAATGAGAATGGAGTAATTTTATTAAATAAAGCTATACAGAGTATAAAATTAAGAAGATATGTGAATAAAATAGGATTCTTCAAAGCATTATATATCATAAAGTACTAACAGTAGGAGTATGATTTGCGGATATGTGTAAATTGAACATATAATTGAAGTTTTGATTAGAGCCAAAACACGATTAAGATACATTTTCTCGATAGAAAAATAAGCCAAAGTAGCCTCTGTCTTTATCGATAAACGCTTGGAACTGCTAAACGGTGAATAATAGAAACACGAGAGTTGATTTAAAAAAAAGAGATTGATATTTTATAAAGTTTGATTAGAGCAGAAATGAACTTACATAAATAGTAAAATCACAATTAATAAAGTTTGTTTTACGATTGCGTTATTTCAGGCGCGCGCGCCGCCCCATCTCTTTCTCTCGCATCAGGCAGTAATATAAGCTATCACACGCCCATTTCGCTTCAATTATTTTCGACATAGGCCCTTAAATGCTTTACATAGGAACGGGATGCTTCTGACCATCAAACAAAACAACTTTCAGTATAGAAACAAAGTAGAAACCCCGAAAAAACAATTTGCTGTTCCATAGAAAACGTCAATGGGTACCTCGGCCCAAATTAATAGAACAGTAGATTTTTTTGCGGTTTTTTTTTGGCTCCATAGTGAAAAATTTTCAGTTTGTAGTTCTGAAGCATCTCGTTCAATATGTAGCGCTTTTAATTTTACTACCCTGTAAATATTAAGTACTACACGGCGACACATCAAGCTACGCAAAACCAAAATAAGCTGACTGCACATAGTTAGAGTAATGTATTACGTCGCTCTGCCAATAGTCGGGGAAATCTACGGATTTTTGTATGGAGTAGGTTGCATTAATTGCACTTTTGGTGAAATTTGGAATATAGTAGATACATACCTAAAAAACATAAATTCTCAACAATCCCCGATTTTTTATGTTGTATTATTGAATAATTAAGACATTTACAAAACATTAAATTTAGGTATGAACAAAAAATGGAAAACTGGTGATTTTGTACAGGATGGCTTCGTTCAATCCGTTTTACTTATAACAATAATAATCCACGGTTAATATTGTTAATTTGGGTAGATATTTAATATTTTGTAAGTCTTCAAAAATTATAACCTCAAAACTAAATTATTTACTGTTTGATTTACACATTAAATTTGCCTTTTGATAATTAACTGTCTCTATTGCTGGTATGCTGGTCGAAATATTTTTAGAAATAAGCTTGCCATTTGTACATTAATATCGATTTTAAGGTATTTTTCAGGATCCTGAGCCTATATAACCACGAAATCTCGACAAAAATGTTAAAAACTAACAGTAATATTATTTCAAACACAATTTACTAAAGTGTCTTTAATGCAATCTCAAACCTTATTTTTCCTAGACTAAAAGCCGCATTGTCAGCAACGTCCGTATGTTTTAGAGGAAGCCTTCTCAAAACCTGCAGATACCTATTATTGCGGACTTTGTCCAAATCGTAGCGTAGTTAGCATTGATAGCAATGCTAAACTGGCGTACAGTTGAATTGTTGAACTTGTGGGGACTTGCCATAGATGTCAACACCCACAAGTTATATCAACGAAGCTAACAAATGGCGCTACGCACTCGCAAATGTGCACGTAAGACAACTTGTGACGTCACATTGGTAACCCGTTAGCCGCTACACATCAGGTTCAGAATCGTATACAAGACATGAATCGCGCATGAATAATCACAGAGATTCGGTAAATATAAAAGGTCCAACTAAGAACTGTTGGACCACGGAGGGTCCCCAGGCTTCACACCTATAGTCTGGCGGAAGATTTTCCCTTTTCACTGGAGGAACCTCCACAGTAGTTCCTCCACAAACTTATTACCAACCTCTGTTGTAAATTGTTGACAATGCCTGCTGGCTGTGAAACAGAGAAAAAATGATAAGATTATATAATAATACGTTTGAGCATTTATGATGTTCCTCGTAAAATTAATATAAAATCCACGGTAAAAATGGAAGTAGGTTAGACCCACCGATATTGGTAACTTCAAAGAGAAATCTTTGACGACGATATTCTTTAGATCTGTTATATTGAAATAAGTTGGATAACATTGTTAAGAGAAGGACGAACTGAGATGACGTTAAAGTAAGGAAGTTAGTTATAGCCCGTAGGATCCCACTGCAGGGCAAAGGCCTCCTCTCAAGAATAAGGATGAGAGGGAGTGCGCCATTCTCCACCACGCGGACCCTTTGCGGATAAAAACCAGTACTATTTAATCAACAGCCGTGGTGGTCCAGTGGCGAGTAACCTTGCCTGCCGTGCAGGAGGCGATGGTTCGATCCCCGTCCAGGCCGACTCGTACCAATGAGTTTTTCGGAATTTATATACGATTTGTAACACCACTGGCTTTTCGGTGAAGGAAAACATCGTGAGGAAACCTGCATGCTTCAAGATCGAGGCATGTATTGCACCCACTGTCCATTATATGTAGCGACGGGCTCACCCCCCGTCACACTGAACAGAGTTTCGGTACTACTGGTGAAACGTGGATGTTTTGAGATTTCAGAATATCTCTGATTTGTTAGATGGATGTACTATATTCCCCGAGGGGGGCTCGGGGAATATAGTACATCCATCTAACAAATTTGACGATTATAGACAAAAAAAGCAAAACATACAGACATAGCCAAAGTCTTTTTCATATTATTCTTGAAAGATTTATTAAAATCGGCTTAGTTTTGGAGGAGGAAACAGGGGAATACCAAATTATGTTTTCGTCGATTTTATGTAGATAAAATTGGTCCGATCTGCAGTTGTCTCTTTTGCACTCTAGTCGGTGGGGTGTATGGGTGGGGCGGATCGGACAAATATGTATACAGTCGGAAAAGTGACCTATTCTCCAAATTAGCATTTCAGCCCGCCTATCCTCTTAAGAAAAGGTTGTATCCAGGTAGCTCAGCTTAATAAATGAAAAATTTGCATAATAATATTTTACTTCAGTAATGGCTTTTTATTAGAGCTAGCTGGTATTAAAGCTTTACAACGAAAATGAAAACTTTTTCTATTAGCGTGCTGAATGGTTTTAAAATAATAATAATACAGGGTGTACCCATCAATATGAACAACTTTTACTATGTAGCCAACTATAAGAACTCAAAAACCAGTCAAGTGCGAGTCGGGCTACTCGCGCACCGAGGGTTCCGTACCACACCACCACACAAAATAATAACTAAACAATTTTTTTTAGGTTTCCGTACCCAAAGGGTGAAAACGGGACCCTATTACTAAGCCTACGTTGTCCGTCTGTCCGTCCGTCCGCCCTAAATAGGGCTAATTTTCACAGAATATGCGTTATTACGGCGGATTTGTTAACAAATAATAAAAATCTCAGACATCACGCTCTATCGTAAAAACGGTCATACATACCTATACAAGTTTCAAACTTTTTGTGATTATAGTGCAAACTCTACTGTATACCAACAAATAATAAAAACCGGCCTAGTGTGTGATGGGGTGATGGTGTTGCACTTGACCGGTTTAATTTTGAGGTACTTTCAGCAGTTTGAGTTTTCGGGAGCGGTTACCTTACACCCTGTAAAATATATCGTCCTGAACTTTATTGTTAGTTAGAAATGTGAATATTGTATTCCTATCTTTCCTTGAGGATATCTTCAAATGAGTTAATATCTCCATAGAGACAAAGCTTCGAACAATGGCGCTAGTGGACAATCTATGGGAGACATTGGGCGACTGCGTCACGTGATCATTTTGTGCGCTCCTAAAAGTTTTTTCTTTGTGGTCTCCGGTCTACATTCATCAAATGTTCTGGATGAACACATAGGATACTTTTTTAAGGTCCACGCAGATAATGTAACTTAGTAACCCTGTATT
The DNA here is from genome assembly GCA_963924505.1 of Agonopterix alstromeriana. Lineage (NCBI taxonomy): Eukaryota > Metazoa > Arthropoda > Insecta > Lepidoptera > Depressariidae > Agonopterix > Agonopterix alstromeriana. The sequence goes on along the minus strand of OZ004663.1, from coordinate 1,653,981 downwards.
TGTACGTTTCTCGTACAGAAAGCGGCACGTGTACGCCGCACGTGCACAGTGCGCGTACGCTTATCGTAATCAACGCGCCCCACCACCGAGCAATGAGTATAAAAGCGGCCGTTTGCCCTTCCGGAGCTCAAAGACGGAACACTTGCTCTTGCGTTTCACGACGCTCTGAGTTCTATTTATTATATATTTTGTGGAATCATCAATAAAATTACATTCGTTAACTCATCAGCAGTGCATTGATTATGGATCTGTATTTGTATGGATGTTCTTTAGGTTAAGGGTTATGTATATTTGTAAATTTTTTTGTTGTAAATAAATATCATTATTGTCTACTCTAATTTAATAAACATACGATACATTTTATCAGCAAGCTTAGCTCTAAAATAAATATACGAGAATGAGATTTTTACAATGATTTTATACAAATTCAACTATCCTTTTTTCAGACCCACAGTTATCTTAGTCTTGATCTACAAAAGGAGTCACAATATCTCCCAGAAGTTTTCTTACCATATCGATGCCATAATCGAGTAAATGGAATTGAATTTATATCTCGATTCAATCGGATACGTCTTGTACAGAAGCCCTGTTATGTTACATTTGGCGGTAACCGATTGAGAATGGATTTCAATCATGGTTGATTTTGATGATATAATCCAATTAATTGATTGATTGATCTCTAGTAATTGCCTTGTTATTTGGTTAGGGGAACATTGCACAGTAAAGCCGTTTGTGGAAAAAATTGAAAGATGGAAGGATGGCGTTACAACAGTGAAAACTTTGCTGTCAGATCGAAAGTGATCCATATTTTAATCGATTCCATAATTTTAGGGAGGTTTTAATATGAAAGATGTTTTGATACTTTGAATTAATCGACTTTTTGTACAGTGTATGTTTATGTATGTACAACAAAATAAAATTTTCGTAGTGAGCAATTTATCTATTGGCAACACCACTTTTCAGATATGATGCAAACCCAATACCTATTGCAACTGCAAACCATCTACAGGTTCCTTCTTAATATACTGTCAGTTTTTAAGGGGATGACCAGATCATGAAGCTGAAAGACTTTCACTATGGGACCAACATCGAAATTGCTAAAAAAATCTCCTGTCCCATACATTTGGCTCAAGTAGGTTTGAAGTTTTGTGTGGAACAGCAGATTTTTTTTTGCTATTTCGATTTTGGTGCTATAGAGAAAGTTGTTCAGTTTGTATCCCACACTACGCCTGTCAGTTCTTGGTCTTCATTCTAGAACTCGGACTCTTAATAGGTTGTCAGTTCTTCGCTAGATGTGACAACCTATTCCCACTTTAGCTTGATGATTTTCAGAGCTATATTAACCATTAGTTCTCGGGCGAGATTTCTTAGAGAAAAACGTAGCATAGTTATTTGCAATACTGGTTTTATTTTAAATTCTACATTGCTAGATAGAGTTTATATTGTTTTTCCGTTTGCTCACACATGACATTTTATAAGGCTTAATAGGTATTGGGTGGACTGAAAAGCCAAGTATATTGTTTTATATCGGAAAAAACGCGTAACATTTTATGACTAAAGCATTTTTTATGAATTTGTTAATACAAAATTAACACTTGCGTGGGTTATTAGTTTAACAAAAGTTTTTTTATGGTAAATTCAGCTTTCGTGCTTAGTTTCAATTAGCTCAGGAATTAGGTGTGCGTGTGTTTGTTCTAATGAGAAGTATTTTTTGTCGAATAAAGACATTTGTTCGACACGCTAACAACAAATTGTGTTTAATCTATTTAAATGATGTTTTATGATACTACGCACTAGGTATTTGTAGACGAAATCGACGGCGATTTATGGTAATTGTGCATTTCGGTAACGATCATGGATGAAGCAAACCAAAATGTATGTTGTAGAATGTCTGCCGCGTTTTTACTACAACAGAACAACATTTCCGACGTGGTGGTAGAGTGAAATTGACGTCAAAAATCTTATAATTTAGCAACAATTTGGAGTGTGATTTTTGTGCAAGATAATTATGTAAAGACCATCAAATATATCTCAGCCTTCTGTTATTGGAAAAGCTTCTCGATGTTAGTCATCCCTTGCAAGAGACGTTAGAGCAGTGAAGCTTCGCGGCACATGCGTAAATAACCCACACAGAGTAAAGCTACATACAATCGCGCGACGATAGGTACACTACTACAAGGCGCGGTGTGTGCGTGACCATTCACCGATGAGTTCAACTACACGCTATCCGTGGAAAAAACTGACTCTGCCAATGAAAAGTCTATGGGCGAACGCGATTATATAAGTTAAGCAATGCCCATTCAGGTCGGTCTTTGGACGGGTGACCTATTTACTGTCATCTCTTCTAAATTAATTCGAAAAGCGAAGGTAGATTTAATAGATAGGGTGGGTTTATTAAATGTTTAATCCTAAAATGTCCTAAGGAGTCTTGAAAATGATCTGACAGTCAGTTGACTACTCTATAACTTGCCTCTTCCAAACCACACTGCGCCAGCGTGGCCCATACCCTTGTTCGTGAGAGCCTTTGGTCTAAAGTCGGATCCTATAAAGCCATAACTCACCTATCGATGTTTCTGGAAAACAACAAAATATATAAATAACAATTCAAGTCCCATAATTCACATTCCCGATAAGAAACAACAAGCAAAAGGACAAAATGGGAGGTCAAAAATTACACAGATTGTCGAAAAGTTTCATTTCCACAAAAACATGATAAATTACAAATAAATTTGGCGCTTTCAGAACATGAAGAGGGTTTCGTTTCGCGGGACGAATGAAAACAGTAATTAAATTTGGAGCACAGATTGTTCGGTTTCAGATAAACGGACTTCATTGGACGCTCTGAAAGAGATCTGATTTAATGCGGGCTGGTAATTGAAGTTTGTTGCTGTTTTTAACTGACTTGAAAGTAGGTTCTGTTTCACTCGTACTTATGTTTGTGTGCTTGCGATTTACCTATACTTCATTCCAAATAAGGACGACGAGATTTTCCGATTCCTATTTAGCTTTCTGGCTAATTCTGATAACCAAATGTACATATACTATTCGACATAATTCTTGGACGTTACTAAAGCTGAAAAGGAGTATAATAACTGCTTTACAGATTTTGATGATTTTTCCCTTATACCTACATCCCTCTATATTATTGGGAAGGTTTGAATATATTAATTATTAATCACTAGTAAAATTCGACTACATCAAAATCACGATAAATGAAGAAAGTTTATAGAAATCTTTAAGCTAGCGTAATATGAAACGTATACAAGGTGTTACAAAAATACAAATAAATTTAAAGCGGTGGTTTAGACCATAAAATTTAACAACTTTCACTATGGAAGTATCCACTCCGCTTTGCACGTAGCCACTTCCACCATGCGTGACTTTTCTACACAAATAACATTGAGCGTTTTTATTTTGGTTTTCTAGGGGATAGATAGATGGCGCTACGGTATGTGCGAATAAAGGTCAAAAGATGATGAAGATGCCAACACATCTTTTTGATGGAATATTTCATTATTTACGAATTATTTTGATCCAAAATATGAAACTGTTTACGTCTGACTTGGTTGTATGGGCTCGATCCCTTGGCCTTAAAAAAAGGCAGACACAGTCTTGACCTGATTTTGATAGGATCTCGGGAACGGCTCTATGGAGCGATAAACATGCCATCTGTCGAGTTTTTTAGAAACTAAATTTAAAAAAGAAAAGAAAAACGCCTATTAAATACAAAAAAAAAAATATTTTCTTCCAACAATCGGTCGAACCACATTTGAATTCAATATTCCGAATTCCGACATATCACGTATAATTGAGAACATTTTGACATACGTCTTGTATGTAAATGAAGTGAACCTATATCAAAGTTTTCTGACTAAATTATGGCAGGTTTATATTGAGCCAGTTACTGGCGACAGCATTGCTTGCAAACCAGAGTAGCATAGCATAGCATATGTTCAAGACTATATTCCCCGAGGAGGTAGTCAAAGATATTCTGAAACCACAGAACATCCACAGTGGTTGTAGGTCCTTATAAAAGTGTGTTCGAGCTATTCCAGTCGAATATAGTGTTAGTGTAGTGCTCGTAATTTATTTCTGCCACTCTTTTGTCGCCTCGCCACCCGTGGATTCGTATAAACGCGTCCGTCAAACGCTGGCGTATCACTCACTTTGAACAAAACAAGAAAAAACTCATGAACGACTGGACTGGACACTTGTTAATAAACACGTCCTTGCCAACAGAGACTGTCTGCCAGCTACTGGATCAATTTAAACAGGATTATTCGTGTATTATGTATCTATATATACATAGACACGTATTTATGATGTGTGTTTGAATACCGTATTGATTCGGGGATTCGGGCTTGAATTCTTGACAGCTCACACATCATGTGGCTTTCGATCTTTAGAATATTATAATATCATACGTATGAATTGTTAGGGCTTATCTAGACTTGAGTGGATATTTTTGAAACAAGATGCCTAGTAGAAAGATATGTAGCACATTATCACGTTTCATGTTATATTTCGCGCATGAAAAAAAAAAGATTTTACTATCATCTCTTCTCAAGTGCTCGATCGGCGGCGAATCAAGCGATATTTTTCATTACACTGAGCGTTTAGTGCCAACTATTATGCACGCACTAAGCGGCGCGTGGGCAGTGTATTGAAAATTCGCTTGCCGCGCCGACGGTCATCCGTTCCCGTGGCCGTAACATGGTTACATTATTTTTATAATTCTAATTAAAAAAAACAGATTTTAGTCACATCTACCTACCTATTATGTGGCTTTTACAAGGTAATACAATATTTTTTAATTAATTTCTTACATTTCACACCAATTGTAACACTGAAACCTTAAATGTACAAAAATTAGATATTGCTACGACTGGCATGATTAATGCAATATTTCTAACCACTCCGAAAGGGATTATGGTCGTGTGTTTATGTAGTTTATCTTAAGGCTGTACCGCCCGATTTTACCGTAAAATTGGGTACCTTTGTAATCATTTTATACATTAACTATGACACTTTTTAAAACATGAGAAGTGATTTGGTTTTTCTCGAAATCTATTTTAATTAATAAAACTGAAGAAAAAGGAATCTAAAATCACCTGTTTTTCCAGTTGTAACCATTTTACTCTTATATTGTTGATCGGAAGAAAATGAAGATTTACAATGTACTTCACAATACAACATAAAATTGTTTTGGTTTTATGTTTTTAGAAAATTCATACAAATTATCTCATTTTTCAAAGATAACGGCTTAATTCTGACCGGAGCCACGCGCTCGTTCACATCGATTAGTATGGAGAGTCGTGTCCCTGGGCGGATACGCCTTAAATGCCAGCAACATTTACTCAGCACTTAATATTCATACCCTCAAATGGTGAAGGAAAACATCGCGAGGAAACCTGCACTTAAGAGATACAAACATAAATGAAAAGGAAATGACAAAACACGTCATTAATCTTAACAAGAACATGAATTTCTTTGTTTGCCACAACACACGTGTTTGTTGCTCTTAAAATGATGATGTATGTTCCTTTATGAATCAACCTTTACACGAATAATATGTCACGTCACTTTTGAAAACGTGACAGGATTCATTTGAGGGCGGAATAAAGGTAAGTTAACTAAGTTACAGCCTGTCGAATCCCACTGCGGGGCAAAGGCCTCCTCTCACGAATAATGGTGAGAGGGAGTGGGTCATACTCCACAGCGCGTGTTGGTGGAGGCAAGTTGGTGGTCAACTTGCTGTCAGAGAATTTTCTAGCCGCCTAAATAGGCCTCTGACCTGATTTAACGAATAGAACAACGCCATCTGACGAAACTTATCCCAGACCAACTGCTTAACGTGCCTTCCGAAACACGGAAACGCTCGAGATGTAATACCACTAAACGGTCACCCATCCAAAGATTGACCGAACCTGACGTTGCTTAATTTCGGTGATCGTTTCCAAAACCGAAGCTCCAATTGGCCAACGAGTGCTTGAATAAAGGTGTAATATAGATGTTAATAGTAAATGAAGTGCCATGTTTATTCCGAGAAATCCTCGCTCCTTGTGAAATCGATTAAGAGAAGTTTATTCCGAAGGCGTAAATGCGCGCTGCATAGAAACGAAGTCTGGTGATATTTTTAATACTAACCAATTAAAGTCAATGAAATTTTGCAGAAACGATCTAGAAACAAATCTCTATGCTTGTATCTTGTCCAATTTTTGTTCAAATATGCAGTTTCAATGCTAGAATTAATTTAAGATTTGTATGGAAATCTTTGAGGCACTGTAACTTTTAAACTATACATTTTTACGAAAATCTAACATGATGCAAGCTTAGAGATTACTTTCTAGATTGTTTCTGAAAAATTGCACAGGCTTTAATTGGTTATTATTAAAAATATAACCAGACTTCGTTTGTATGGACCGCGCCAACAGTAATATAATTTATTCAATATAGGAGCGTCAAGCACACTCAAAGTCAAAATTGTTTATTCAAAATAATATCACATAGATAACTTTTTGATGTCATGTTTTTGAATCTACCACCGTGTCGGAAGGTGTTCCGTTGTAGAGAAGATGCGGCCAGAAACTCTACAACACACTTCTTTTAAACAAAACAAAATATACAAAGTACAATTACATAATTTCTACATTAAATTACATGTCAAGACCAGACATTTTGATCATTCAAATAATCGTCGAGTTTATAGTAACCTATTTTACAGAGGACTTGTTTAACATGGGACTTAAACTTTTTGTCCGTCAAGTTAAGAATATTCTCTGGTATCTTATTATAATAGCGTATACTTAACGTACACTTATCAAACGTCAAATCTTTTTTTAAGCTACCACCGCGTCGGAACGTGTTATCGCTGTAGAGAAGATGCGGCCAGAAACTCTAGATAAATCCGGCCAAGTGCAAGTCGGACTCGCGCACCGAGGGATCCGTACCAGTGCCACATAACATTTGTTTTACTTTACAAAAAACTTGTGTTTTCTTTCATTCATTTCGGGATCCTCAGCACGAGATCGACTCATACTTGGCTGGCATGTATTCTTCTTATCGTGTGGGCAGTAAGCCCTGGTGTTAGAGTTTTTTCAGACCGCCTTACGGCCTCTGACGTGGTTTTTATGTAACGACTACTACCACGAGAGATAGTAGCCGGGACCAACGGTTTAACGTGTCATTCGGATGAATCGGAAATCATGTTTCTTTTCAGAAAATCAGGTGATTCGGCCTGCAATATCCTAACCAACTGGGGAAAAACGCACAAAGTGACATATCACTAGGTGTCCCCCGTGGGCATGTATTACAGTTTTTACGATTGAGCAAAAATAAAAATTAATAGGTAAAAAGAAACACGTTATTTGTATGGGGACCACCCCTAATGTTTTATTTTTAAAATATTTGTTACATAATCCGCTATAATTATAACATTATGTGAAAATGTCACTGGCTACCTATTATGGTTCAAAAGATACATCCCTTCAAAGGTAAGACGATATAAGGTCCCTTTGGCACCCTTTGGTTACGGAACCCTGAAAAATAGAGCCTCTAATCTGTCTAAAAATAGTCTCACAGCCAACCGCTATTCTGCAACATTACAATTTTGTACCAGTACTTTTAGGGTATATTACTGTTGGCGCGGTCCATACAAACGTAGTCTGGTGATATTTTCAATACTAACCAATGAAAGTCAGTGAAATTTTTCAGAAACAATCTAGAAAGTAATCTCTATGCTTGTATCTTGTCAGATTTTCGTTAAAATGTATAGTTTAAAAGTTACAGTGCCTCAAAGATTTCCATACAAATCTTAATTTAATCCTAGTATTGAAACTGTATATTTTAACGAAAATTGGACATGATACAAGCATAGAGATTTGTTTCTAGATTGTTTCTGCAAAATTTCATTGACTTTAATTGGTTAGTATTGAAAATATAACCAGACTTCGTTTGTATGCAGCGCACATTTACGCATTCGGAATAAACTTCTCTTAACATAAAATTTATAAAATACATTGAAAATTTTTATTTAATTGCCGTTGTAAAGAAATCAAAATTATTTTACGAGGAACAGGAAAAAGGTTGATTTTTTTCGGGTCAGTTGATTTTCCGGAAGTTCTATTCTGTCTGGTCAAAGGCTCAAAGCAATAAATCGATTTCTGTCAGTCTGGTTTGAGGTACTGTGAAATAATGTGGAAAACGATTTTATTTTTAGGGTTCCGTACCAAAGGGTGAAAACGGGACCCTATTACTAAGCCTTGGTTGTCCGTCCGTCTGTGCGTCCTACCTATTTAGGGCTGTAACTTGTGAACCGTAATAGCTAGAAAGTTGAAATCTTCACAGAATATGCGTCATTACAGCGAATTTGATAACAAATAATAAAAATGTCATAAAGTTAAAATTAAAGGGGGTCTTCAAACAAGAAACTAGTTTTTATCAACGTTTTTTCTTCTCGCTCTATCGTAAAAACGGTAATACATAAAAGCGTTAACCTTGGTGTGATTATAGAGCAAACTCTACAGTATAACAACAAATAATAAAAACGGGCCAAGTGTGAGGCGGCCTCGTGTTTAAGGTCCAGGACAACACAATATTTTAGGTTTTATTTTGTGTAGTGGTGTGGTACGGAACCCTCGGTGCGCGAGTAGCCCGACTCGTACTTGACCGGTTTATTTAGAAATACTAGTAGAGTACTAGGTTTTGGCCGTGACTTCTTCTGCGTGAAATTAGAATAATATGAAAAGTAATTTCTTAGTGAACCGCTAAATCCTCCGTAGAATCTATATTCTAAGCATGTTTAGGCTGTGCGTTGTTCGCTGGTTGTCTATCTGTCAGTCATGGTATTATTTTATAAGTATAGATTTGTCAGAAAAATGGTAAATAGTACATGTATTTTTTTAATTATTAAATGGCCTTCTGTTTGTGTCCAAGCACTGCGTTTCTGCCAATGTCGACTGGGTTTTGGGAGTATCGATTCCTATCTTAAGAATCGTTTAAAAAAAGTTAAACTTTGACGAGCTGTAAGGGTTACGACACATTGATCGACGGCGATCGACCGACGGTTTGTCCATACCAAAAGCCACGTTGCTGCGAAAGAATGCGTACACCAATTGTAGGGAACGTGGCCTACCGGTGTTTTATACGGCTCCGCTGGAGAGGTTTTAGTGGACTGTAGTTTTTCTGGTAGCAGGAGTGCTTCTATGTAAGGACTTACTACATTTTATGTTGGTGTTGCCAACAACAATCGTGTTTTTTTGGCTGGACAATCCGTCGATTTTCGTATCCCTAAACGAACGAAACCAAAAAAGTTATACAAAGCAGACATTATTTTTTTAAAGTCTATTACAGTCTCACTGAGACAAATTACAAAGTTAAAAAGAAAATAGTTGATGACATTATTCCCCTTGAATCGTGTATTCTTGTTCTTGAAACCTTAAAGGACGGGAATGATTAACGAGGTCCAATGTAAAGCTGAGCTCAAGAAAATTTCAAGCCAAATTGAAAAGTTGAAGAACAAAAATTGAAACTTACACTATAATGGTTTCGATCTGGATCATTAATTATACAGTGATCAAGCTGTCTTCTAATAGTATAAGAGATAGACATACTTTTTGTTATCATCAGCTGCAAGGCTTATTCAGTATTCATAGGGTGAAGAGAATCTCTGTGATGGGGATGGACTAGGTCTGCCTGCATAATTCCAGTCGGTTTAGTAGTTATAGCCGTTCACAGGTCTGTTATGATTGTAAAAAATTAATACCTATGTATGAACATGCCGATATTATTGTAATACAATGCACTGTAGCTATGCGACCAGTACAAAAACTTACATGTATTGTCAGTCGGTTTAGGAGATACAGCCGTTCAAAGGTCCGATTTTTGAATGGCATATTCATGTATATTCGTTTACTGTAACCATAACAGACCTTTGAACGGCTGGAACTCCTAAACCGAATGGAGTTATGCAGGCAGACCTGGTCCATCCCGGTCACAGAGATGCTCTTTTCTATAAATACTGAATCAGCCTTGCAACTGATGATAACAAAAAGTACGTCAATCTCTTATTCTATAAAATGAAAGATATTTATTATTCTGTCAGTGTTTGGCTGAGTTTACTAAATGTAATCAAACAATAAATCATACTATGTTACATTAATTTTTGACTACTTTTTGAAAAGTGCCTTCAAAAGCTTGGTATCGGCTTCGTCAATTTTCGATTTTTTAAGTATGATAAATTAATAATGACAAGTTTGCAGTAAAATTGCGAAAAATAATTATAAGGGGAAATTTTGAATCGCTTCTTAGTGATAAGACCGCATTATTTATGCCTCTTGTATATTTCTCTGTATTTTACTGTTTATGTTGTAATGTAAATTAAAGTATATTTGATTTGATTTCAAATAATACCTACCTTTTTCAAAATTCACCCATTTGAAATTGTTTACCGTCGAAATATTCAGTGTATAAGTACTAAATATAGAAAATTACTGGTATTATTAATATAGTACATTACGATACGTGTGCCTTAATTAGTCCATTATTGGTCGGCGTGAAATTATAGCCCGAGCGTAGCGTGTTATGTTATGTGTAAAATAAAGTGTTAAATAAATAAATAAATATATTCATTTACGGACGGTGTAATAATGGACTACTTAGGTAACGGAAAAGCGTGACCTAAGCGCGGGTTTAGGTCACGGAGTGTTATAACATTTTTGAGCATACTGACTTGACACAAACTTGAATTCCGGTACGTACTGATTCTTGTTGTATTTAAGCAATTAAATAAATTTAGAAGTACTTACGTACCTATTTGAATTTGAGCAATTGAACTCAAATATTTTTTTAAAGCTCTTCATAATTTTAGGTAAAAATAATTACGCGGACAGATTATCTAACTCTCTTTCTATTCAATCGCTGAACAAAAATCGTAGCTCATTTCCTTTCGAACTCCCTCACTAACTTACCCTCCTTTCCTTTTACCATAGAACATAAATAGTTAGAAGAGGGCTAATGAACCGCAGATGTAAAGACATTATTGAAAATAAGAACTTCTTAGAAATATTTGACCACCTTGTTTGCTATGATATATCTGATGGCGACTGTACCAAAACGAACCTAATACCTCTAGATTTGCATTCTGATAGTGGTAACGATTACAAAAATATGGTTGTAAATAGCGTAGAAACGATAAGATGCATTTAAATTAATTACTTGAATTATCTTGTATTAAATTTACCATCTCTCTGGTTATTCAGCTCAATGGTTTTAACACCATGTGCCTATTGGCATATCCCAGCGATTCTCGGAATTTGCTCACAAGTCTCTTCTATCCATTATTTAATGTTCTGTGTTTCGTATTCCCGCGCCGGCTAATTGCTTACCGTTTCTCGCAAAGTTTTAGCTTCTGAACCTTAACTTGGGGCCCTTATTTAACTGGCTAATTTCTGGCTAAATATTTTATTGTTTTTGTCGAACTTTTCAAAGTCCGGACTCAGTTTGTTTAGTTGTTCTTGAGATCTCGAAGTAAGTTAAGATTTACTTGTTTTGTGGTGATTTTAAGGGTTGTGTAATCAAACAAGGAACCCTAACACTTTCGTTCATCCTGTCTGTCTGTTTACCACGCTCCAATAACTCTTTCATTTTGTTCATCTATGTAGACAGATATAAGTAAAGTAAGAACTCATTTTTTTGTAAGTTCTTTCGATGATAATTATAAGCGCCGCTGTAGCGCAATCAGTGTCAGAAAAAGAAATTAAAAACCTCTTCTGAATAAAGTGTGTGCAGAAATAGTTAGGCAGCCACCAAGTACACAATGGCTACGGAACACCAGCACAGGCGTGTCCGCACTCACTTTGCCGATTTTTTTAGCTGATAGGCGTGTGGAAGGAAACTTTGGTAGAGGCAGACCTGGTAGAGGATACCTAAACCAGGTCAGGGACGTCATTAAAAATGCTAGGTTAAAAGTAGCCGAAATCGAAGGGAATATATGACAAGATGTATGGACTTAGAGGAAGCAAGAGAGGTGTGTCAGAACCGCCCAAAGTGGAGATTTATAGTTTCTGCCTACCCCTCTGGGAAAAAGGCGTGAGTTTATGTATGTATGTAGGTTTTTATGAAATGAATGGTTTTATTTCTTGAAAAATAAAACTAATATCAGAGAACAATATCAATTCAGTTCAATTTTATTTCGGAAAACAATTTCCATAAAATGTTTAATTAGTAAAGTACCTACATAATGTCATCTTACACCCTGTGTTAGTAAACTACATAAATGTCAAGATTTCAATAGGTAATCAAAGTCAATATAATTTATTCAATATAGGAGCTTGCAGCACACTTATCAAACGTCAAATCTTTTTTAAAGTTACCACCGCGTCGGAACGTGTTGTCACTGTAGAGAAGATGCGGCCAGAAACTTTACAACATAACACGACTTAATAACTATTACAATATAATTTGGTCCCATTGTAAACATGGAGAATATTATTTTTATTTCTACGGACAAAAATGTGTCGTGATTTTACATGTAGTTCCAACCTAGTTCTATCCAATACTTCACTTCAAATAAGGTCGAAAAGATTTTCCGATTCCTATATAGCTTTCTAGCCAATTCTGATTTGCAAAACTAATTTATTTATCAGAAATATATAGGGTGTTTAAACCACATACTTCACCCATCAAACTGAAATACTTTTACTATGGGAGCAAACCGATGAAAAAACAAAAAAAATCTACTGTTTCATACTAAACTGCAGCGCCTACAGAACTCAAATGTATGGGACACCAGATTTTTTTGTTCTGACAGGTTTGCTCCCTAAAAGTTGTTCAGTTTGATGGGTTGAGTATGTTGTTTAAAGGTTAATGATACTTTTCTTTACACCCTGTATACTATCCAACATATCTTGGACGTTACTAAAGCTGTTCTAAGAATAAGTGATAAGGTGTTTCAAATCTCTGTTTTTGTAATTCAAAATAGTCTTAAAATTTCGTTGCTATTTGAAATGGAGTATAGTGCATCTAGATTTTTTATGATCGATGATGCAGTTTTATACATGTAGCATCGGGCACTGACCGCTCTTATACAACTTCCACTACTCGACGAGCACATCCTCATTAAAGCAGTTCGAGTTCACGGGCACTGCCCCAAAGCCGAGAGCCATCAGACTGGAAACCACTGGGCATTTAGTTTGTTGCTCCCATACAGTAGAGTTGCTACATTGAAAAGAGGTAAAAAGTGCGCGCTGTATACAAACGAAGTTTGGTTTTTATTTTCAATACTAACCAATTAAAGTCAATGAATTTTTCAGAAATAATCTAGAAACTAATCTCTATGCTTTTACGTTGTTAGATTTTCGTTAAAATATACAGTTTCAATGCTAGGATTAATTTAAGATTTGTATGGAAATCTTTGAGGCACTGCAACTTAAAAACTATACATTTTAACTAAAACTTGAATTAGAGACTGGCGCAAATAAAAATAACCACACATATCAGTTTAGAATATAATTCATTTTGATTCAAATACACCCTGTATTTGAATCAAAATGAAATATGATGTAACTAAGTAATATAAACTAAACACATCAGGTATCTTTGTTATTCGACAATTTTAAGCCGTGGTGGTCCAGTGGCGAGTAACCTTGCCTGCCGTGCAGGAGGCGATGGTTCGATCCCCGTCCAGGCCGACTCGTACCAATGAGTTTTTCGGAATTTATGTACGATTTGTAACACCACTGGCTTTTCGGTGAAGGAAAACATCGTGAGGAAACCTGCGTGCTTCAATTTCGAGGCATGTATCGTACCCACTGTCCATTATGTGGCGACGGGCTCACCCCCCGTCACACTGGACAGTGTTTCGGCACTACTGGTGAAACGTGGATGTTCTGAGGTTTCAGAATATCTCTGACTACCCCCTCGGGGAAAAAGATTATTATATTTATATAGATAAGATTATTGTAAGTAGATATAAGTACTCTTAATTTTGTTATTGGAATACTGTCCTCTTTCCTTAACTCCTTTTGTAATACCTTAAGGGTGGCTAAGTTGTAAGTGCATTGTAACATTATTTAAGAACTTAAATGTACACTTAGTATGCAAAATAAATTTGTTTTTTTATTTTTTTTATTTGAATATAGTTGTGAGCATATGCTTTAATAACCTGAAAAATCTAGCCCAAAAAGGGCTTAGGTGACAACATTCTGCTCCCAATTCCCCTAAGGTTAACTAAGGAAAGATTTAAGCTTCACTTCAGCTTTAAGCATGGGTCACTGTATACGTTGTTATAATAAAATCCCCGAGACCATTTTGAATCTTTCCGAAAACATGTTTAAAACTCAAATCAAAAAAGTCCTCTGTAAGAAAGCATATTATAAACTGGATGATTATTTAAATGATCAAAATGCTTGGGTCTGAGGTCACTAGCTTATAGTTTATTTACTTTACTGTATAGTATCAATTATTTTATTAAATAGACTATGTATTATTGTATCCATAACTTTAGCTTAAGAATTTATATTGTAATAGTTATTAAGTCGTGTTATGTTGTAGAGTTTCTGGCCGCATCTTCTCTACAGCTACAACACGTTCCGACGCGGTGGTAGCTTTAAAAAAGATTTGACGTTTGATAAGTGTGCTGTAAGCTCCTATATTGAATAAATTATATTGACTTTGACTTTGACTTTGCTTATTGGGTTTGCTTTCTAGTCTATTTCGAGAGTTAGGTATTCTTAGAAGCTAGATTTTAGGTAGAGTTTCTACCAGTTTGAACTAATTCAATTAAGTTACCTTCAGTAAGTTTGAGCTGAAAATTGTATTGTTGTTGACAGGCTTCATTTCAAGTCCTAACTTTATTTGTTAGTTATATCGTTGAAATTTTAAATTAAATTTGTTTGATTGCATAATTTTCTTAATAACTTTTTTATCAAATGGATATAATTTATTTTAAACTAACTGACCCAACAGGTTTGCGGAGCAAAAATCCAAAATGCAACAGGTCGGGATCGGCATCTCCGTATCTCAATAAAGATACATACAAACATAAACTCAAGACCGTGATCAAGTGGTCTTTCGGGGTGGTCAGAAACATTGTTGCAACTACCAACTCACTGTTTAAGAATGTACTTGTAGCAATGTTCACATTTAGCAATTTAAGTTTCAGCATAGAATGACGTGTCAAGTGGTGAAAGGTGGCTAGCCTTTCAATAAAGATAAATACATAGTAACAATATGCCAAAACCGAGTAATCTAAAAATATACATGTATTTGTGCAATATTCAATTCCATCTATACAAAGGATCTTCTGTGTAAGTAAATTATAGAGCGATGTGTTTCCGAGAAATTGGGTTTCGCCCAGTCTACGGCTTCGCTTAAAGCAAACATAGGGGATGTCATGGAGCATCGATATCGTATCCGATACACACAAATTCATGACTACAATTCTCACGACTATCTTCTAGTTCTAAATGTTACATTTGCAGCAAGGTTCAGTCTTAGATTGTTCCACATCCGATATTATTGAATATCCGATCATAAATATCAGTATCATTTATTCCAAATTCAAAACAATGGCACTTGTTTAAATATTTTTGCTCGAACTTTGTTTATGTACACATAAAAGTAAACTTTACTGGCACACTTTGGTAAGGAGACAAGTTTTATATATTTTTTGACTCTGATTGCCTTACACGTAGCCTTAGACTACTTATTTGAGGACAAGTTACGCGTGTAATTCTACTTACAAACTTTTCTGCCACTTTTTGCGGGGGGCGAGGTAGTACGAGATACGCAACTTTGAATTTTATTCCATTAGTTTAGATTCTAATGTTGAATGTTAAAAATCATGAAAAACAGTATCGTGTGAATCCCAAACGTCATTAGTTCGAAATTATTGTTCCGCAATTATAGGCTGTCGCGTTTAGCGATAAGGTATAAAATTGAACGTAAATGCGTACGATTTTTTGATTTTGCACGTTGGCAGAGGGGAAATTCTAAGGCAAGGCGGTCCATATATAATTCGTCTAAGCATGTAGCATATCTGTTATAATTTTCCTTGAAAATTCTTACTAAGAACAAAATTCATTTTATATATTTTAGAACGTTTTCCAGTGCCTATTTTAATAGTTAATGACTAAAAAATGTGTGTTTCCATTTATATTTCAACAAAACATGCGGGCTTTTAACAAAACTATTTACTTATGTATTACCAAGCAACAGAACTATCGGATATCCTAAAACAACATATTATAATATCCGTTTCCGAAATATGAAGTCAACAACAACTCTATAGCGCATCTGTTATCGGACCCTTCGTCGAATACATATTGCGAGTTTACAACACAATTTCTTATTCACTCGACATAAATCTCTATTCACGAGACGCCTAGCATGACGCAAACTATAGTAAACAACGTAAGTACATGTCACAAGTTACCGCTACTGTACCATGAAATATTTGTAGCTTTATTAGCATTTTGCCCGCGACTTCGCCGGCGTAGATTTTGGAAAATTTAAACACCTCAATCTACTTAGACCCGTTTATCCCTTTGGCAAAGAGATTATAACTAATAGAGTGAGCCATACCAATTGTAAAGTATCCACTTTTTTGACGTTTAGGTTTGAGTGTGTGGTGTCAAGTAGTATGGACAAAAGGCACCAAGTGACATATGGCCTTATGTTTACGGTCACTTTTCACACACACTAGCTCAAAAAAAAGTGGACTGCCGCATAAACAAATATCTATAGTTCCATCTCCTTCTACTATTAAAGGTACCTACGTCATAAGACAAAAGAGACTAACTACAATCGTAAATTTATGCGGACTCTATGGAGATCCTTCCTCTGAGGCCTTTGGCTTTCACTAGTTATAGTCTGTTTTTTTTATCTATTGATTATACAGGGTGTAAGGAAAAGTATCATTAACCTTCAAAGCACATACTTTACCCATCAAACTGAACAACTTTTACTATGGGAGCAAACTTGTTGGCACAAAAAAAATATCAGCTGTCTACATGTTTGAATCGAGTAGGTGTTGCAGTTTAGTATGGGACAGCTGATATTTTTTTTGTTCTGACATGTTTGCTCCCATTGTAAATTGTGTATTGTTGTTCTGTTTGATAGGTAAAGTATGTGGTTTAAAGGTTAATTAGAGTTTGCTGGAAGAAATCTTTTTAGAGATAAGCTCGCTCTTTGTAATTGTCAATTATGCTGTTTTCCTTTATATTTCCGTGTGTATAATAAAGTGTTAAAATAAAACTAAAAAATGGTGATGATATAAACATCCTTGACTAGGATACAAATTTCATATTCGTCATTTGCCTCCACGGGATTCGAACCCACGACCTTCGGTTCAGCAGGCAGCATTACTACTAAGTGGGCTATCGGACCGACTTAATTAGATGCGAATTTTTAGTTTAATAGTGTTTCAAGCCGCCATAATAGGCCTCTGACCTGGCTTAACAAATAGTTAAAACGCCATCTGTCGAATCTATCCGAGACCAACTGCTTAACGTACCTTTCGAAGCACGGAAACGCTCGAGATGAAATACCACTAAACGGTCACCCATCCAAAGACTTACCGGACCTAAAATTGCTTAACTTCGGTGATCGTTTCCAATACCGAAGCTCCACTACACCAACGAGCGCTTATAAATATTCTTCTGCCTATAATATACTTATATATAATTTAAATTAAATTATGTTGAACAAGTTCGGTGAAAATATATCCAAAAGTAATATTTTCGCACCTCTTCGTTCAATGGTTCTTAAATAAACATTGTTTTACATTAAATGAATACATAAATCCGGTCGATTAACACAACATCGATAAAAATCTGCCTAAACTAAGTGAAACTGGAGACCCCGAGGGTTCAAGTTTTGAGTGTGAATTAATATCTTCGAAATTATAATTTATTTGCTTAGTAACTTAGTAATATTTAAAGGCGTGATTTCGAACATTAAACTGAATAACTTTCACTATGGAGCCACGATCTCGTCTTATCAAAAGTGAATCAGCCATTTATACAACGTGTTCATGAATAAGCGCAAAACCTCATACAACCCAACTGATTTATAATAAAATAATTAGATTCAAAACAATAATTTCATTATTTTGATAGTTAAAATTTAGTTATTCGCATTTTAAGTTTTGAGACAAAAATGATTTGTTATCATTTCAGTAATGAATGAAAGCGCTAACGTGCTCATGGATACATTTTAAGAATCTTGTATTGGTAGTAAGTAGGGTGAGAGTGCCCGAGCGGTGGGTTGATAATGTGTTCAGTAAATTTTTAATTTTAAATACAAATTAATAATATTTTGAAAAAAATTACCTATGTTGAAACCATGATAATTCGATTCTGCTCTCGATCCTAAACAAATTACTTTCTAGTTTTACGTTAATTCATTAACACGTTGTATATACAACGTGTTAATGAATAAGCGCAAAACCTCATACACCCCAACTGATTTATAACTAAGTAATTATATTAAAACAATAATTTCATTATTTTGATGGTTAAAATTTAAAGTTATTCGCATTTTAAGTTTTGAGGCAAAAATGATTTGTTATCATTTCAGCAATGAATGAAAGCGCTAGCGTGCTCATGTATACATTTTAAGAATCTTGTTTTGGTAGTAAGTAAGTGAGTGTGCCCATGTGGTGGGTCGAGATCGAGTACAGAAAATTTTAAATTATACAAACAATTTATTTAATATTTTGAAAAAAATTACCTATGTTGAAAACATGATAATTCGATTCTGCTCTCGATTCTAAACAAACTACTTTCTAGTTTTGCGTTAATTCATTAACACGTTGTATTGTGTGTGCGTGCTGTCGCACTGTCGCGTGGTGCATAATGGCGGCGGGTTGTCGGACCTGCACGTCTAGCATGATTTCTCTACTTGCGCGCGACTCGGCTTTGTCTCATACTACAAGTCGCGGCAATCGCGGTTTTCGCTCTCCGAAATGCGCGGGAACAGGTTATTTTCTATGCAGAGAAGGTGCGTCGCGCGCGTGTAGAGAAATCATACTAGACGACCTAGACGTGCTACTGCGCCTAGAACTGGTGCGCCTGTGTGAGTGTAGGTCCCTTGTAGAACAAATCGAACAAAACGAAATCTTTTTAGTGTAACATTACGTTCGTCTTTTTTTCAGGTCCGTGTATGGAGCATTAGCATCAAATTTTATTATATTTGCTCAAACAAAGTTGTTATAGCTGATTAGTGATTATAGAGCTAGTTTTTCTCTTTTAGTCTTTTGTCGAAACGGTAACATAAAAGTACTATAATATTTATATATTTGAAATCGTC
This sequence comes from Agonopterix alstromeriana, assembly GCA_963924505.1. NCBI lineage: Eukaryota > Metazoa > Arthropoda > Insecta > Lepidoptera > Depressariidae > Agonopterix > Agonopterix alstromeriana. Next base: position 1,634,673 of record OZ004663.1, on the reverse strand, counting down.
CGATTACTAGTTTTAATTTGATATCCATATTGTAATTTAAAAAAAAATGTTTATTCCCCCTCTCTTTTTTAATTCGTAAACGCCATCTTGAAATAATGTACCCTATGTCACTCTCACAATTTTTAAAAATCCAATGATACCTCATACGTTAAAATCCATCAAGCCGTTTAGGCTGTAGGCCGTGCCAAAGAAATAGACATACAAACATACATACACACATACATACATACGCTCGAAAAACATAACCCTCCTTCTGGCGCAGTCTGGTAAAAAATCTGGAGTGCCTACTCGACTCAAATATATGAGACAGATGAATTGTGTATTTGTTTCTACTTTTTCTCCACATTGAAAGTTGTTCAGTTTAATGGTCTAATTTACGCCATCCCTTTAAATATTACTAGGGTGTTATATTACGCCCTGTATAAATATTTTGTATGACTTCTTTATGTAAACCAGTCACAGACTGACGAACAATGAAGTTTCAACAGAAGTAACATAATAAGTGATAACTACCTCCGTGGTCTAATGGTTAAGAGCAGTGGGCTCTTGACACGGAGGTCGTGGGTTCGATTCCCACGGGGGACACTTAGTGATATGTCAATTTGTGCGTTTTTCCCCAGTTGGTTAGGACATTGCAAGCCGAAATACCTGATTGTCTGAAAAGAATGACGATTCCGTGCTTCGGATGGCACGTTAAGCAGTTGGTCCCGGCTTCTATCTCTCGTGGCAATAGTCGTTACATAAAAACCACATCAGAAGCCGTAAGGCGGTCTGAAAAAACTCTGACACCGGTCTTTGCCCACACGATAAGAAGAAGAAGAACTCGTTTTTACCTTTTTCATACGGAACCCTAACACAAAATATTTCTCATTCACGGTATTTTTATTTACTAGATCCTAAATACACAATACAGTTCATTATTTTTTGGATATTTCAGAGAGTCGAGTAATTTTTTTGCGTTATTAGGTGGGTTTAAACAGGGCCTGATATTTTGTTAAGCCTCTGCTGACGTACTGAGCGAATAAGCCCTTTATTTCGGAAGGTACCTTAGAATTAACGCTGAATACGTTAAGGTGATGTACGAGTACGTATTATAACAACACGTTACTCACACATGTAAACCATCATCGAAGAAAATAAGTGTCCCGGATCTTTGGAAGGCGTGCGTGGAGCCGGAGCCAACACGTAGCGGCCCTTTAGACAATTTGCTCTAAAAGGTGATGTGATACTGACTGCCGGCTATTTATGAATACACTATACAACGTGTTAATGAATTAACGCAAAACTAGAAAGTAGTTTGTTTAGAATCGAGAGCAAAATCGAATTATCATGGTTTCGTCATTGGATTTTTTTTTTCAAAATATTTAATAATTTATTTGTAAAATTTAAAATTTACTGAACTCGATCTCAACCCACCGCACGGGCACACTCACCCCACTTACTACCAAAACAAGATTCATAAATGTATGCATGAGGCACGTTAGCGCTTTCATTCATTGCTGAAATTATAGCAATTCAGTTTTGCCCCAAAACTTAAAATGCGAATAACTTTAAATTTTAACTATCAAAATAATCTAATTATTGTTATTATTGTTTCAATCTAATTATTTTGTTGTAAATCAGTTGGTGTGTATGAGGTTTTTCGCTTATTCATTAACACGTTGTATAAACAGCGTACAAAATAAAAGTTGGTTAAAACTACGAATCTAAGTCTTATGTTGGTATTATGTTGATAAACCAGATTAAGAAATATTGCTACAACTACCATCGAATTATCAAATTTTGCAATTGCTACAAGGAACTCGACGTCCCCTTTTTAAGAAGTAGGTTAAAACACGAGGGGTGATATTTAAAAAGAAACGACGCATTTTTCAACATTTTAATTCGAAGAAACAAGCTTCGTCTCCTTAAGGCAACAGTCGCGCAGCAAAATTGCTTTCAATAAATAATGCTGGCTATCAATTCTCGCCTTCGCTGTAATGAAACTCGCTATTTGCTCCCCCCCATAAACAAAATCCTTTTTTATGGGGGAGGATTGTGAAGGTTTTATAAGGCTGTTCCTCCGGGGAAATCCTCTTTAGAGAAACAATTTTACATGCCAGATCACACTATAGATGTTTTAATAAAGTTCAAGATTGATCGATTTTTTAATGCGTTTGATTTCGATTATTTGTGTCTTCAGACGTACGTTAAATCGCGAATGATTGCGAGTGGGATTGATTTGCATGCGTGAAAGAGCGATCAATATCCTACAATCGCGCGCGCAATCGCATGGGTCTGGCATCGACGTAATCGCGCATGATTATTTAGATTAGAGAAAATAACATTAATAAGAAGACCGTAGACGCCGTGGTGGTCCAGTGGCGAGTAACCTTGCCTGCCGTGCAGGAGGCGATGGTTCGATCCCCATCCAGGCCGACTCGTACCAATGAGTTTTTCGGAATTTATGTACGATTTGTAACACCACTGGCTTTTCGGTGAAGGAAAACATCGTGAGGAAACCTGCATGCTTCAATTTCGAGGCATGTATTATACCCTCCTGCATGGCAGGCAAGGTTATTCGCCACTGGAACACCACGGCTTTTTTGCCGTTGAGTTTGCTTAATCGTGTTGTGACTATTTATACGAGTTTGCCTACTATACAATTTTAGGTACACTATGCTCAAAAGTGTACGATTATATAGGTTCTAACTGTCAGTTGCACGTACGTTCATAAAGTTAATCCTCCATTAAATCTCTTGCTGTCACTTTTTATCATGTTGAGATATTAAAAGCAAGCAAGATATTTTTTGAAGGATTAACTTTAATTAACGTACGTGCAACTGACTGAAAGAATAATTAACAGTTAATTATATTAGCAATCAATGTGATTTTTTGGACGTTCTAAATACCACAAGTTAATTTATTTCTTTTAATAAAAAAAGAAAGCTTTCATCTCCGCTCTTTCTCAAAGTTAGTCTACATCAATAAATTCAATATTATAGCATAACTTTAACTTATTTTCATGACAGTACAAATACTAACGACATATTCTCCATTGTTACAGAAAGCATAGACAAATCCGGTGAAGATCCAGTGATATCAGCACTCAGACCTTACGGGGCACCAGACGACGACAACCCACTCAAAGACAACCCAGACATATTCCAAAAACTATTTGGAAACTACACAACAAATAACCAACAAGATTCAGATGTCTCACTAATGGATCACTTCATAAACGTAGAACATAGTTATGATAACAACGAAACACAAAAAATTATGGACGATATAAATACAGAAACAAACGAGACTACCAGTGATATGAACGTTACAATATCAAAACCAAGTGTTCACGAAGACGTTGTTACTAAATTCCTTAGGTTAATAGAAACGCAACATTTGCTAGGTGAAAATTGCACAGCAGGGACGCATTTGAATTTAGGAGAGGGTGTTGTAGACAGATACGCCCAAGAAAGGTTTAGGATCGAAGCAGACGTGGCTGTCAATAGAGCCAATATGCTGACGAGATTATGGAAATACGCAGGTCCATCAGTGATGCACAATGAATACTTATTACACGCAAGCGTATTTTCCATGGTGGAATTTGTAAATAATATATTTGGTGCTGGAAACTGTTATGATCAATATCAATATAAAGATTATCAGTTGTTTTGCCCGTTCGCGTATAGATTGCCGGAAGGTCCTATATTGGCGAAGGATTTGGCGGTGGAATACAAATATTTGAGCAACACTTCCGAATGGTTCTATATTGCGAGGAAGAATGCCGAGCGTGTTATTAGGAACCACAATCAGTTTCGGAGAGGTGAGTTAAAATCTTTGACTATTTATATGTGGACTGGTTACGCGTGTAATTCTACTAAAAAACATTTCTGCCACTTTTTGCGGGGGGCGAGGTAACATGAAATCCGCAACTTTGGATTTTATTCCCCATAACTTCAGATTCTAATTTTGAATGTTAAAAATCATGAAAAGTGGTCTCGTGTGAACCCCAAACGTTCTAAGTTCGAAGTTATTATTTCGCAATTATAGGCTGTCTCGTTTAGTGATAAGGTGTAAAATTGAATGTAAATGCACAAGATCAATTGTGCTTATACCGTGGCAGAGGGGAAATGCTACCGCAAGGCTAGTCTTTATAATAATTAGTCAAAGGTTAAAATATTTTGTTTTAAATTGTCTTGGAATGATTTTTGTTATATTTGGTTTAAAAAGGTACAGACCAACGTTCACTACGGAGCGAAATTCGAAATCACGAAAAAAAATCCCATACATTTGAGTCGGGTCGGTACTGCATTTTTGTATGAAACAGCTGATTTTTACTTCGCTATTTCGAAGTTGGCTTCATAGTGAAAGTTGTTCAGTTTGATGATCTGAAGTATGATTAGGGTGTTTTGTTACACCCTGTATGCAAACAAGATCCACTAATAATTAAATAACAATATTTTTTCTCAAAATAATATTAGCTTTTTGATATCATATTTAGGGTTCCGTAGTCAAACAAGGAGCCCTTATACTTTCGTCCATTCTGTCTATCTGTATGTCCCGCCTCAATAACTCACTCATTTTTGCACCTATTGACTCAAAATTTGGCAAGAAGACAGAGAACAGTAACCCAAAAGCAGAAATGTAGTAGTTATGAGGAAAACATTTTTTTTCGGCCTTCCATACAACAAAATAGGGGTCTCTGAAAATGTCACAAAATCGCTTTCGACAAGTAAAATTATAACTGATGCTGTAGCTTGGCTGAAGCCCAACCAGTTTCTGAAAAAAACTGAAACATAAATATGTTTTCTAATTACAAACTAGATGGCGTTGCAGGAAATTAAATCGCGCTATCGTTAGGTTTCAAAATTTTCTTTTAGGTAAGATAATCGATTTTACACCTTTTTCTACTTATGCAATGGCTACGGAACACTATCATGGAGCAAGTCAGACACGCTCTTGGCATTAATTCGGAAACGCTCCAAGCTACAGCTTCAGTTTGAAACAATAATCGAAGTTAAGCAATGCCGATCGGTGCACGCCTTTATGCAAGTAATGTATGGATACTGGACCAACTTATAACTTAGGCACTACAGAAGTTTGTTCCGAATATTGTCGCTAAATTATGTTGTTATGTTTCAAAATTTTCTTTTATGTAAGATACTCAATTTTACTACTTTGACGTTTAGTACTAGAAAGCTGTAATTTGACATATTAATCACGCCGGCAAAGTGGTAAAATAATTTTTAGGGTACACGAAAAGTGGGAATGTAATTTTTATCTCGTCTATCTCATGGTGTGGGGTATTGTTGGATACGTCTTTTCAAAATATTGTGGGTGTGGGAAAACCATTCTTCGATTTAAGGATCCGTTAGCGAAATATTAAGCTTTAAAGTGAACATTTTTGTTAGAGTTAAATGCCCCCCCTGCCAGCTAAACAATTGTTTCTGGATGTGTAAAAAAATTCACGGCAGTAGTGTTTATAACGAAATGAAAAGGAAAACTATCACCGTTAAGTAAGCTTTACAAGTTTACGAGTAATAGTCGATCAACTTGTAAAATGTACTTTATAGACTTTATTAGCCGTTAAACCGTAGTACAAAACAAAAAGCCCCCTTCTAAGTCCGTATATTGTGATGGGCAACTACGGAACCCTACCCTGCGCGTGGCCAGACATGCACTTGGTCGGTTTTTTATTTGAAAATATCTTCAATGCTCAGACATTACGGTTTTAAAATAGCATAGATAAACCGATGAAGTGATGATATTTATTTTCATACCCAATGGAGGCTAATATACCTATGTATTACTGGCTCTATGAAGCGAGCCATGTTACCTTGACATTATGTCTTGTAGGTCACAAGACATCTTGCCATTTGGAAATTTCTTGGCACAAAACAAAAAAAAAGCTTAACAGATCTTGGCCATGTGACCAAATACGGTCATTTTTCTTTCAAACTCTAAACCCATTAGACAAATTGGTGGCTTTATAGAATTTATACCGTTTCCAAGTTACTGTGGCTATTCAACTTTGTAACTTATTCAATGACAATATTGTACTTTATCATTCAAATTGACGTCATCATTCACTTTAATTTTGTCACAAAGTTTGTCCCTTGAGGAAGTGAATGAAGTGCCTTTGATTGTAGCACAATCTTTTAGCCTTGAATAGAGAGTTCTTTGACTGTGAGAGACTTTGAGAATGCCTTGTTTCTTGTAACAGAGTTGTAAATTGTTCAGCTTTCTTTCAAATTGGTTATATTTAGACTTTGAACAGCGTTTAAATATTTGTTGTTTAGTGAATCTTGTTTGATTCTGGAATGTTTCTTAAAATCTTTTGTATAAAAAAGACTAATATCTCACCTCAATGATTTTCCCGGGAATCGGTAGATGGTTACGCAGTTGAACTCCAATCTATTTTATTTTCAACCAACTGAGATCATAAATTTCTTAGTAACACATTTAGCCTATTGTTAATAGAGCAAACTTTATTGCGCAAATGGGTACATAGGAAATAATTCACAACACGTTTCGTCATGTAAGCCACACTAAAAATGTAAAAGATAATACGGGTTTCTGTATGGAAGGTGGCGTCTTATTTTCGTATATTTTTTTGCGCGGCCATCAACCAAACTTGAACCTCTTGCGGTGTTAGCTATAAAAAAGATTTGACGTTTGATAAGTGTGCTTTAAGCTACTATATTGAATAAATTATATTGACTTTGAATGTTTTAGTTTAGAAAAAAAATACTAAATGTTTATATTTAAACGCAATCAGAACGGAGATGTAAAGGCTTGAAGTTGAAAATATATTCTTTACCTTTACTTCAAGCCTTTATACTCTCCGTTCGGACTGATATTAGATATATACTTGTCATAACTAGTTTTGTTTGTTACTTTATTCGAAACGAAAATATTCAAGTTTGGTTGATGGCCGCGCTAAAAAAGTAGCCGAAAAAGAAAAAGCAAAATTTTTGGGCTTTGGCTTTTAAAGCCTATTGTTAGTTTATACATAACAACATAATTACGACTTAATTATAACTGTTTGTTTATCATCACGTGAACCATACAGCAATCGTTCACGTACTGACAGTGAAACCCACAGAACATTATAAGAGAGGTTAGAAATGCAAAGTAGCGCTTTTGCTTCGGAGACGGCTGTCGCCACTTGTCTTCCCACTCACGCTGCTACAACTACTTATGACCTCTCGCTCGCACCACGCCGCGCGCCTTATGGTGTTATGCAAATCATTGCATAACCGTGTGGCACGCGTTCCACGCCTACTTTGCACTTTTAACCTCTCTTGTAATGTTCTGTGGTGAAACCTACTCGGTAACAAGGTCAATATGCTGTTGGCGCTGGAGTTTATCCTACGCACGAGAAATGTACACATTTACCTTTACAATGCATTAATTATGAATCATTTGCATAAAACTCTGAAATAATTACAAGGCTGTATGGGCTCTATCTCTTTGCGCGTAGTCTTGTTTGACATTGACAGGTATATAATAAGCTCACACACATAACGATTTTAATGCTGCAAGTCTGACGGTGGGTGGTCGCGTGTTCTCTCGGGCTTGCACGTGGCTCCGCTATTGTGTAATTCTCTAATTCGTTCTTAACTATGAAACGAATACGTGACATTTAACACTAAATTACTTGAATTGCCGCGCATGGCTCAAGCAACCGACCATTAATTCAAAATTATAATTTTGTTATAAAAATTGCACTCGAATAAAGCTAAACTTTCTACAAACAGGACCAATGTTTAAAATAAAATACATAGACTAAGGCCCTTATTAATAAACCAAATTTCTACACTTATGCGTACCTAACACTCAGTTGCAAAAACGCTCATTAGACTTAATCCTCCATTTAATCTCTTGCTAGCCTTTACTACGTCAAAATGACAAAAAGTGGCCGCAAGAGATTTAATGGAGGATTAACTTTAATGAATGTTTCTGCAACCGAGTGTAAGTCACCTGTATCGCTTACTAAAGCGTAAAAATACATAATTTTGTTTTACAAGCAAATTACGAGTAGATATAGCACGTAAAGTTCCACTGCTTTCTGGTATATAATAATTATATTTTCGAAATATAATAATTAACCGAATTACTGAGAAAAGAAAGCGAAATCGAAAAGCTAAATAGAGTCCTTCTTAATATGCTGACGCTTTTTAAGGGGATGATCAGACCGTCAGACTGAACAACTTGCCATATGGCACCAAAATAGAAATAGCGAAAAAAAAATCACCTGTTCCATACAAAACTGCAAACCTAATCGAGCTAAATGTAATGTAATTGTTCAGTCTGATGGTCTGGTTATGCCCTTAAAACTGTCAGCATTTTAAGAAGGACCTTGTATAAGATGGTGTACAAGCATTCATTAAATTCATGACCATTTTCCCTTTAGCTGTGGTCAGAAACTTTACTACAAATCGCCTATTGAACCCAGATGATACTGAAACTATTTATTTTCTCCTATTCTCGCAAATTTGTAGTATGTTTACTTATATGCATAATTAGACCCGAAAAAAATACTGAAAAACTTCCAAACTACCTGAAAAACTCGGGCGTTATAACGGACGGTAGTAGTATCTGGGTTTAAGCAATTTTTTTATTTATTTATAATTAATTGATCCACCGATTTGATCCGATTTGATTTCCGCCAGCGTCAAGTAGTTTGTGGGAGTATTTATCCCGATCTCAGGAATTGTTTTTGATCAAGAAAAAGAAGAGATTTGGGATTACGGAGCCTCGTAGCAGGCAAAAACGCGACGCGTGAACAACACGTGAGACAAGTGCTCGGGTCAGAACCTGCAACGTGACTGCTTTATAGCAATATTATATTTTTAGCACAATGCATGTTTTATGATGTGAATGACGTTTCAATTTCAAGTGGTAATAGGGAGCTTGCTTTTCGCCCACACTTAGAAATGCTTTGTTCCATACAACAGGAATTCGCAAAAACGGTAACTTTTTTCTTACATTACAAATAAAGTTTTTAATTCTAATTTCAATCCAAAAGTTATCAAATCCCAATTCGATCCAATAACTCAACTTAATCACTGTACAAAAACAATTTTCGAGCTACGCAAACTTTGATTGTAAACAAAAGTTATTAGAGCTCAAAGTCCGTTGAACCCAAGTTCAAACCCTTGTAATTGTAACCGTATTTCTGTTCGCGACAGTTGTGAGAACACCCTTATCTATTTATATCTCGCTCGGTACGAGTAAATACTGAATATCTTATGAATTTGCAAAATACTTGACGAAAGTGTAGAACTCTGAACAAAATCAAACAGTAGCGAAGTATCGCTACTGTTTGATTTTGTTATTGTTTGGAGGAGTTTGTGCAGTAGCACTGAGAAAAAAATACTACGTATACGTAGCCCGTCGTAGCTTACGACGTGATACTGATTACGAGTGTTGCATCAGTATTTAAATTGAAACTTCATTGTCTCGTACTTCATAATGAAGCTTCATTGTGAAGTACGAGACAACGAAGCTTCATTATTACAGGTATTTTTTTTTCAAAATATTTAAAGATATGTTTGTAAAATTTAAAATTTACTGAACTCGATCTCAACCCACCTCTCTGGCACTCTAACCCTACTTACTACCAAAACAAGATTCTTAAAATGTATCCCTGAGCATGTTAGCGCTTTCATTCATTGCTGAAATGATAACAAATAATTTATGCCTCAAAACTTAAAATGCGAATAACTTTAAATTTTGCATGCATGCATGCATGTGCTCACGACTATATTCCCCGAGGGGGTAGTCAGAGATATTCTGAAACGTCAGAACATCCACGTTTCACCAGTAGTACCGAAACTATGTCCAGTGTGACGGGGGGTGAGCCCGTCACCACCTATAATGGACAGTGGGTACAATACATGCCTCGAAATTGAAGCATGCAGGTTTCCTCACGATGTTTTCCTTCACCGAAAAGCCAGTGGTGTTACAAATCGTACATAAATTCCGATAAACTCATTGGTACGAGTCGGCCTGGACGGGGATCGAACCATCGCCTCCTGCACGGCAGGCAAGGTTCATCGCCACTGAACCACCACGGCTTAACTTTAAATTTTAACTATCAAAATAATGAAATTATTGTTTCTATCTAATTATTTTGTTATAAATCAGTTGGGGTGAATGAGGTTTTGCGCTTATTCATTAACACGTCTTTTAAATTCGCATATTTGAAGAAAATTTTATTTGTTTTTTGGAGTTAAGATCTTGTTAGCATTGATAACCTTTTTTTTAACTGACTTCAAAAAAGGGAGGTTCTATGTTCGTCTGTATGTTTTTTAATTCGATTTAAAATACAGTTAACTTAACGTGAGCAATTTAACATTTTATTTAGCATCCTAAATAATAAACGGCGCCGCTTTCAGTCGAGTCTGAAGATGCCTTTTAGAGTCAGACAGTGAGCAAATATTTAGCACAAACAGTAAACATTTAATTTCATTCTTTTGTACCAGAATTAGGTTTTTGAGTTCGTGACACTGAAAGCTCAATATATTTGTCAAGCAGTAGCTACTAGGCACAAATGTCAATACATACTAACGGGCATAGGCCTCTTGTGAACGAGGATCAACAGCGGTGACGATTCACAACACTAGACAATGAAGTCCAGCGAGCCCGAGGGATGACTCTAATCTAAGAAGATAGGAAGAGTAGGAAAAATTATTAAGATAAACAAAAAACCCGACTGCATAAAAAACCTATTAACTGAAAAGAGAAAAACAAGCCCTATAATCACTAATAAGCTATAACAGCGTTAATTGAGCTAATATAATTTGAATGTTATTATGTAAGTATCGCAAATGGGGACACATACGATTTTTGGTTGGTTATAGGTTTGTCCCCGCCTGCAATACCTACCTAATAAAATTCAAATTATATTAGCTCAATTAACGCTGTTATAGCTTATTAGTGATTATAGAGTTTGTTTTTCTCTTTTCAGTTAATAGGTTTTTTATGCAGTCGGGTTTTTTGTTTATCTTAATAATTTAGTTTATTCCACACTTTTTTAGTCTTGTGTCGAAACGGTAACAATAAAAGTACTATAATATATATATTTTTGGAATTGTCAGATCACTAGCTTTCATTTGATACCCATATTGTAATATTATTGAAAAAAAAATTGTTTATTCTCCCTCTCTTTTTTATTTCGCAGACGCCATATTAAAATAATATAGCCTATGTCACTCTCACAATTTTTACAAATCCAATGACACCTCATACGTTAAAATCCATCAAGCCGTTTGGGCTGTAGGCCGTGCCAAAGAAATAGACATACAAACATACATACATACATACATACATACATACATACATACATACATACATACATACATACATACATACGCTCGAAAAACATAACCCTCCTTCTGGCGCAGTCGGGTAAAAAGAAATATCCGACTTCCCTCAATACAAACTACACGTACTATACTTAATTTTTCTCTAGTAGTGATATTTCTGCTTGTGCACGGTGTACGAAGTCAGAAACAATAATGCGCTCACAAACGAAAAACTCGTGTTTAAAAAGTAACTTATCACTGACACTACTGCACAGCTGCGTATTAGTGTTAAATCATATTTTAGGAACTAAAAGCTTTCGAAAATGACAAAAAATTTCTCTATTTTACCGCTGTGTTCAGACAAAAAAGGAAAGCCAAACACAGCCAACGTCTTTCTCATATTATTCTTGAAAGAATTATTAAAATCGGTTTAGTTTTGGAGGAAACAGGGGAATACGAAACCGTGCTTTTGACCATTTTATGTAGGTAAAATCAGTCCGTGCTCGTACCAGGGAACAGCGCGGCAGCATTAGATCTGTTAAATACATATTCACCAAATTTCTTGCAAACCGTCTTTCCTCTTAAGTTAAAAACGATGACATAACAATTAAACAGCTGTTGCTGATTTCTGGAAAATTATAGTTGCTTTGCTCACAAACATAATTCAACTTTTTTTGACGACCCGATAGCAGAGGGTCGCGGGTTCGAATCCCGTAAGGGACAAATATTTGTATGATGAATATGAATATTTGTACCCGAGTCATGGACGTTTGTATCTATATATTATTCTATATCTTTGTCTAGTCATCATAACACAAGTCCAGGCTAGATTCTGGTACGTTAAATGTGACTAGATAATTTGTGTGACAATGTCTAAGATATTAAGATATTAACTTTTTTTACCTACCTAATTTCGCTCAGTCATTTCATGTCATGGTGTGCTAGTAAATCAAATTAAAGAATGATTAACTTGTATCGGACGGGACTTGAATCCGCAACCTGCCAAACCCGAGCTTTCGTCCAATTATTATTATTATTGTTGGCTGGGCTACTGCAAGCAAGGGACGTTATGTAACACTGCGACCATTGCTGGTCTATTGTGTTCGCCCCAAGCTCACCCATATTTTACACATACATCCGAACTATACAACGTGTTAATGAATAAGCGCAAAACATCATACACCCCAACTGATTTATAACAAAATAATTAGATTGATACAATAATTTCATTATTTTGATACTTAAAATTTAAAGTTATTCGCATTTTAAGTTTTGAGGCAAAAATGATTTGTTATCATTTCAGCAATTAATGAAAGAGCTAGCGTGCTCAGGGATACATTTTAAGAATCTTGTTTTAGTAGTAAGTAGGGTGAGTGTGCCCGTGCGGTGGATTGAGATCGAGTTCAGTAAATTTTAAATTTTACAATCAAATTATTAAATATTTACAAAAAAAATACTTATAAAGAAAACATGATAATTCGATTCTGCTCACGATTCTGAACAAACTACTTTCTAGTTTTGCGTTAATTCATTAACACGTTGTATATTTTTTTAATTCTCGGGTATGCAGGTTTCCTCACGATGTTTTCCTTCACCGCCGAGCTAGTGATAATACAACCGTACATAAATTCCATAGAACTTAGTGGTACAGCCTCCCTAGACAAAGTGACATTCTATTGGCGTTGACGCTAGTAGAAAATGACAGAATTTATGGATTTGACATTAGCGATCGAAACATTTTGACGATCGCTAATATCCAAGCCATACATTCTGTCATTTTTTACTAGCGTCAACGCCAATAGAATGTCACTTTGTCTAGGGGGCAGGCTAGGAATCAAACCGCCGCCTCATGATTGAGTCGCTAGCTCTCTTCCGTATGGACTATCATCGCTCTCTTTCGTCCAATTAAGCTAACGAGTCATTATGTCAGAAGTTCAAATTTTTCAATACTATACGCGTAACACCATCTACTGGTATTTTTTCAAACTACCAAAATTCGCATTTTCAAAATGTTACAACTGGAATTTGTGTCATATATGACTTATAAACTTTGACTATTTATATGTGGACTGGTTACGCGTGTAATTCTACTAACAAACATTTCTGCCACTTTTTGCGGGGGGCGAGGTAACATGAAATCCGCAACTTTGGATTTTATTCCCCATAACTTTAGATTCTAATTTTGAATATTAAAAATCATGAAAAGTAGTCTCGTGTGAACCCCAAACGTTCTAAGTTCGAAGTTATTATTTCGCAATTATGGGCTGTCTCGTTTAGTGATAAGGTGTAAAATTGAATGTAAATGCACAAGATCAATTGTGCTTATACCGTGGCAGAGGGGAAATGCTACCGCAAGGCTAGTCCTTATAATCATTAGTCAAAGCTTACAAAATAATACAAATCGGCTTCTCTACCGAACATAAATCAAAGATCTCAATGAAGGTAATTTAGTTGCAATTATCTCCCCCACTTCCGTTCATTCTTACTTATCGTCTCTTTTGTTAAGGATAATTCTTCTATACCTTTTATTTCTGATCCATTATTGGTGATTAAGTGGTTTTTACCTACGGGTATAGGTTGAAAGCGGCCAGGGGTGTGTTGGACACGCTTATGATAGGGTTCCGTAATATGGTTGGACTGGATTAAATATTTATTTATCTTTATTGGCTATCAAACTATACAGGGTGTTAGGGTAAACAGTTGCATTACTTTAAGGGGTGATTGTACCCATGATACTGAACAACTTTCCCTAAGAAACCTATAGGAAATTAGAAAAAAAAAATGTGGACTCTCCATAGTAAAATGCAATCAGCTGATCGAGCATTTGTATGAAAAGTTGAATTTTTGTTTGTTTGTGCAAATTGACTATTTTCTTGCTAACGGTAATTTTTTTCAAAATCTGTGAATGCAGGTCTAAATATCACAAAAAGTTAGGGATAATATTTTAAAACATTTTCCTGTATCTACAACGGTTAAGGTACATACCATACTGCCCTGTCTAAAATATTCTACCCTGTATATCTTTGCCCCGATATTAGAATAGAATAGAATTATTTATTTCATATTATCCAATTCATAATTACAAGTAAGTACATTACATAAAAAATAAAAATGTCAAAGGATAATATGATCGTCAAGAGTATAAAATAGAACAATAAAAATGTCAACATAACTAATCTAGAGGGTAACAATGTCAAATAAATATGTAAAATATAAGGATATACAATTCTAAAAAATAATTTAAATAAAATGTCGCTACAATTACTTATTGTAGTCTACTTAAAGTCAAACAAAAGAAATTCGTTTACAGAATAAAATTCACCATCCAGCAAAAGACTTTTTAGTTGGCGGTAAAATGACTCGTCATTGGTTACATTCCTCAGATGTTCAGGAAGTTGCTCATAATAAGTCGGACCTATTTCTCGTGGGTTTTTAGAAGCCATTTCTGTTTACTTATTACTTAGCTTTATGTGCTCCATAGTAAATTTGTTTCCTTTGGTATCCTCTTTTAAATTTCGATACTTCCATCAGTGGCCGCGAAAGTATAAAACGTCGCCCACTTTACACATACCCTTTCTTAACAAAAGGACTTTCTTAAATACCTATATGAAGATTGCAAGAACGTCAAGAGCGCGCTTAACACCTTCGCTGTCAACTTAAACTTTAGTAGTAGGAGTTTACAACGCGACTACGGAATTCTTCGTAGCGCACGTAGCGCTACGACGCTACGAAACTTCTTATACTAGCTGGTTCCATACTATTAGTTCTAAGAGAAATAGTGCAATTCTTGAAACCAAATTATCACGCTTTTGTGAGTCTTGTTTGTAGTTTAAAACACATTTAAAATGCACATAATTTACATAATTTCTTTCTTTGTTTCCGTCGTAAAAGTAATCCAGTTTGATGTTTAGACGGCCCGATAGCACAGTCTGTAGTGAACCTGCCTGCTGTGCTGAGGGTCGCGGGTTCGAATCCCGTAAGGGACAAATATTTGTATGATGAATATGAATATTTGTACCCCAGTCATGGATGTTTGTATCTATATATGTATTCTATATCGTTGTCTAGTCATCATAATACAAGTCCAGGCTAGATTCTGGTACTTTAAATGTGACTAGATAGTTTGTGTGACCATGTCCAAGATATTTATTATTTATATTATTTATGTTCTTACAGACTCCGTTTCACACAACGACAGATATAGGTACCTAAAATTTCAATGGCCACTCGACCCAGTATGTATGGAACACCCGTTTTATTTTTCAGTTTGATGGTCTAAACCACCCCTTCAATCTGATCTGCCCTCTATTGGCTATGTGCACGACACTAGCGCCCCTAGCGGTGTTGGACCGCCGTGAATTATTTCAAGTATCATGTTAGTTAAAAGTTTGTTATTTTTAAAATAAAATTTTTTGAAAACTAAAGAAATTGGCAACATTATCGATATTTCAATTTTAAAACACCTATTTTCTGGAATCCACGATATTTGCAGTGCCAATTTCCGCACAAACTTTTATCCCGGTTTTCACACCTTTGGAGAAAAATGACAAAAAACCCTTTTTAGTGAGCACCTAGATGCTAATAGAAACTTCCATGCCAAATTTTTAGTTTGTAGTCTTTACAGTTTTGGAGATTAGTGTAGTGTAGAGTATAGTGTGTGGATTTGCAAAGATTCAAGCATATTTTACACAGCTTGACCAACAAAAGTACACATTTCTACCACCCCGGGTGCTGCGATCGATTTGTCAGTTCCCATCACCATTTCTCACATAGCCAATGCTCCATATGTCTTTCTGAAATGCTTCCCATTAAAAATCTATACAGTATTTATTCTACACATCTCGTATCACATTTCTATCCAATTAACTAACCAAACTCTACTTGTTCGCAGGGTACCACACCTACACCCACAACGACACCGCCCACACTGAACGTGAGCCGGACGAAATATTATCAGTTACGTACGAAGACGGCAAGTGGTCGAAACCGTACTATGACTGCGGAGGCGGCAATATTTGGATGCTCACATACACTGTGCCTTTCTTCGGCTATAACAATGGCAGCTATTTTTTCAAGTAAGTTTTTATGACATATTTTAAGGATTACATACAACGTGTTAATGAATAAGCGCAAAACCTCATACACCCCAATTTATTTATAACTAAGTAAATATATTTAAAAAATAATTTCATTATTTTGATGGTTAAAATTTAAAGTTATTCGCATTTTAAGTTTTGAGGCAATAATGATTTGTTAACATTTCAGCAATGAATGAAAGCGCTAGCATGCTCATGGATACATTTTTAAAATCTTGTTTTGGTAGTAAGTAGGGCGAGTGTGCCCGTGCGGTGGTTTGAGATCGAGTTCAGTAAATTTGAAATTTCACAAACAAATTATTTAATATTTTGAAAAAAATTACCTATGTTGAGAACATGATAATTCGATTCTGCTCTCGATTCTAAACTAACTACTTTCTAGTTTCGCGTTAATTCATTAACACGTTGTATAAAGATATGATTTAGATTCTATAATGAAAATATTTATAAACAATATTATCCGTTACGTCCGGAGACGGCAAGTGGTCGAAACCGGACTATGACTGCGGAGGCGGCAATATTTGGATGCTCACATACATTGTACCTTTTTTGGGCTATAACAATGGCAGCAATTTTTTTAAAGTACGTTCTTATATCATATTTTGAGGATTCGATATAAAGATTTGCTTATCGTGTGGGCAGCGAGCCCTGGTATCAGAGTTTTTTCAGACCGCCTTATCGCCTGTGACGTGCTTTTTATGTACCGAATACTACCATGTGAGATAGTAGCCGGGACCAACGGTTTAACGTGTCATCCGAAATCATCTTTCTTCGCTTTCTTTTTATTTCGGGTTTCTTTCTTAGCATTCAGATCGGAGCAAAAAAAATCAGCTGTTCCATACTAAACTGTAGCGCCTACTCGACTTAAATGTATGCAACAACTGATTTTTATGTTGATCCGATCGGTTTGCACCCACAGTAAAAGTTGTTCACTTTGATGGGTAGACTCTTAGTTTAAAAGAATGCTTATGATATCAATTTCACCCTGTATACTGAGATTGCGGAGGCGGCCTTATTAGGATGCTTACCAACACTGTGCCTTTCGTGATAATGGTAATTAGGATTTATCTGATAACAACAGCATATACAATTTTAAAACAAAGCTACGTTATAACAAATAATATTTCAAAACGCAGACTAGAATAGACTAAAATACAAAAAAAAAACTATGTTTATTTTTAACAGAAAGTAACCAATCAAATACCAAACGCAATATCAGCCTTAAAACTTCTATTATAATAACATTTTCCAATAACATTTCATGAATCATAGGATAAAAGACATCGGATACTCTCGTTTCTACTTGGATTTGCAATCAGAGTAGACTATAAAGGAGATTGGCACTGAGATAGTGCGGCTTGGTCCTGGCAATGGTTCCGATACCGTAATTAGGTTTAGACACGATGGAACTTAAGGCAAGATAACGTTTTCAGAAATGGGTATGAGAAATATTGCCATTTTTTTAACAGTCGCGGCCACCAATGAAAGTATTGTAAAATTATAGTACTATAAAAATAAACATTATTTTGTTTAAACTTATGGTCTAGCTCGCATCGGAGCTGAGATATTTGACTCTAAAAATTCATAAAAAAGTAACAAAAACCATTAAGAATTAACTCATCAATCGATAGAAACATTTATTACCTACTTAGTAAAATATACCGTAAAGAAATACAGAGGCTATAAAATAAGGCGGTGTTATTGCTAAGAAGCGGTTTCTCCCTAACAATCTTAGAAGTTATTTGTACCTTAATAGCACAGCTCCGATGCGGCCTGGCAATGAATGTGATGTTTTGAAATGTATTTTGAAAGATCCTCTAAAACTTGTTTAGGCCAACTCAACAAAAAAATGTCAATATTTCTCCATACACCCTTACTCATACCCATTTGCGCAAGACTTCTTTTTGACGAGCTTGATTTAATCAATCAATCTATCTAGACTATTAAAGAACTGTAACCGAAGTGTGTCTGTACATTGACGGGTGTACCCGACTCAAAACCACCAATTTGTAGGGTTCCGTAGTCAAACAAGGAATCCTTATACTTTCGTCCATTCTGTCTGTTGCGCCGCCTCAATAACTCGCTCACTTTTGCACTTATTGAATCGAAATTTGACATGAAGACAGATAACAGTAACCCAAGATAAGAAATGTAGTAGTTATGAAGATAACATTTTTTTTCGATCCCCAGATTGTCCCATACAACGAAAAAGGGACTGCAAAAAATTGTTTTTTTTAAAATAAATCGAGTGAGGTGTCGCTGGATGGGTCTTGTTCAATGGAACAAAACTCCCATAGTAACTTAATCGTTATAATGCTTCTGCGTCGAGATATCTGCGCTCAAAATATAAAATAGGGCGTAATCTGGTATATCATTTATCTCGCTATGACGCAGGGAATGCTGGACCGATTTTAATGAAACTTTTTGTGTCAGAAAGCTTATGCTTAGACTTAAAAATTGTATATTCAGTTAAGGTTCTAGACAGACAGACTGCATTCCGACTGCAAAATTGCAGTTCAGATGCAGTTTGAATGCAGTTGACACGACTGCAATAGAACTGCAAACCAAACGCGCAGTCCGATTGCAGTTTAATTGCAGTCGTGTCAACTGCACACCGACTGCATTCAAACTGCATCCGAACTGCTACATGCGCGGGAGGGCGGAGCGTGCGGGCGGGTGGGTATGGTGCAGTTCGGATGCAGTTTGAATGCAGTCGGTCTAATAAAGAATAGAAGAATGTCTAGAGGCTAAGAAAGTATCGGGAAAGGATGATTGACTGTTTTCTTTGACTATCGCGGTGTTGTGCACTCGGAATTCTTGCCGGAAGGTCAAACGCTAAATAAAAATTATTTGAACGTTATGCGGCTTTTAAGAGAGAAAATTCGACGAAAAAGATCAGAATTGGGGAAAGAAAATTATTGGATTTTGCTTTTAATATTTGATTGAGAACGAATTATTGACTAAAAACTCAACAAATACTATCGAGCAACCGCCTTATTCACCAGATATGGCTCCAGCCGGCTTCTTTCTTTTTCCTAAACTCAAATTACCACTTCGTGGCACCCGTTTTCATTCGGTAGAAAACATAAAGGAGAATTCGCGGCGAGAACTGAACTCAATTCCGGAAAAAACGTTTTAAAAAGTGTTTTGTTGATTGGATTATTTGTTGGCGTATCGTTTCTGAAGGAGCATACTTTGAAGATGATTGAGCATATCAGCATAGAGATTAGTTTCTAGATTGTTTCTGAAAAATGTCATTGACTTTAATTGGTTAGTAGTGAAAATATCACCAGAATTCGTTTGTATGCAGCGCGCACTTACGCAATCGGAATAAACTTCTCTTAAGTCGTCGGTTCGGCACCGGAGCGTCTCATACTACGCCTACCAGTTCGTGGTCTATATTATAGAACTCGGTCACTTTTTCGGCAGTATATGACTAGCTCATTACCACTTTAGCTTGCAAATTTTCAGAGCTTTGTCAACTTTTTTTTTCTGTGACGTATCACCTAATTCCTGATTGAATATATTAGATAAACACTGAGCATAGTACTTTACATTTCGCTGAGTGACATTGAATTACTTTTAATAAACAGTATTGTACCATTCCAATTTTAATAAAATTGTATGTTTTTTCTATTCTATGCAGCTATTGTCTCTGAATAAATGAATTGAATGGAATTGGTCAAAGTACAGGACGTAATAAATCACCCAAAACTTTAATAATTAAAAAGGCAATCAAGATAAGTGCAATAAAAGAAAAATAATCTTTTGCACCATTAATCTTTATCAAAACTTTTTAGGATATAAATGTCAACATCAATTATTTGAAGCGAGCGTGTGTTCTCGAGATAGGAAGACAATCTGTCATGACGGAACTCGGAAGAAAGTCGTGTTATAAAAGCTTACACTGTCCCCTCCTTACACGTGATATATCACAGATAGTCATAAATCTTTATTATATTCTGTCTCTTACGTATGTACAGTCGGCCAAATTAGTGGTCTACCAACCCTAATGCTGTTCGTTTTACATTGTGGTGACGTCATGCATTGCCGCCAGTTTCTCATGCGTTCCTAGTTTAAGGCTCTATCACCCGATTTTACCGTAAATTTGGGTAACTTTGATACCATTTTATACATTAACTATGACACTTTTAAGCAGAAAACAAAACTGAACAATCTACAGGACATGAGAAATCATTTTATTTTTCTCGAAATCTACTCGTATTTTAATTAATATTACCGAAAAGCCCTTTTTTCTAGTTGTAACCATTTTACTCTTACATTTTTGATCGGAAGAAAATGAAAATTTACAGCATACTTCACACTACAACATAGAATGACTTAATTTTCTTATTTTTTGAAAATTCATTAAAAATAGTTTTTCAAAGAAAACGACTAAATTCTGACCGGAGCCACGCGCTCATTCATATAGATTAGTATGGATAGTCGTGTTCCCGAGTGGATAGGCCTTAACGGAGTTGATTATTTGATATGAAATTAAAAATGGCTTTATTAATCTGGTGGATATACTACTTAAAATGATAGCAACAAAACAGTATTGGTTATATTGGAACCATACTGGAACCTGAAGAAACTTTCCTGAACTATCGTTCATACAATTTAACGATCTGTCAGATAAGCTAACAAGAACTTACTAAGGAGTGGTGAAACAGGTCCTAATTGTTCTAAATTTAAAACAATCATGTCTAAGATGTTCACGACTTTTTTTCCCTGTCCCTAGGAACAAAAGTCGTGAACTTCCTTAATACAGAATATTGTGAAAAAATTTCACTGAAGAGTTTCACATATTGAAATTTCCCTAGACGATTGTTATTTTATGGCAGATCCTAATTGAGTAAATTGGGTGTTTTGATAAGCTATTAAATTAAAAAAATATATATATTATTTAATTCAATTAAAATTAAATCGCTTTTAACAAAATAAACCATTTGCTCATTGCTTATCCTAAGTCGAGAAATCAACCTAAATCAACCGATTAGCAATCGGCTTTACTTCTTGTACTTAAGTAAGATAGAGGATTGTAGTACAAATGCGATATTTCAAGATCCCGTTACAAGTCTTCTTTCTCCATGTGTTTGGACAGTTATGCATATTTAAGCGTAAATAACTAAATAAAGATCCTGATGGAACCGCGGCGTGGTTCAATATGCCGAAATAAAAACTTGAATGCTCTTATTTCTTATATTACAACAAAATTACCAAAACATTTTTCTCTTCCAAAAACAAAAAACTAAACATTAATCCTGACATTTCACATTACAATCATACTTCATTAATAGAAAAATAAACCACAGCAACAAAGGAATTTGTTATACATCAGATCCTAAAAATAGGGTTACCTCCTGCAGGGTTGTCCTGCGACAACCACAACCACAACCTGCGGCAGCCGGGTACAAAAATGGTAATCCCGTTGATTATTTATACATTTATATGAAATAATTGCAACATAGGTTTGCCATGCTATTTTCGGTTGTGCGAAATGAGAAGATTTACTCGTACTCGAACAGATTTTGATTATTCATAACCATATAAAATGTCCTGTTTTCTGTGAAAGTTTTGATGTTTAATATACTGTTCTAGTTGGCGTAAAAATGAAGAGGCCTATACCCAGCAGTGGGGTTTATCAGGCTGATGATACTAGCATATAGGAACAACATTTTAGCAATCGATCGCTGGTGGTTGCGTGGCCTAAAGGTGGAAGCCCTATCATTGTTTATCTTTAATTTATGAACTTTCCACTGGAATATGCATCATTTCCTGAACATATGAGAGTAGAAATCTTGCTATGGGATCTTAGAATAGATTGCCGATTGTAGTATAAATACGAGGGATCAACGGTCTCAACCGGATAGTGATAAGCGTTTGTATGTATGTGTGTACTTACATTTGAATATACCTAGCATCGATTGGCGTAATTTGAAAGCGGTCCGATGAATATCTAAAACGGATTCGTAAATTAATTGGAAATGAATAGTAACGCACAGAGGAGCTCGTTGCCATAGTGGAACTTCGGTATTGGAAACGATCACCGAAGCTAAGCAACGTCAGGTCCGGTCAGTCTTTGGATGGGTGAACGCTTCAGCGGTATTTCATCTTAAGCGTCTCCGTAGTTTGGAAGACATGTTAAGCAGCTGGCTAACTTTTCGTTGAACCAGTTCGCGCGCGATCGCGCCTGTGTCCCATTGCGGTAGGCAGAGACAATTGATCGCCATCGGCTACGATCCTGACATACCTCTTTTGCCTCTTCCGCAGTAATAAGTCGTTTCATACAGGCTCGTCGGTTTCGGGTACATTTGATCTGACCCTTCTTAAGTAGGCTGTCAATTTGGTCTGCATACTTACGTCTAGAGCGACCCCTTTCGACTGTTACATTCACTCTCGCTTTATATATTTCATACGTCAGTCTACTATCACTCATCCTTTCCACATGACCAAATCATCTCAACATTCCCTTTTCAATCCTTGTCACTATATCCTCTTTCAGTCCACACTTTTCTCTAATTACACTGTTTCTTATTCTATCATTCAAAGTCAAACCACACATACTGCGCAAAGAACGCATTTCGACAGCATTTATCCTTGATTCTTTTATTCTTGATTTATCTTGATATATTCTTGATTTATCCTCGATGTATTGACTTTATTTCCTTAATATCCAAAATATAATTAAACTTCGTTTTTATGGAGCACGCTAACGGTATATGATAAGATAGGATAATACTTTATTCTTTTTAAATATTATTGATTATAAACATGTTACAGCCAATCAAATTAGAGATTGAAAAATTAAGTCTCTGGCGGGACTTGAATCCGCACTCTTCCAAACTCTTGCGTTATCCAATTTCGCCACCGAGCCAACTAGCCAGAGAACGAATTTTTCAATCTATCGCGTCTTAAGGGGACGTCTCCGGTTTGGCAGAGTGCGGGTTCAAGTCCCACCAGAAACTTAATTTTTCAATCTTTAATTTAATACTTTATTAATTTAAAAACAGTAGGTACATCCTTAATAGAAAAAAACATAGTATTTAAACTTGGCATATTCCCTTGTGGCTGCTTAAAAATCTTACCTCCACCAATCCGCACTGGACCTGCGTTGTGGAGTATGGCTTACTCCTTACCCTACTCGGGAGAGGAGGAACCTTTGACCTGCAAGGGAATTCTACAGGCTATAACATTCTTCGTGATCGCTTTAAGCTTTTGTTTACACCACAAAAAGCCGCTTCCGTAATCCTATATAGTTGAAAAGTCATGGAAAGCCATGCAAATAGCCTCATCAACATACTTGTTGAATAAATTCGCTTATCGCCTACCTTATTTGTCACGAGAACAAAATTCACTTTGAATAACACGAAAAGTTTGTGTTAACTTTAAATTTATGAGCGTAACGTTGAAAGGTTAAACAAATTTAGTATGTGACAGCGCAGGTACTTTGTTATAAGTCCTACAAAGTCGCTACTTAAGTCTTAAAGGTTTTGGAGGTACTTTAAAATGTTTTAATAATAAGGAATTTTTGAGTAGTGACTTTGAATAATTGTTGAGAATATTTAACTGAATTTTAAGTCATCTTTAGAAGCTAAGTATAATATTTCTATTAAAATTTATGAAATGTACTTAATATGCAACTATTCAAGTTGAAAGCAGAGGAAGGTCAGCAGAGATGTTTTTAAAGGCGTTTTAATAGTAAAACAAGCTTTATTGCAAAGTAATAGCCAGCCATATAAAAAAACCGTGGTGGTCCAGTGGCGAGTAACCTTGCCCGCCGTGCAGGAGGAGATGGTTCGATCCCCGTCCAGGCCGACTCGTACCAATGAGTTTTTCGGATTTTATGTACGATTTGTAACACCACTGGCTTTTCGGTGAAGGAAAACATCGTGAGAACCTGCATGCTTCAATTTCGAAAAATGTATTGGACCTACTGTCCATTACAAGTGGCGACGGGCTCACGCCCCGTCACACTGGACAGAGTTTCGGTACTAGTGAAACGTGAATGTTCTGTGGTTTCAGAATATCTCTGACTACCCCATCGGGGAATATAGAGTCGTCAGCATATGCTATTGCGTAGCACATAATACAGGGGACGGTTTTTAAGGGGTCGATCAAATTATGAAACTGAACATCTTTCTCTATGGGACGAACATTAAAATCGCTAAAAAATCAGAAAGTTTTGTATGAGACGCAGATTTGGTTTTCACGATTTCGATGTTCATCCGGCTACGGACTGTTGGTCCTACTGCTTAATCCCACGTGGGTCCAGTAGGATTTTCAAGTACTGATGTCTCCACTGCTTGACATGGGTGAAATCAGGATTTGTGAATACTTTTGTCTCCACTCTTATTGAAAAGATACTGGCCGTAAAAGTGCACAAGCCCGTAGAGAAAGTTGTTCAGTTTGATGGTCTGATCATCCCCTTAAAATAACGTCAGCATATTACTTAAGAAGGACGCTGTATACATATTACTAGATCCAGTATCTAGTCTAGACTTGGGCAAGTACTCTTTCTTATCTCTTGACTTGGGGATTACTTCAATTGGGACTTCTCGTGACAATGTCCTAGGAATTTCCAACTAAAAATGCAGCGTCCCAAAGTTGTAAAGTTCATATTCATCATTATTATAACACTTTATTGTACACAAAGACATAATAATATACAAAGTTGAGAAAACATGTATAAAGGGCGAGCTTATCCCTGAAGAGATTTCTTCCAGCAGACCCGCAAAAGAGACAGTTAATAATTACAAGGCAAACTTATTGTGTACACAAACAATAAATATATTATACAATATATACCTACAACATACAATTATGGTAGAGAGAGATAGTGCTCTTTCGTTCTCTTTTTAAATATAGAAATAGACTCAGAATCGCGAATGTCGGCAGGGAGTGAGTTCCACAACCGAGCAGCATGGATGGTGAAGGAGTAGGAGTAAAAGTCGGTGGAGTGGGATGGGATACTAAGTTTCATATTCATAATAATTTATTGCATTATATGGTTACATGAGACCTTAAGAATACAGTTAAAGCACACACATAAACCCTTTAAGGGCACAGCAACATTTTAAAACCAAAAACTAAAATCTAAATAGTTACTCAATTAATAAACTAAAACATTATTCAATTATATTATTCTTTAAATTCAAAGTATTCTTCTAAATTATAAAAACATTCAGCTAATAAAACTATAGTTGAGCATGTTATTGAGATTTTTCTTATGTCACAAAAAGCAATTAGTATTCCATACCGGTGATAACCACTATAAATTGTCACTAAATAAGTGTTGAAGTCACATAGTAACCGAAGATCAGTTTCAAAGTAATTCAAAATAGTAGGTACTACCACACTGTTGGTAGGTACCTACTATTTTTTATCCATTTTCCCTTTGAAGAATCCCTTTGGCATTATGACGTGATGAATATTTTTCAAATTTGATCTATCTAGGGAGTACAGTCAGCATCAGAGATATCTTAATACCCTTGCACTAATAAGCATAAGCGTACTCTCACGACCAATGAAGTGTTACAAACAGCCGCGTCATACGCCAACATCATTGCAATTTAAAACGGCGCGATATAGTGACGTGTAGCCCGTACACTAGACGGAGCGTGACTATGTGAATGCTGGGCAATTACCTTGCTTTTTATTGCCATTTTTGGGCGCGGGCAACGCATCTACATATAACAATATCTTACCTCATGACTGTATTCAGAGATATTATGAAACCTCAGAACATCCACATTTCCCTTTCGCTACTAAGATTAATATAGATATAGGTGTATGGTTTCTCTGATGCTGACTATGCCTATTTGAGTAAATCGCGAACATACAAACATTCATAAACCTGCTATACAGTTCAAACATAGCGCCTTTCTTTTTTGAAGTCAGTTACAAATACCCAACGCTTTATTCTAAACTCTAAAGTCCGTCCAAAAACCTAGAGCAAACCACTATGAGCAAATGAACTATGTAGTGGTCTAACAATTTACATAATCTTTCAGAGGAACTGACCCGTGTGTCTTGGATACAGTCACCTACATGATTTATGGAAAGCTTTCGATTCTCCTGTTAAGTGTTAACGTTTAGCAATGAAAAATGCATCATTTACCTGTTACAGTTCATAAGTTAGTTTTTACAGGCGAAAATGGCAATTGTAGACATATTTTTAGGCTTCCGTACCCAAAGGGTGAAAACGGGACCCTATTACTAAGCCTGTTTCGCGATGTTTTTCTTCACCAAAAAGCCAGTGTCGTTGTAAATCGTTCATAAGTTGTTAAAACAAAACAATGAAGACAAGCGCCACAACAAAAAATTATTTACAATTTTAAAGACAATTCCAACAATTCCTGGGTTTAGAATGACCGTGAGGCGGTTTCAAAGTGAAAATTAGCGACTCTAAAAGCTTATAATAACGAGAGTTTTTTACCGCACACTGCCCTACCGCATTGCTTAGTCAGAGCAAGGTGCTGCATACTAATTTACTTACTTAGCTTACTTTTAATTATTTTGTTTTTTAACTAGCTTCACAAAAGGGAGGTTCACTGTTTCCTCCATAGAATTAGCGAGATTCCTATTTATCAAACAATCAGCAACTCTTTATAGGACTTCAAAACGCGCGTTTTGTATGAACAATTTTACGAATTAGTCATTGTTTTCGTCGTCATTTCGTAAATTTTTATAGATTTATCCTCTTATTAAAATAGTATTAAAGCTAAAGAATACTGTGTGTAAGTGTTATAATAATAATAGTGTCTCAAAGAGGCCTCTACGTGTTGGACCTGTGTCCCCACGCAAGCCTTCCAAAGGTCCGGGCTACGGCCCGTGAAATACCGAAATAGATACAATAATAGATATGTGCCGCCTTATCGCTCCTTGCGAGCAGCCATTTTGGGGGGCCCATCAAATGAGTTGGCAAGTCACCGTCTGCCATTTTTGACAAACTAGAGACATTTGTTACGGCAGGCGTCCCGAGTCTCACCACAATAACCCAGAATTCCCAGCCCACCCAGTTCACCCCCATAACCCGAGTAGTTTTTGTCCTTTCTACAATAGTCTATGCACTAAACGTGGTATGTCTTCTGGTGCGTTTCCATAATGCATTCAGAGATAGACCACAGGTTGGTGCATCCCATCTCATTTAGATAAAAGTGTCTCAAAGGGGCCTCTACGTGTTGGACCTGTATCCCCACGCAAGCCTTCCAAAGGTACGGGCTACGGACCGTGAAATACCGTTAGAGATACAATTATAATAATACTGAAAATGTGAGTTTAGCGTTATTTCCAAACGTTCTATTTACTCATAAAGTTCAAATATATTTTATGCAGTCAACTCCCCAAATTCTTTCGTGTAATGAAGTATGTATGTTATGTGTAGGGTCGCAAGTTGTTCATAAACTACTAGACCGATGTTGATGTTTCTTTAACAGATGTACACTATAACTTCTGGAAGGCTGGAGGCTATATGACGCCTTTTATCTCATTCGATCGCGCGCAAATAGAAAGAGTGTTAAGGGCAATAGCGCTATATCACGCTGCCATCCTCGGCCGGTGGATGCTTTCGATGGTAAGTGGACAGCTCATCCAGGGCTGCAATCGCGGTAAATATTCGGTGATTGAACCGTGATTGGACTACGTACG
Source organism: Agonopterix alstromeriana (assembly GCA_963924505.1). NCBI lineage: Eukaryota > Metazoa > Arthropoda > Insecta > Lepidoptera > Depressariidae > Agonopterix > Agonopterix alstromeriana. The sequence goes on along the minus strand of OZ004663.1, from coordinate 1,606,634 downwards.
AACCATAACTATTGACACATTTGGTATTGCGCTAATCGTTGGCTAACCGTGGTACTGCTCTTGACAGCCGTTAGAGCCGTTTTGACAGATCAGACGCTCAGAGGTTAAGCGCTGTCAGTTACTAGTAAATGGTTAATAGTAATTGGATTGCAATGTGCTTAGAACTGATATTGGATAAGAATGGAACTTCGATGTTTTAAGAGATCATTGGATGCTAAAGAAGAATACGGAGATAGACACATAAAATAAAATCAAAATAATTAAACAGGAGTACCCGATTTCTGAATAACTGTTACTCAATGTGCAAGTCAGTGTATGCAAGTTACCTTCATGTGTACATAATTTACCTTACATGTTAAATTTAAAAGAGTTTCGCATAATAAAGTAATGAACAAAGTGTTTTATTCAGTGAAGGAATATCTCGCTTTTGACTTCTCTACTATAAATACAGGGTGTAAGAAAAAAGTATCATTAACTTTGAAACCACATACTCTACCCATCAAACTGAACAACTTATACTATGAGAACAAAAAAAATGTCCCATACGTTTGAATCGGAGTTGACGCGTATTGAATCGAGTAGGTATTACAGTTTAGTATGGGACAGCTGATATTTTTTTTGTTCTGACTGGTTTACTCCCGTAGTAAAAGTTGTTTAATTTGATGGGTAGAGTATGTGGTTTAAAGGTGAATGATACTTTTCCTTTCACCCTGTTAATAATTGAAAATAAAATTATACTTATGTGATCAATTTTTAATAATACAATTAAAAAATATGTAAATTTTTATATAACATTAATATTTAGGTCATATTGTTTAATATACATAACAAATTTAATAATTTTCATGCTATTATAAATGGCTGAATCAGGTGATACTATTGATCAATATTATTATAACAACTAATTATGCAACATAACATTACTTAATGCAAATAAATATGTATATTTCTATGGTTAAAAACCTTATCACATACTGTGTTAAGAGGATATGTGAAAAAAATAGGATTCTTCAAAGCATCATATATCATGAAGTACTAACAGTAGGAGGATGATTGGCGGATATGCGTAAATTGAACAAATAATTGAAGTTTTGATTAGAGCCAAAACACGATTAAGAGACATTTTCTTGATAAAAAAATACGCCAAAGTAGCCTCCGTCTTTTCGATAAACGCTTGGAATTGCTAAACGGTGAATAATAGAAACACGAGACTTGATTTAAAAAAAGAGATTGATATTTTATAAAGTTTGATTAGAGCAGAAATGAACTTACATAAATAGTACAATCGCAACTAAATAAAGTTTGTTTTACGCTAGCGTCGTTTCAGGCGCGCGCACCGCCCCATCTCTTTCTCTCGCATCAGGCAGTAATATAAGCAATCACACGCCCATTTTGCTTCAATTATTTTTCGACATAGGCCCTTAAATAATCCCCTTTTATAGCTAACTGTACTACTAAGGTAAGACGCACTACCTATAGACGATGGTCTTTCCGAATTAATTCAACCAAGTCTCGAGCAAGTCCTCAGAATTGTGTTTACGTATATTATACGATACACATAGAATGAACCAAAGGGTTACGCTACGTGCAGGTTCTGCTATCCTAGGTATTTGCTCATACAAAACATATCCCGTAATATTACGTTCCTAGGAAAACATGGTACGTTACGTACCTAATCTCACGGCATTCTTTCCACATGCCTAAACATCCAATCTATATATTATAATACAATTCTAAACTTGGCGTGGATGTACATTGAAAATATTTTCAAAAATATTAATTTGCGTTAAGGATACGTAAAGGAATGCATTGAGATCATTTTAAGAGTTTGGTCTGTTTGTCTTTTTGTTTGTCACGCATCTCTTAAAAACTACTTAACTGAATTGGATGAGTTTTTCACAAAGTCATACAGGCTTTGTTTGTATTAATTTTTAATGTTAGAATGCTATAATTGCTAATGTTGTCAGTATTTAAGAGAAGTTTATTCCAAATGCGTAAATGCGCGCTGCAAACAAACGAAGCCTGGTGATATTTTAAATACTAACCAATTAAAGTCAATGACAATTGTCAGAAACAATCAAAAAACTAATCTCTATGCTTGTATGAAGTCATATTTTCGATAAAATATACACTTTTAGTGCTAGGATTAATTTAAGATTTGAATTGAAATCTTTGAGGCTCTGTAACTTTAAAACTATACATTTTAACGAAAATCTGACTTCATACAAGCATAGCGATTAGTTACTAGATTGTTTCTGAAAAAAATCTTTGATTTTAATCGGTTAGTATTGAAAATATCACCAGACTTCGTTTGTATGGAGCTCGCTCCGAATTGTATTTCCTCCTACTCAGTAGTCTGCTCGAACGAAGTCGCAGGCGCCGGCCGCTAGTAGATACAAATTTTTTATCTTACGACGAAATGTCTTTTAGGCTGAAGAGAGGACAACCATAGAAAATATGGCATGTGCAAAGAGATGAATGGAGGAAAACGACATATTGCGCCGACCCCAATTAATGGGATAAGGGCAGGGAGATGGTGGTGAAATGTGTTTTAGACAAATTTTTCTATATTTTACATCATTTTAATATGTTTGTTTCAGAGGTACCAGCGGTATAGACATCGATCTACGGCGAGTTGACATTGACCAGTGTCCTCTGAAGATTGGGTCTACACAGCTAAACATCTTCGCTGGCACTGATAAGTGTAAGAAGAAAACCACGGAGGTGAGTGCTTGCTATAGTACCTATAGTACAACACCGCTCTCACCAATAATCCCCGATACCCAATCTGCCGCGTAGCCATTAGGGCGCGTTCTGACAACACGCACCCGACCCGCACTAGCGCAAATTAAGAAATGACACGCAGACTTACGGGAGAATAGTATATTGTGGGTCGGAGACCGTCCGCCAAGAATAAGAGATCTTATAATCTATTACAATAGCTTATATACTAATAAGAAACTATCGGATGCTGGCCCAGATTAAGAGGCAAAGGTGCAAAGTGCGTCTTGTGCATCAGCAGCAACCTTAACTCGCACACCAGTCATGTCGGCACCCGCGTCTTACCCGCATTGAGAAATACATTGCTTTTGATTAGAGTCTTATGACTATGACAAATTGCGTGCGAGGAGCGGGTGCGGGTCGTCTGAATGAGCCCTTATGAATAGATATCAACTAGAAGCCAAGCTTGACAAAGCGCGCGCAACGGCGCTAGACACGCGAAATAATCGTAATTCATTGTTATAAGGATCAAAATGGCAAATATATAGTCCGGGCGTAGAAGCCGTAAAATAACCACTTAGTTATAATAATATTAGAGTTGATGATGTGTCAACAATATATATCGGGTACATGTTAATATACATATTTATAAAATGTTATAACACTTTCGAACTTATGGTAAATACACTTTAGGTATTCTCATTATCTCATATTAATATTGATCTAAAATTGAATATTTCTGGTTTCAACTGTCATTATGTGTTGTTAGCTTCATATTATACAGTTGTTATAAATGTTAGATATCGGCGAACCAGGTTACCAATTATTATCTAAAGCAAGTTCTAGTTTTTTATAATTTTTTGGAGTATAACTCTACATCATATAACTAATAATATATTAAAAATTCAGCCGGTGGAGTAATAGGGGTCTAGCGGTGCGGGATTTACTCCGGCGTGGCGTCCCGCTTGAATAAAGCTTGTCTTCTGGTCCGGCCTCGTCGAGATATCTATTCATGTGTTGTAGCCCCAGCAACGTCCTATGCCTAGGTCCGTACCCATTTTGGGGTTGCCCCACCCAACCCTTGGGTTGGGTGAACCCAATCAGTTGTTTAAGTTCATTCAGAGGTTTGGTAGAACCTTCTTGGTCCCTCTAATAGTCCGCAGTAAGATGCAGTAGCTGCTCCCTAATAAATAATGTAACAAACAAAAAATCCCAATGCCACCGCGTCACTCCCATGTCCTTCGGTAAACGAACGGAAACGGCTAGATCGTCGTCATTTCGGAGAAATCTATGGAGATTTTCTTTGATTCTTTTAATCAAAAGCGACGTAATATCATACCAAAATAAAGCTTCATCAGGGCCTCATATGCGTCCAATATGGATTGTGGGTTTCTCATACACATAATAATTCCTACTTTAGTCAGACAAGTTCGATCGCAACAGTCTTGCGGAGCACAAACGTTTATCACGACGATTTTTGCCAAAAAACTCACTAGAGTAGGTACAATAACATGCCGTGTGTGTAGATTCGAAAACCAACACAATTTTCTTCGATGAAAAATCAAGTTTTCTGAAACGTGCCAACTCTACAGGGTCCTTCTTAATATGCTGACACTTTTTTAAGGGGATGATCAGACCGTCAAACTGAAAAACTTTCTCTACGGGACCAACATCGAAATCGCGACCAAAAACAGCTGTCCCAGACATTTGGCATGAGTAGGTTTCCAGTTTTGTATGGCACAGTTGATTTTTTCGCGAGTTCGATGTTGGTCCCGTAGAGGAAGTTGTTCAGTTTAACGGTCTGATCATACCCTTAAAAAAGTGTCAGCATATTAAGAAGGACCCTGTACAATAAAAATTTTTGTATTTCAATTTATAAAATACTGAAGGAAAAAGTTACTTAAATTGCATAATGAAAGCTGCAAAAAAGAAAATTAAATCTGGCGTGTTTGATAGATTATTATAATTCTTGCTAGTCAGCTGTTTCCCGTTACTGTCCCTGGAGCAATTTATTTTCCCATTTTTTTATATCTTTTCCTACCTTCCTTGAAAGTTGAAAGATATAAAATATTTGCACTAATGAAGGAATTTTTAAATCGCTCCGGTGATCTTGAGAACTGCTGCAGATAGATATAATTTTAATTTTATTTCTTTTAGGATTCCGTGTGGAGATTTCGGCGAAAATTATTCGCACTCATTTTTAAACGTGTTTGTCTGATTATACAAGGTGTAAGGAAAAGTATCATTAACCTTTAAACCACATACTTTACCCATCAAACTAAACAAGTTTTACAATGGGAGCAACAATTTTTATTTCTTCTGAATAAAAAAAATTATCAGCTGTTCCATACTAAACTGCAACGCCTACTCGACTCAAATGTATGAAACAGCGACCAAAACCATAACCAGGGATAAAGAATAAATTATTGAATTTTGCCACCCAGTACACATATAGAATCTTTTTCTACATCTCGAAATTGAAGCATGTTTATTTTACTCACTGTCTTTAGATCGTAAAAAACAGTAGACACAAAGAGAATCCACTTTCAAGCACGTGCTTAAAGATTTCAAAAGTATATAATATAATAGAGAAAAGTAGTCTACTGGAACCTTTAATCAAGTCTAGTGACTTGCACTTCACCGTCCTTTATTCTCAGTAATACAGTGGGACCAGAGTGGGGACCATTATCTGAGCTCGCTTGAAAAGAGAGCGTCGGTATCCGATGTTGCTTCCATTTCTATTGCAATGTTTATAAACCTAGATTAAAGCTGGGATTATACAATGCTATAGGACTTTCTGAGTATAAAGCAGGCACTACACATTCGCGTGAAATTCTCGGCGAGAATTCTCAGCATGAACCCCTCATAATTACGTTCATGAGGCCACGAGAACAATGAAATGTATCCAAACTTTAGTTCTCTGGCTTTCTTGTCTATTTTTGCCGAGAGTGTAATCCTTGCTTTAATAGGAACTTGCATTAATTAAACTGTGCTTTTTGCTTAGAATTGACCAACAGATTTTCTTAAGACTGAAAGAAAAGTAAGGTTTCTTATGCGTAATACAGTTTTTGAGAGATACGCGGTTATTATTTAATCTTGAATTAAATATTTTAACGGATTCTTACCGCGTTACTTCCGCGCGCCTTACTGCCGAAATATTGGGAACTCAAATATTAGTCTAGTAAAAATAAGGTTTGAGATTGCATTAAAGACACTTTAGTTAATTGTGTTTGAAATAATATTACTGTTAGTTTGTTACATTTTTGTCGAGATTTCGTGGTTATATTGGCTCAGGAACCTGAGAAATACCTTAAAATCGATTTAAATGTACAAACGGCAAGCTTATTTCGAAAGATATTTCTTCCAGCATACTAGCAAAAGAGATAGTTAATTATCACAAGGCAAATTTAATGTGTACAAACAAACAGTAAATAATATAGTTTTGAGGTTATAATTTTTGAAGACTTACAAAGTATTAAATATCTACTCAAATTTACGATATTAACCGGAGATTATTATTCTTATAATAAACCGTATTGAATGAAGCCATCCTGTACAAAATCACCAGTTTTCCATTTTTTTTTTATACCTAAATTTAATTTTTTGTAAATGTCTTAATTATTCAATAATACACAATAAAAAATCGGGGATTATTGAGAATTTATGTTTTTCAGGTATCTATCTACTATATTCCAAATTATCACCAAAAGTGCAATTAATGCAACCTTCTCCATACAAAAATCCGTAGATTTCCCCGACTATATACCTAAACGCGGTAAGAACCCGTTAAAATGTTTAATTCTAGATTTCTTATGCAGTGTTTTGAAAGGTGAACCAATGTTACCAGAAACCTTCTTATAACTAAAGCAACTCTAACTGTAAAATTGTTGAGCTTTTGGAACCGCGTGCCAAGTGATATTATGTGGAACCTTTCGCCCACAAACACTACCTATTCAATGAATTAAATATCCTTTTGATGAGGTCGAATTGGCAATTTTACAGTTTTTAGAAAGTTGTTTTAAAATATGCGTAGGTTTATTTTATACCTCTTAAAATTATCATTTACTTAAAAAAAACGTTATTAATTAGAAAAAAAAAATGTATTAAGTAATTTGAGATTCGCGCGAAAGCAGCCGGGTACGTGACATTTCTGGGTGTGACGTCACATCACAATAAATAAGTAAAGCTAACTACGACGCTTCAACTCTTACGCATATTTTGAGTAGAAAGTTTGCTGTTTATTCAGTAAAAAGCTTATAAAAACTTATATCAACTTTTCCAAAAAAATTACATAATATAATTTGTTTATTTCGGTACTTAAACGGAAGTTTTTGCATTCCGAAACTCAGCTGAGCAAAAGTCAGAATTACACGCAAAGAATTTGCAACCATAGATGAATCTACTTTTAGCAGATTTGCACTGTCAGCTTTTGTATAGCCAGGCTCCATTTCTTGAAACCTCTCAGAAGCACAAATTAAAATATTTTAGAGTGAATTTTCTCAACAAACCGCCAAACAAAACACAAGTGACGTTTTGTTTTTTGGCATGTGACGTCACACGATGCTCAATTTCAGTTTTTCGTTTCAGTTTTTGTAGTCCACAGATAAAAAAGCTCTAATTTTTTTTTTTTTTAAATATTTACTTTAATTCAAAAAACATATTGTATGATTATTGTGAACCTATAATTAACATATTTTATCGTTACAGTTGTCAAATAGTCAATTACCGATTTGGCCTCAGAATTTCAGAAGTCAAGCTTTTGACCCAAAAAAGAGGGGTGGTATAAGTTTGACGACTATGATTTTCTGTCTGTCTGTGGTTAGCAAACGGGTGAACCGAATTCAAGGATGCTTTTGTAATCGGAAGCAAATTTTTTCAAGAGCTATGCCGTAAAATACGGTTCCGCAGTTTTCATGCTTTAATTGAGAGTTATGTAGGGATTTGTTTTAAAATGTTTTTCGAGGGACCTTTGTCAATTCGAATCACTCAAAAAATTTAATATCTGTTATGATTACCTACATGCATTTTTAAAGTGAAAAGTCATTTTCTTGGCCAACTTTACATCTAATCTATATTGGGACCGCGAGCAAGTTGCGAAAGTGCAGTTCACAAGTTTGCAGCCAGTTAGCACGTTTGCATTGCTGCTCACGTAGACGTGCCAACGAGATTATGCTTTTTATCTGATTCCGAAACGGAAAAGTTTCTAGTTTCTACCTATTCACACGTACGCAATAGCAAATACTGCTGCGTTTTAAAAAATTACTTCAGTAGTTATATTAACTCGTGGCGTTATAAGGGGCTCAGTATCTTTGAAACTGAATTCACGCTTTTCCGAGGCCCGGTATCGAACTGAGGTAACCTTCCTTCAAATTCATGATAGTCGAGTTAAGCGATCGAATTGAGGTGAATTCGAACCATCATCCCAGCGTAAACCTGGGGTAAATTCTATCCATCGAAGTGTGTGCACTCTATTCCCTGAGTAGCCTCTCGGGGCGAGGTCAGAGTTAATCTAAATAATTAATACAACATTCAGAATATTCACATTTCACTAGAAGTGGGAAAATTAGTTTTTCTTGTGTCTGTTTCTATTTCCCAGCCTAACTACTAAATATACAGATTTCTATGAAATATGTTTATGCTAGAGTAGATGAAACCAAACGAAAAGTTGGGAAGACGACATTGGAAGAGTTGACGGTCCAGAATAGATAAGAGTGTCGAGAGAAAGAGAAATATGGATGTCTAATAAAAGTCTTATAAAGTCTTATAATAAATGGAAGTCTAATAGATATGGAAGTCTAGGAGACTTTTGTCGAAGGACAAGCTGTTTCTATAGGTAAAGTGCACCGATCGTCGATGATTATCGTAATCAAGAGTAAAATAGTATATTATGATACAATTGAGCAAAGTTGGTTATTACAGCCGAGGCGAATTTGCAAAATGACGCTGGGCTCCATTTTTTTTGTGTTCAGTGCCTTTGGTTAAGATAGCTATGCGCGCGCAGGTCGACGAAGAGGCAATGACTTTAGCCGACATTTAACCAACGATATTTTGTCGCAAACAACCTAATATTAAAAATGTTACTAACTTAATATTTTTGTATTTATAACACAAATGAATGTTAATTTGTTATATAAAATAACAAATGAACATTCATTTTTGTTTATAAATTGTATGAAATGAAGCGTTCATTTATCATATTTAACTAAAACAGATTAATTTAGTTGAGAAAAAAGTTTGATTTTTTACATAGAAAAAAACTCGTTGCTGAGATTTAAAATTAACTATAGAAAAAAAAGTAACATTACCGCACTAGTACGATTTTGTAAAAATTTTCACACGCGTTCTATAAGTTGCATTATGTACCTAAAGCGGTGCAATAAGAGCCACGTTACGAGCAAGTATGTTAAAAACAAATTATATTTATGCATGTATAACAATTTTTAGTTGAATCCGGCGCAAATGTAATGCGAGCTCTTATTCCTCTGAATTGGTTAAAAGATTCACTTTCCAGTAGCCATATCTAAACTAACCGTTATTTTATACATACAATTCTAGCATTTAACTATGACTTTTCCGACTTTGTACGATAGTTTATAGGTTATTATGTTTGTTATAGATTTTGGCAAAGACCGTGAATTCTAAGCGCCTCCTTTATTTCAAGTCAGACTGCGTAAACGGTTTGACCTTTAAGAGGATTGTATGTAATGATAAATTACTGCCTTGTGGTGTACTAACTATTATTATGTAGCTTTTGAATCTGGAGCTCGATTGCGCTAATTTTAAACTTCGAATTTCTATTCTTATCCAATTTCAGTTCTAATCACATTGCAATCCAATTACTACTCAACTGTGGTGAATTCCGCATCGCGTTGAACTATATGTAACTGACAGGCTTTAACGTCTGAGCGATCTGTCAAAACGGCTCTAACGGCTGTCAAGAGCAGTACCGCGATTAGCGCAATACCAAAAGTGTCAAAAGTTATGGTTCGTACGTAGTCCAATCATGGTTCAATCACCGAATATTTACCACGATTGCAACCCTGACCTCGATTGAAGCTATTCTATCCTAATAGGGATGATGACTGGTCCTGGAAATTCATCTTATAAAATTACAAAAATAAGCTAAATTTATACACAAAATCCCAAATATTAATATTTTGTACCATAAGTCATGGTCATGTTTAATTGTACATCGTTATTTAGTCAACAGGATGATATAGTAACAAGGATTAAGAGGGGTATGCTTAGATGGTTCGGTCACGTAGAGAGAATGAATGAAAGAAGACTTACGAATGAAATATACCAAGCAAAGGTGAGCGGAAGTGTTGGGAGAGGCCGTCCGAGGAAAACATACCATGATCAAATCAATGATCTTTTCCGAAAACGATAAGTGCGTAGCACCCTCAATCGACGGAAGTGCATGAAAAGATGTATGAATGTGAATGAGGCTAAAAAGGTGTGTCAGAGTCGTAGCGTGTGGCGGTCCGTGGTCTCTGCCTACCCCCATGGTACAATGGCGTGAGCTTATGCATGTGTATGTATGTATGTTATTTAGTCATTATACTGGACTCTGGCCTGGATTCAGGCAACCAAGGACGTTGTGTTACAATTACCTAGATTTTTAGGGTTTCGTACCCAAAGGGTGAAAACGGGACCCTATTACTAAGCCTTAGTTCACCGTTCGTCCGTCCGTCCTACCTATTTCGGGCTGTAACTTTTGAACCGTAATAGCTAGACAGTTTAACTTTTCACAGAATATGCGTTATTACAGCGGATTTGTTAAAAAATAATAACAATGTCGAAAAGTTAAAAATTAAGGGGGATCCTCATACAAGAAACTAGTTTATATTTACCTTTTTTCTTCTCGCTCTATCGTAAAAACGGTAATACATACAAGCGTCAAACTTGGTGTGATAAAAGAGCAAACTCTACAAAAAACAACAAATAATAAAAACCAGCCAAGTGAGAGTCGGTCTTGCGCTAATGGTTCCGGAGAAAACAAAACTATTTCTAACTTAATCTGTTGTGTGTGGTGTGGTACGGAACTCTCGGTGCGCGAGTAGCCCGACTCGCACATGACCGGTTTTATTCTTACTCTCTCTGTGACAGTGACAGTTTGGCTAGAACTCCAGAGATAACGTTTTTTTTGTATTAAGAAAATGTGTTCAGTGGCCTACCATGAGTTTTCACTGTACGTTACTACTGCAGTTGCGGCGCCAATTTTGTATGACGGAATTCGTTCTCAAAGTAACCACTAGGAGCGCTGTACAAAATTCAATACAAAAACTGTAGTAACATACAGTGAAAACTCATGGTAGGCCTACAGTTTGTGCAGTAAAGTCTGAAAATAAATTAAATCAATTTATATTGCAGATTATCCGTCCATCTGTTGCTGCCGTTAACATTTTTGAATAGAAGTGAATAACAAAACAAAATACCAAACAAAATTTGAATAGCCCAATTCTACAAAAGCAGGATTTTGTTTAAAATCTGCTTAACAAACTGGTTTTTATGAACCAGTTTTTTATAACTTACTCTAAACTGAGGTACTTTATAGAAATTCTAGCATTCAAAGTCGTAGCACAAGGCAAAAGAACAAAAAAATTACATAACATTAAAGCCATCAATTCACCCCATAGCAATCAAACCAACTGAATATTTATGATCTCTATTGTAATATGTATAAGATCTAAAGTGTTCATTACTAATGGTCCCAGACGAGGTCAAATAGTTTATCATAATAAATTCTATGTCGCGATAGTTCTTTTGACTATAGTCTTTGCGAAACAATTCTTTGTATTACTTGTATTTCAATTTAAGTTGAGTAGAACTTAGATAAGTTTTAGACAAGGTTAACAATAATTTTAGGTCATAAAAGGTCTTTGTCATCAGGCGCAGATTAATTTATTCCTAAATTCTTCTACCCGCCGCGGTGGTCAAGTAGTCGGGGAAATCTACGGATTTTTGTATGGAGTAGGTTGCATTAATTGCACTTTTGGTGAAAATTTGGAATATAGTAGATACATACCTGAAAAACATCAACATGAAAAACAATTCTCAATAATCCCCGATTTTTTATGTTTTATTATTGAATAATTAAGACATTTACAAAACATTAAATTTAGGTATGAACCAAAAATTGAAAACTGGTGATTTTGTACAGGATGGCTTCGTTCAATACGTTTTACTTATAACAATAATAATCCACGGTTAATATCGTTAATTTGGGTAGATATTTAATATTTTGTAAGTCTTCAAAAATTATAACCTCAAAAGTAAATTATGTTCTGTTTGTTTTTACACATTAAATTTGCCTTTTGATAATTAACTGTCTCTATTGCTGGTATGCTGGTCGAAATATTTTTAGAAATAAGCTTGCCATTAATATTATATTAATAGTACATTAATATCGATTTTAAGGTATTTCTCAGGTTCCTGAGCCTATATAACCACGAAATCTCGACAAAAGTGTTAGAAACTAACAGTAATATAATTTCAAACACAATTTACTAAAGTGTATTTAATGCAATCTCAAACCTTATGTTTTCCTAGACTAAAGTGGCGAGTAACCTTGCCTGCCGTGCAGGAGGCGATGGTTCGATCCCCGTCCAAGTCAACTTGTACCAATGAGTTTTTCGTAATTTATGTACGATTTGTAACACCACTGGCTTTTCGGTGAAGGAAAACATCGTGAGGAAACCTGCATTCTTCAATTTCGAGGCATGTATTGTACAGGTCCATTATGTGGCGACCCACTGTCCATTATGTGGTGGCCAGAGTTTCGGTACTACTGGTGAAAAATTTATGTTCTGAGGTTTCAGAATATCTCTGACTACCTCCTCGGAAAATATAGTCGTGAGCATATGCTTATGCTAAATTCTTATACGCTTATAGCTATTCTCATCATCTTATTTAAGAGCTACGCTCTAGTTGGTGGAATGAATACGAATACCTAACTGTCAAAACTCAAGTGCATTAAGACCTTGATACGACACGAAATTTTCTTTAAAACTTATGGTATAAAAAGTAAAATTTTAATATTTGTTTGTATGTGGAGGGTAATCTCTCTCAATTTAGAAAGCTTCACTATTCCTGAGTAATGTAGGCTATGTAAATCACTTTCTACGCAGACGATTATAGTACAAAATATAATACAATTACTAATCTTTCCACATATAGGGTCCTTCTTTAATGCTGACACTTTTTAAGGGGATGATCAGGCCGTCAAACTGAACAACTTTCTTGATGGGACCAACATCGATCTCGCGAAAAAAAAATCTGCTGTCCCATACATTTGGCTCAAGTAGGTTTGCAGTTTTGTGTGAAAGAGGTGATATTTTTTCGCGATTTTAAGTTGGACCCTATACAGCGTGTTACAGAATAGTGAGGTGTTTAAAGGGATACTTCAGACAAAGAAGGATTATTCCATAGAAAAATTCAATGGCTACCCGACCCAAATATATAATAATAATAATAATAATAATAAACGTTTATTTCTCTCCACACAGTTTTCAATAACATAATGGTCTTAAAATATAGGTACATTTTTATGTGGAGACTGGTGTTAGTGCTAAGACCTAGAAACTAGGAATTGTGCTACAGCCACCAGGCCTCCATCCGTCCGGACGTAATTGAAACTCTGAAGGAGATCCTAAACAATAGACATACAAAGAACAATGCAAAAATAAAAACAAAGTTAACAAAATAAAAGAACATATTTGAATTATAGTGTATGAGTGTGTGAGAGTGTGTATGGGTATGCGTGTATATGTATGTGTACATGTGTGAGGGTGTGTGAGTGTGTTTGTATGAGAGTGTGTGCGCCTTTTATTTTATATTTACCTAAGAGACAGGGTGAAGAAGATTTTCGGTTTCAAGATAAGTTTGACTCATTAACCAATTTGACACAATCTTTTTACATTCAAAACTGTTACCATTTTCAATGCGTGAAATATTATTTATTTTGTTATATAAGAAGCATCCAAGAAAGTAGTAGAATCGCTGACTAAACGAAGTCTTGCAAATTGTGGTACATGCGACGGTATTCTTACGCTTTCGTCTTTGCTGGAGGAAAGACGGAGCAGACAACAACGTCTTATCGCCTGCAAGAGAGGAATGCTGTTTCATTATTATTTGTAGGATAAAGATTTTGCGAACCGATAGTACTTCGCAATATTCATATAGATCTTTAGTAGGGAAACGGAAGGGTTTAAACGTACATACTTTTAAAACGGCTCTCTGAGCTCGCTCAAGTTTGATAAGATGCGTCTTGGCCGCTCCTCCCCAAGATGAGATACAATAACCAAGTAATGATTCACACAGTGCATAATATACCATTTTCAGAATTTTCGGACCAGCGACGTGACGTAAGTGTTTGAATATGTAAATTAGTTTGCGAATTCTACCAGTGAGGACGTCTATCTGTGGAGCAAAGGTAAGTCTTTGATCTATAATTACACCAAGGTATCGGATACAATCAGTTTTTGCTACGATAGGACAGTCACAATCTAGCTGGGTATCCGTAGCATGATTATGGACTACTAATTTCAAGTTGCTGCTGTGTTTGCTTCCCGGATTCCTGATAGAGCAGGTAAGTAATTTAGTTTTGTCTACATTTAGTGATAAGGTATTGTCAGCTAACCATCGATTTACTATATCAAAACCAGACTGGGCAGCAGCGAAGGTTTGTTCCCAAGTATTCCCGGTGAATATCAATGCCGTGTCATCCGCGAAAGCCACTAGTTTGCCGCGCTCCAAGTTTATGTTACACATCTCGTTGATATACACTAGAAAAAGCGTCGGACCCAAGATGCTTCCCTGTGGGACTCCATGCTCAACTGGAAGATCTTTGCTAAGGTATTCACCAACTTTAACGCACTGGGATCGATTTGTTAAGTAACTATGAAACAGTTTGAGCTGATTACCTCTTACTCCAAGAGCTTCCAGTTTCAATATGAGCTTGGGGATAGAGACAGTGTCAAACGCTTTAGCGAGATCTAGAAAGATCGCTAAAGGCTTAGAGCCCTTGTCCATGGCTTTAACAATATGGTTAGTAAGATCATGAACAGCATCGTTGGTAGATTTTTTTGATCGAAAACCATATTGTCTATCTGATAGAATGTTATTGTTCTCAAGGTACTTTGTGAGTCTTCCGTTCATGATCCTCTCCAATATCTTGGACAGAGAGGGTAAGACTGATATGGGTCGGTAATTATTGACCCTGTCTCGATCCCCAGACTTGTATATAGGATGTATTAGAGCTCGTTTGAGAGAATCAGGGAAAACTCCTGTAGAAATGCACTGGTTGAATATGTGTGTAAGATGAGGAGTTAATATTTTACTGTGTTGTTTCAAAAAGTTTGATGATATACCATCTATGCCTACAGCACAATCAGAACGAAGACCCTTAATCAAACATTCAATCTCTTGTTCATCTGTGTTTAGTAAGACAAAGGAATTGCAGGAGGTAAAAGACGGGTCTTGGGTGCTATTTTTATGATCATCATATGGAATCTGAACAACTTTGTCTGCCAAAGTTTTAGCCACATTTACAAAGAACTCATTTACCGCATTTACAGATTCCTGAGGTGTTAGTTGTATTTTAGTAAGTTCAACCGCTGTGGCATTAATTTTTTTAGTGTGAGTTACATCTTTAATGAAGCTCCACAATTTTTTAGAATTAGTCCCTGCTTTATTTAGTCTGTCCTTTTCGTACCCTCTTTTAATTTTTCGCAACAACCCATTACAGAAGTTGCGGTATCTTTTATAAGTAACCTGGAGGGTCTCATTATCAGGGGATTTCTTTAGTTGCTTGTGCATTCTATCCCGATTTCTTATACACCTCAGCAGCCCCGGTGTGATCCAAGGCTTAACAATTTTCTGTTTGTGGGGCACTTTAAACGTTGTTGAGCATTTGTTTATGGCACTTGTTACTGAGTTTAAGAGATATTCAAGGGCATCATTAGCATTTGCGAGGGTGTAGATAGGTGCAAAGTCAATTTCAGTGATGCATTTTTTCAATTCCACAGTATTCGTTTTGGTTTTTGTGTTTAATACGTATGGGGTTTTGATTTTATCTAGTGATAGTACTACCGAATTATGATCCGTAACAACTGAGTCAACAACTATAGAAGTGGCAGATAGGATAGTTTTAATTATAGCGTGGTCTAGTGAGGTTTTCCCATGAGTAGGCAGTGTGTGTGCTGGTAGTAGACCGTGACTTGCAACTAGATTTAGATAATCTGCGGACCCTGCATCATTATTACCATCCCCAATATCAACGTTAATATCTCCAATTATAAAAAGATTCCTATACGAAGAACAGTTTTTCAATATGGTGTCTAGGGAATTTAGAAAGCATGAAAGATCCTTAACTGAAGGAGATCTGTAAATGGCCAGTAAACATAAGTCATTATTAATTACTAATGATAGGCAATTTGCATCATTAACTGTAGGTTCCGATACAGTTATGTTTTTGATGTGTTTCTTAGCATACACTACAACACCGTCGTTTTGGTTTCGAATCCTTGCAGTACAAAAATGATTATAACCTTCCAGTGAGGGGATATTTGGGTTACAGGATAGCCAGCACTCAGTAAGAACTATGATATCCTGACTTACACCGATCCTAGAAAGGAGCACTTCAAAGCCAGAGATGTTTGCTGATATGCTACGAATATTTTGAGTTATTATATTCAACCTATCTCTGCTCGGTGAAAGCAGGTTTATGCAATTCTCAGGATCGGACCTAAACGAGCTCGACACCACAAAGTCATCGATATTTCTATTATTTCTTAGCGAATCGAATGTTGTTCAAAAATGTATAGTTGACGTGTAATATTGATTTAACTTTCAGAGTAGATTCAGAATTTAGACATTCTCTTGGTTCACAAGGTAGGGTAAATGGGTTATGGTTTAGGCGAGTTGGATACTGCTTTGTGGATCGCGAGTCAGTAGTGTGAGAGATGAGCTTGGTAGATATTGTGAGAGATGTGAGGTAGTATTGGTTTATATAACGAGTGTGTATGGTTAATATGTGTGTATAGTATGTATGTGTCGGTAGTATTAATACAATATTAGCAATAGTTAACAGATTTAAATTAAAAATAGATTTGAAGTTTATCTTAGGTATTAGAATAGAAAGTACTAGTCACTTGTTTTCTATCAGTTTAAAAAAGTCTGCTTCAGACTCGATGCGCAATAGGGGTTGGCCATCATTCTTACGGATGTAGACCTGTCCTCGGGAGGTCCAGCAGTAGGTGTATCCATAATCTCTTGTGAATTCTCGAGCCATATAAAACAATCTCTGTGCTTTAGATGTTAGGGTCTCCGAGACAAAAATAGGTTTTGCAGGGCCGGGAACATTAAGGTGAGTGGTATTTAGCTTCTGTTCTTTGCCTTTTGATTTGTTGAAGGTTTTGACTGCGCGCAGTAGATTTTCCTTCTTAATGACACTATTCAGTTCTACGATAATGGGTTTGTCGGCGTTTTTGCTAGAGTTGACTCTGTATGCGTCTTTTATATCCGAGTCGACCAGTGGGAGCTCGATTGTTTTAGCCAGATTTATCACAAAACTGGAAATGTCTTCTTTTGTTTCAAATTTATTCCCATCCTGGACTGTTTTAGGAACGTTGCGTATTTCCAGTCCGGTTGATCTTAATTTCCTTTCCAATGCTTCAACTTTTTCTTCGAGCTGAGATATGTATTTTCTGTCCCTTACCCTATCTTCTTCCAGGTTGTGAAGTTTCTCAAGAAGTGCGTCGTATTTATCAGACATGAATTGTAGACTAGCACTCATTTCTGAATTCTGCTGTTTAATTTCCGTAAAGCGTTTTTCGACGACATTTGAGAGCGATGAGAAAAGGCCTCTCATTTCGGTCTTAAGTTCAGACATCTCTTCATGCTCTCGTTTCCGTCTATTTCTCGTGTTTAGTTTGCTGGCATCACTTCTCTCCGAAGCAGTGTCTGAGTCGCCACTGTGTACGACGGGGCCAGAGGCTTCGGGGCGCAGACGCAGTGGGGAGCGTCGGAGTGGCATATTAAAAGTGAGAAAAATACGTTACGTAGTGGTGCGAAACAGTGAGCAAAGCGTAGCACTCGTAGCGGCACTCGTAGCGGCCCGTAGGGTGGGGCGTGCGCCGACCGTAGCGCAGTAGTAGTCGTAGCACACACGACGGCGACGCGACGATGACGTGACCCAGGCCCGCGGTTCTCGGTCTGAGTCGGTGATATTCGGAGCGGTTCGGTACCGGGTCAGGAGTCTTGCGGGCGAGTCACTGTTGCACGTTGCAGTGTGCTTATGTGCGGTAGGTCATGGTTCAACGGATGATTTAAAATATTTGTTTATAATTTTTGTCGTATCTTTTGATTGAGCGGTCGGATTAAGAAACAAATTTCATCACCAATTAGGTTTTCATTAGCACTTTGTGATTATATTACACTGAATGTTGTGTACTAGGGTTTTACAATTTAAATATACGTTTTCTAGGAGCTCGATCAAAAAGACAGTTGCTTTGACGCCGCGCGGACGGGGGGGCATATACCTATGGTATATCGTTTTTTATAGGGTTTCTTTACGCTATTGTAAAAGTTGACCAGTTTAGGCCGGATTCCACCAAACTCGAGTAAATTTTATTATTAGATTAAGTCCGTCCTTGTCATATCACTTGTATTTAAACCACAAGTGACGTATAAACCTATAAAACCTAACCAATTAAAAATGTATAACCTAACATTGAAATAAGTACAGATACAACGACCTCTTTCTTTAGCTACTCGTATTATTCCTAACCAAGAGTATTAGTACTCTACATAGTTTTTCTTTGATAAATCAAAGTTTGTTCGAATCCGGCCTTAGTGGTCTAAATCACCTCCTAAATAAATAGTAATATAACACAGTTAAGTTTACATCTTGTATAGGTCTTAGGTCAAAGTAAAACAGTTACTTTGATCTAAGCCTTCGATCAAAGTAACTGTTTTATACTATACTAAACTATACCTATACCAGGCCTGTCTCACTCCACAGCTCAGGTACAATCCACTGTGGCACTCAGACAACACAATCACCGCCGACGGTAACACAATCATTGCTATGTTGCGTCATCGCCGTAATACTCGTAATCCCCATCACCGCCGCGGGGGACAGTCGCGATCTCTGCCCACTCCTTTTTCTTCTGGCGTCTACAGACGCTACCGGCAGATCACTGGCCGGTTCTCACCGATCCTCGCTACCCAACCCGTCGCGTAGTCCCAGCAACACCCACTGCCGAGGTCCGTACACATTATGGGTGCCACCTGGGCAGGTTGCTTAATTCACTGGTTCGGTAGACCTACCAGGGCGCTTCGCCGTCACTGGTGTGGTCCCCCCAACAGCCCGCAGTAAAAAGCAGTAACTGCTCCCTGAGCAAACTGTAAACATCAGTCAAAAAAAAAAAAACCTTAGGTACGCTTGACGGCCGATCCCCACCGAGGGATGAATGGCAATAGGTTAGGTATACCGTGTAAACGTCGTGGTCTAATCTGATTAGACTTGCCGCCATTTTGTGAGTAATCAATGCGATACTTGAAAACCTTAGCGATGTCACGCTGCCAGCACGTGACAGAATGAAAGAGGAAGGCTATGTACCTAAAGGAAGCTTTCATGTCTAATGCATAGAGATAGGAAGTGCTAGATGGTCTAATGTCTCGGTTCATTTTGGTTTGCACGCGCGCCGTTGTGACGGTTGGTAGGTTATTCACGAATTGTACGATAGGACGGGTGCGAATAACTTTGCATCTTATTGCCGTGCAGAGAGTCTCTATTTATTTTATCTGTGTTCGAAGTGATTCTTCTGGACCGGTAGTACTATTATTTATTCTGTGCCTAAACCTTAGATTCTAAGGTATAATTACCAATATGAAATGTGGACCACCTTAATGTTTGTCACAATTACTTATTTACTATAAGTAATTGTCATTAAGGTTCTGTGAAATACAACTGCAAATATTTTACTGTGGCAACGTTCTACTGTGAAATTTTGAATTTGTTTATTGTAGGTAAATGTAGGTTTAAGAAACAGCTCAGATATGGTTGATGTTTCCGTCAAATTTAGATTTTTACATCAAATGCAGAGACTCTTGTATCTCCTAAAAGCGATACCTATTGGATAGATACGAAGCAAGGATCCAAACAAAATGTTTCTTGTATCCCCTTTTTCTTTATATCAAAGATCAAAAGTCCAAATTCACGTATTGGCAACAACAAAATCAATAAGCTTTTATTCTTATTGGTTCTCGAGTGATGTGTGGAGTTTCTCTTTCAAAATATACCGCCATTCATTTTTTTTTATCGGATACTTTTTTCTTTCCGTATATTTCCGTTTATTACGTACTTTTAGGCATTTGGTACGCGCTGTTTGCTAGGGTTTATTTGATTCAAGGGGATGTAGAGGATTATGAGCCTTATGTTCTGATTTTACAAGAGCATATTTGCCAACATGAAATATGTTTTATTTCTATACTCTCATTAAAAATCGTTTGAAGAGAAAGCTTGACTCTCATTTCCAGTAAAGTTTTTTAATAACAGAATAAATTATAACGTAAATTACGTCACAATACTTACGGTTTGTAATTTTGTTTGTTTATAAAAACGCGCGTTTGACGTCCAATAAAGAATTTTGTTAATTTAATGAACTGTTTAATTTAGCGACGTTATATTTTGCAGTTAATAATGAATATCTATTCATTTTAGGAAAGGGACCTACAAAAATTCGAAAAACATTTGAAGATTACGTCTTACGAAGCATAAGGATAAACCGATTTTTCTATCCATTATTTTTCCACATACACACACATATGCTCACGAATATATTCCCCGACAATAGTCAGAGATATTCTGAAACCTCAGAACATCCACGTTTCACCAGTAGTACCGAAACTCTGTCCAGTGTGACGGGGGGTGAGCCCGTCGCCACTTATAGTAATTATTAAGTTATTTGAAAAATTACGAATATGAATTTAATTATCATTCAACATTTCCTTAAATTTCTTTGAAATTTTCTTACCCATTTTTCCGGCCAAGGTAAGAATAGCCTTGATGCCGTCTTTAGAAAAAATCATAAATAAATAGAATTAATGCATAAAAATCTAATCGGAAAATACGTATCGTTTATTTTTAACTATATTTTTCATTTCATCATCAACAGCCTATAATAATATGCTTCCCACTGCTGGGCACAGGCCTACCCACTCAAGGAGAGTGGGCTTTTGTCCACCATGCGTGCTTAATGGGGATATGTAGACTTCACATACGCATCGGAATTTCTTCTTCAGCAAATGCAGGTTTCCCCACGATAATTTCCTTCATCGATTGAGAGCAGTCGGTTTTTACGAACAAGTTAGAAAATCTCTTACATAGCATTTCATCCGCGCGGATTCGAACGCGGACCTCAAGATTGAGTTTCCATGTGTCTCCGCAACGCAACGCTGTATAAAATAAATGAACTAAAGTAATCTAAATATTATTTTGTATATTTGGTATTTTATAATCATCCAAAGTTTAAACCTCCAATATCCAGCTCTTAAGTTTAAGTACCTTCGGTTTGGGATCAGAACAATTTTACGTGTCTGTAGCGTTATTCATTTTATTTTATGAATGTAACTAAATTAGAAATTACCACGTAAAATTTAACATAGTACCTATCTAATTAAATTAATTAAAACAGTTCAGAGACTTCATTGACCTGTAAATCTGAGAAATTTCTCATTCTACCGCAAAGATGAAGTTTTCGAGCGTATACCTTTTGAGTGAACACGCTCAAGGCAATTGAAAAGTTTAAGAGCAGTGAGAAATATTTCGAGAATATTAGGACGTGTATAAACGTAGACATTTAGTTCGAGTGTCTTCAGAACGTTGCGGAGACTATTGAAGGAATATAGAAGGAAACGAAGCAGTGTGTAAGGATGAAATACCCCAGTAGATAAGCAGTTGAAGTCAAAGTCAAGTCAAAGTCAATATAATTTATTCAATATAGGAGCTTGCAGCACACTTATCAAACGTCAAATCTTTTTTAAAGCTACCACCGCGTCGGAACGTGTTGTCGCTGTAGAGAAGATGCGGCCAGAAACTCTACAACATAACACGACTTAATAACTATTACAATATAAATTCTTCAGCTAAAGTTATGTTTACAATACATAGTCTATTTAATAAAATTATGATATCATACAGTAAAGCAAACAAACTATAAGCTAGTGACCTCAGACCCAAGCATTTTTAAGCAGTTCTAACTTCGGAAACATTTGAGTTTTTCACGTTTCGACAATTTCCGCAAAAAATATTATATTTTTCTTTCATAGGTATTTTAGATAAGTAGGTAGATGACACGATTGTATCGAGACCTCCGCTTCTAAATACCTAGTAGACAAATTTGTATTACGTTATGCAATACATCCTGCCCACCAAATAATTTCTACTCTATACGTGTTTCGCTCCACCAAGGAGTATCCTCAGGAGTTAGACTGACGAACGTTCGAAACAGGGGTTTACCTAGTTATAGGGGGGAGTAACTATATATTTAGAAGCGGAGGTCTCGATACAATCGTGTCATCTACCTATTAGTCATGGATTTCCGGAAATTAACGCCTGATTCAATAAATTATTTAGATAAATAACTCTGCGGAATTCATTTTGTAAACATGATTCAATACTGAAAATTTACGAATTTTGCATTTTTCAAATAACAACAAGACACGATCATGGTTCGGAAACTTGAATTTCAGTAAACAGTATTAAACTTAGCTCAAACCCGGCTATAAAAAAGGCTAAAACGAAATTCTTAAACTGCGAAAAAGGTGAAATTGCCTAGCTCTAAATAGTAAAGCTGTTAAAAAGGTGATATACCCGAGCTCCTAAATAGGTAATAGCTTAGCCGTTTAGCTCAATAGTTTACTCATAAAGCTGCCCATAGATCGTATAACTACATCGTAATACCGAGTGTCTGGCCGATGCAAAGTTTTTTGCCGAAGCCGAAAACGTTGTTTTTCATTAAATAGATCTTTTTAACATCGATACAGTTGTGATACTGCTATCGCCGGCCGCGTACGGTCAAAAAATTTTAAATATGGACCACCACTTTCAGACCACCATTGACCAAGAATGTTCGCCTCACTCTCTACGGCAACGGCCATATTGTCCCGACCACCTGTATTATGTCAAACATAAGAGTTTGCTGTGAAAAGTTTTTAATTAGTTTCACATTTTTGCATATTTCAATGCCTGGCCACGGGACAGAGCGAACTGCGGCGCGAATTGCGATTATAGAATACACTGCCTACGCGCCGCTGGGTGCTTGCGTAATAGTAAGAACACAACGCTCAGTGTATTCTAAAATTGCAATTCGCGCCGCCGTTCACTTTCACAGGTTATTCCACGCATTCACTATTCTTTATCACTAATATTCAGCATCGATACAGTCACAAAATGGCCGTCTTACATGACATAGTTTCGCAAACGCTGTCAAAATTTTGTTTCGCTTATATCGCGCATTGGAAATAGTTGGTATCGATGCAGTAGTGTTGCTTCAGTATCGATAGAGTTGTGGTTAAAATACAGGTAAAGATTCTGTCATAGTCATAAAGTTAATAGTTCAGCCGAAGGATTCGACTCTAGGGTCCAACTTAAAATGCTGACAGTTTTTTAGCAGGATGATCAGACCATCAAACTGAACAACTTTCTCTATGGGACCAACATCGAAATCGCGAATAAAATCAGCTGTCCTATACTTTTGGTTCAAGTAAGATTTCAGTTTAGTATGGAACAGCAGATTTTATTTTCGCGATTTCGATATTGGTCCCATAGAGAAAGTTGTTCAGTTTGATGGTCTGATCATCCTCTTAAAAAAGGGTCAGCATATTAAGAAGGACCCTATAGGATCCGAAGCTTTAACCGAATCAGATACCGAAGCGTAGCCTAAACCGAACATGTGTAAGGTCTTAACTGAGCAGTAAATCTGAAACAGTTAAACTAAACTGCCGGTTAATGGAGCAGACTACGATTAATAACTTCCGATAGTTATGTTTGATGGATTTGGGTCACAATGTAGACGAACTATTAAGTGAATGATTGTTTTGTTATTATTTACGAAAGAAAGATTAGAAAGCTCTTCGCGTAAGAGACGATTCGTGTTTATTAGTTTTTAGGAACTTATATGTACGATTTGTAACAATACAGGCTACTCAGTGCTGGAAACTGTCGTGAGGAAACAGAAAAAATATTTTCATGAAGGTTTCTACATGAAAATATTTTTTTTGTGGTATGTAAAAGATTATACGTGTGTCGGAGATCCAAATAAATTATTTTTCTTTCTTTTATTCTTACATGTTTCAATGTTGAGGCATGTGGTGTAGAAACTGTTCACTAAGCAACGGGCTTACACTGAACAGAGTTTTTACTGATAACGAAATATGGATTTAGCATATTCATAATTTCGAGGTCAAGATGTTATAGCCAGTCTTCCGCTGCCGGGGTTAACCTATAGAGTTCTTCAATTCCACCGGGGAAACGGCGCAGAGTGCACTTATTTACCACATGGGTGAGGGTTTGGTCCTCGGATCCAACCAGGTAGACAAAAAATGCCATACGATATGATGATGATGACCATATTCATAATATCTCTGACATGATACCTGAGATAAAGTACCGTGACATAGCTCTGAAAATAAGCAAGCTGAAGTGGCAATAGGCTGGTCATACCTGCCTTAAAACTGACAGCTGATGAGAAGCTCGATTTATAGAATGGAGAACGAACTACCAGGCGTAGTGTGGTACTTGATGCTCCGGCACTTGATGGACGACCTGAGTCAGGGAGCGACTGAATTAGGAAGACCGATGATAGATTTTGTGGTGCACCTTGGGAGACGCCTGTGTTCATCTGATTAATTTTAAGGCGCAATATTAGGAGAAAATACCTTGAAGGCATCTTTTATTTTTCATTTTTCGACTAGATTTTTATCCAATTTACCGAAACCAAAGTCATACTTCAGTATTATTGGATAGTTTATCTAGTGAAATCATAAATTGAATACACGATTGGAATAACTTCACTCGATAGAATATCGTCACATAGATGGCGTATTTTCATGTATTTTTAAACATTTTTCTCGTTTTAGACGAACTTAAATTAGTTTTAAAGTAGTTATAAAAGTACTATTGTTAATTCTTTTTAATCGAAAATACGGCACAAGCACGCCATTTTTGGAGGGCTGGGCAATCGCGTTTCTCATAGAAAATATTCGTCTGAACCTATGACCCCTTAAAAGACTACTAGGGGAATATAGTCGTGAGCTGCTAACCTTGACATACTAATTGAGAAATAAGAAAAATGTTTCGCAACAAGGAAGTAATAAAGGAAAGCGGCTTTGAATAAACGAATGGGAACAAATTTAAATAAATACGGAACCAGAAGTAATCGAACGGATAACAACTGAAATTGGATGAAAGAGTAAATATACAAAATTACGATTCCGCCATTTCGAATGTTTTATTTAGTGTTGCCCGAACAATAAATGTGAAATTGCTTTATGGACGGTTGCTTAGTTAGGGATCCATTTTGTTAGGTTGAGTTTTATTTGATGGCGTTTTACGCTATTAATATAAAAACGTATCCACGTAAACCTACGTAAACATTTCTTCATGGAGTAGCTAGAATTCGTTTTTAATGATCATATTAATTCTAGTATTAGTATTAGACGTATTAGTTCGGTAGCAATTCGGTCGGTCCCGAACTACTGAGACAAAGAAAGTCTCAAAAGTTTGGTACCGAACTACTTGGACAAAAAATTACTAAAGTTCGGTACCGAATTACTGAAACGAAACTCTCGAAAGTTCAGTCCCGGACTATTGATATTACTACTGACGAACTACTGAAACTTTTTTGTCTGAGTGATTCTGCAAGGGTGTAAATGCGTTAAATATTTTAGGGGATGCATCAGAATAGCGATAAATCGAACAACTTGTAAAATTTTATTTTTTATAGTTTGTGTGTGTGTAAAAACATTTTGATTTAATTTTCAGGATAGGGGTTTATGGGGGTTTATTATTTATAAATCGATCTAGATAGGTCTCATCTCTGGAAAATTCGTTTTCAACGAGCAGAGCTCGGTCGGCCAGATACTTATCATTATATAATAATAACTTTAATAAAAAATATCTTGTTTTCAATGGAATAACATTTTGTTTCGTTTGGTGTGCGTCAACAGCCTGACGATCCAAATGTGTTTCTAAATTTTATTCTCGCAAGTGACATCTTATCCTATTGCAATGATAAAGTTTCGTGGTGGAACTTCGATCGCGCAACTAGTCCGATTTTTTCACTATAGTATCCGTAACTAACTACCTAATATTCTAGACATCTTGCACTGAAATTGCGCGTCACGCCCTTGACCGCTATCCTCTTTCAATATGAATTTACCCTAAATTCGAGCCAAAACGCTTTATACCAGAGCGGGCGGCTAAAAATTTAATATCTGCAGAATCATTATTTTGCTGTTTTCAATTGCAAATGGACGGGAAAAACGATAGGCATTATAAAAAAGCTTTTGTGAGATTTAAATATTAAGGGGTCGGCGAAATAAAAATGGATTAGATTAGTTTTCTGTACCGGGGCTTTTAAGTTCAAAAGCTATTACACATTGTACAAAGTGCAACAATAGATCTAAAAGGTTTTATTGCAATGTTCAAATTGAACCAATTCTATTCAGCTTAAAATGCTTAATTCATAAAAAAATCTCTTGTTATACGAGCGACGTCTCTATCTGTAAAACTACAGATACCGAAAAGGTATTCTACCAGAAAAAAACAGCTTCCTACATGCTTGCGCTGGCCAGTACATTACACACCTACAAACGCAGCGTGCGATACATGAACGAGTGTTTTGGTAGAGACATCGCTGCGCATGTAGGAGTGTACTGACCGACGCGAGCTTGTATAAAGTTTTTTTCTGGTAAGATATCTATTCTGCGGTACAAGGGATATGGATACTGCTAGGTATAGTCAGATAACAGACTTCACTGTCCTACGGAGCACAGAAAACGTTGGGGGAGGCGAAGTACTCTAGCTAGATGTTAGCGGGGGTCGGGCAGTGTAGCAGGGAAGGGACGCGCGTGGCGCTCAAAGATACCTGCTACCTTCCCCCCCAACGCCTGTGCCCCGCGGGACTATTGCGCACTAACTTGTCTTACCAAAATTGTTTACATTCTGAATGTAATTCTGAGTCTACTATGTTTAGAGTTCCCCTTTGGGGAATATAGTCATCAGCATATACCATGCTTAGAGCGCAGGTGGTGCGTTGTGGAGAGCTATGGAAACTCAATCTTGAGGCCCAGGTTCGAATCCGCACGGATGTTTTGCCATCTACCAATTAGTTTTTCTAGCTTAAGTACGTAAAGTCTCAAAGTGAAGGAAAACATTGTGAGGAAATCTGCATTAAGTCAAAGTCAAAATTGTTTATTCAAAATAATATCACATAGATAACTTTTTGATGTCATGTTTTTGAATCTACATGTTAAGTCTACCAATCCGCATTGGGCACGGCCATGCACCCTCCCTGAGTGGGGCCGTATAAAGGCTGTGATGATGATGATGATATACCTTACAATCTCGGATAAATATTGCTGAATGTACACCACACCCCACTTTAACCTTGATTGTAAAAAAGTCGACAGCGACAATAATGAAAACTCAAATTAAACAAAGGCAATCTCTTTTGTTCGCAGTGTGTTCCAGTTCCCGGATTAGGGTTCCGCAGAGGGTCGTATCGGTGCCTGTGTAAAC
The DNA here is from genome assembly GCA_963924505.1 of Agonopterix alstromeriana. Lineage (NCBI taxonomy): Eukaryota > Metazoa > Arthropoda > Insecta > Lepidoptera > Depressariidae > Agonopterix > Agonopterix alstromeriana. Next base: position 1,579,105 of record OZ004663.1, on the reverse strand, counting down.
GAGGGTTTTACTTCCCAAACACGACTGCTGAAAACAGATACTATAACGGGAGTGAAATCGAAGAGGAGTATGAGAAAGACTTATTGGTAAGAGTTAAATTACTACAATACTATAACAAATATGGTGTAATAAAACACCCTAGTAATACTTAAGAGGGTGCGTCAGACCATCAAACTGAGCAACTTTCACTATAAAGCCAACTTCGAAATCGCGAAAAAAATATCTCGAATGTATGGGACAGCAGATTATTTTTTGGCGATTTCGATGTTGGCTTCATAGTGAAAGTTGTTCAGTTTGATAGTTAAGTATTACTAGGGTGTTTTGTTATACCCTGTATACATAAACACACGACAATAATCCCTTACGGGGTGGACAGAAGATTTGCTGCAACTTTGTTAGTTTACTACTGGAAGCAATATAGGTCAAAATCATCATTATTCAACAAGACTTGTACTTAAGGAAATATAATTCGGAGCGCGCTCCATACAAACGAAGTCTGGTGATATTTTCAATACTAACCAATTAAAGCATAAGCATAAGCATATGCTCACGACTATATTCCCCGAGGGGGTAGTCAGAGATATTCTGCAACCTCAGAACATCCACGTTTCACCAGTAGTACCGAAACTCTGTCTAACCAATTAAAGTCAATGCAATTTTTCAGAAACAATCTAGAAACTAATATCTATGTTTGTATGAAGATTTTTTGTTAAAGTTTTAAAGATACAGTGCCTCCAAGATTTCCATTTAAATCTTAAATTCGTCCTAGCTCAGTGCTAGGACGAATTTAGCAATTGCAAATAATTGTAAAAGTATTGAAAATATCATCAGACTTCGTTTGTATGCAGCGCACATTTACGAATTTAGAATAAACTTCTCTTAAGTTAAACTTTTAGATAAGGTTACGATACTTAATCTCATACTTCAACCGCTCTGTAAATACAGTATTATTTCCCACAATTAACTCAAAACAGCTTCAAAGCTTATTATTGAATAATTAATGGTTCAGCAAGCTCAGTATTGTTTTCGGTAAAGCCATTACAGGCAAGCTATCCTAAGCCTCGGGTAGAAAATGCATTCTAGCCAAACTCGATTGCATCGCCAGCTAATTAGCATTCGACTTAAAGGCTGAGAGCCTTCCAGCTCGAAGCTTTCAGCTACAATCTTAGGTTCAAAACAAAGCAACAAAGCTTTATATTGTCTGACGTCCACCTGCAAAGCACGGCTTTAGTAGATACCATTGTCGCTATTGCATGGGAAACAATTTAAAAAGTAAACCCCAAAAGTGGCTATCTTTTTAAAGTTTTATTTGTTTTTTATTTTATTTACAGCGGCCGTTTTATTAGAGAAGTTATCAGGCCTCAGGATATTTTTAAATGTGGGTGCTAAACACAACTTTTCTCGTCTTAGGAACCAGAAACCAATACGATTCATGTTTCAATATTCTTCTATATATAACAGAAAATAAAATTGTAGGTAGAGTCATGGATAGATAGGGCTTAGTTCATCGTAATCGGTTAACGCAATAGAAAGTTCTGAGTATTTTAAAGACGGTGTGGTCCGCGCGTACGATGTCGCGGATGCCCTTCGATTCGCAGCGGGTTCTATCCGTATTCATGTTGTCATGTTTTAAATCCAATTAAAAATTGTTTTTTTATAATTATTTGGTTAATTTGTTACTATTGTAGGTACCTAGACCACCGAGTAATTCCTCGGTTTCTTTCGAGTTTGTCTCCTAAGTTAATCTAGATGTTTTTTTTTACCGTGCCGAAATTTTCAAGGGTGGTTCTGACGATCAAACTGAACAAATTTTACAATGAAAACCAACCTGAAATCGCAAAAAAAATCAGCTGTCTCATACATTTGTGTCGAGTAGACATTCAATCAATCAATCAATCAAAATACTTTATTTTACACAACGCATTGCAGTTTAGTATGGAACAGCTAATTTTAATTTTGCTCCAATAGTAAAAGTTGTTCAGTTTAATGGCCTGAACCACCCTTGAAAATTTCGGCACGGTAAAAAAAAAACATCCGGTAAACTAGAATGGCCATGTTACTTGGCAGTAGTCCTTAAAAAACCCACGAAACTCTGAGCACCGTGCGAATTTTTATTTATAGTACAAGTTTTTGTGGTAAATAAAAAGTAATAATATCATAGAAATTCTTTACTAACTATCACTAATCTTCACAGCAACAACGCAACCTCTACTCAACCCCACTAGCGTTCGAATGTCTCCCCTGCGCCGAAGGTTGTGAAGCCTGTACCGACGGGTCACCGTGCGTGGCTGCGTTGAACTGGGTGGTGAGGACCACCATCTTCGCCCTGGCCTGCCTGGTGATATCCTGCTTGCCTTTCATCGTTTATTTTACTATCAAGTATGGACATGTTAGGGTAAGTTTAATTTGATTAAAGATATCTAGATGACAGCCATTAACCTATTATTATGTATTAGAGATGAGACTGCATGTCATAACTTTGTCCCATTCAATGCGGCGATATTACCGCACATCTCTCAGTACATTGCTATTGCTATCTCTTCCAACCACCCGCGTTCCTCCTACTCGCATGTGGCGCATGACGTTTATGTGTCGTGTCACCTCTAGTACGTTTTACATAACAGGTCAATGATGACAGGACATCACTCTTAAGGCTAAGGCGGCACGCGGGGCGTCGCGCGACGCTTTGGGCGGGTAATAAATCTATGACAATTTGACGCGTGCAAAAACGCTTCTTCGTGAACGCTCTAATACATCGCCGTATGTTTGTGTTTCCGGCAGCCCGCTCCGCAAACCGTGGCGCCTGACGCCCCGGGTGTCCTTGAACGAGGCCTTACTTTGCGTCCTGATTTTAAGCACAATAAAGTAAAAATTTCATTGTACTAATCAGCAATGATAGACGCATTGTTATTAGGAAACCTGAACACGCAGAAGAAGAAATTATGATGCACATGTAAAGTCTAATTAGTGGGCACGAATGGCGGAATAACGCCCATACACCTTCCTCAAGATTAGGCCTGTGTCCCAGAGACGTATATCAGTTGATGATGATGAAGCAGACCGTGCCAGTTTTGTCCACGGGCGGCGTGTAGGTGAAATCGTTTGTGAAAGGTCTCGCACACACTACTGCACCTTATAATAGTATCACAGTAGATATAGAGAAACGGTAAGAGGCCATTGGTCAGACCCATTAAGGTATTATACCAGGAATAGAGGAACTGATAGCTGAGAGAGCGAGATGTACCTAGCGGTACCACTGTTTAATAGAAAGAGATACGTGACGCAATAGAACCGTTTTTGGGAACTTATCGACACAATCGACGGGGTAAATATTCGAGCTCCGTGAATAATTTGTGAATCTAAAGTGAAATCCTAGATTATTTTGTGAAATATACTATCACATACTTATGACGTTTATTAAAGAGAAACTTAAAGATAAAAACTTTAAAACAGTGTCCGCGTATATGCACCATAAGAAATGTAGCGATAGCGCGATTTAAACGCCTAGTGGCGCCATCTATTGGCGATCTACGGAACAAAAAACTTATAAAATGAAATCGATGTAAACAAACCAATAAGTTAGTTTTACGGTAAAGGAACTGAATATAAAACTTAAAAATATATGAAAATGAATGAATATGACAATGTAAATAATATACGTTAAACAACTATACATATACTATATATTTCATTAAATTATCCACGATTTGACGTTAGATTCACAATTATACACAGAACTCGAATTTTCACTGGGCTGATAGGGGGTGATAATTTCCCAAAAACCGGTTTCATTCGACAACTCATGTCAGATCCTCTATTCCTGGTATTATACCTTTATGGTCAGACCGTTATGGTTGCCATGCCACTCGTGGGATTATAAAAATAAATAGCCTATTCGTGTTTGTAGAAACACTGTCCACAGCCCACAAGTACGATCAAAACTCGAATCATAAAAGGAATCGAGAATAAATGCAATTTCGATTGTTCTTGTAGAAAAGTGCTCGGGGTTGCAGTTTTCCCAGATCAACAATAAGAGCTTCATTCACTTTAGAGTACATAGTCGGGGAAATCTACGGATTCTTGTATGGAGAAGGTTGAATTAATTGCACTTTTGGTGATAATTTGGAATATAGTAGATAAATACCTGAAAAACATAAATTCTCAATAATCCCCGATTTTTTATTGTGTATTATTGAATAATTAAGACATTTACAAAACATTAAATTTAGGTATGAACAAAAAATGGAAAACTGGTGATTTTGTACGGGATTGCTTTATTCAATACGTTTTACTTATACCAACAATAATCCCCGGTTAATATCGCAAATTTGAGTAAATATTTAATATTTTGTAAGTCTTCAACAATTATAACCTCAAACTAAATTATTTTCTGTTTGTTTGTACACATTAAATTTGCCTTGTGATAATTAACTGTCTCTTTTGCTAGTATGCTGGAAGAAATTCCTTTCTAAATAAGCTTGCCCTTTGTACATTTATCTCAATTTTAAGGTATTTCTCAGGTTTCTGAGCCAATGTAACCACGAAATCTCGACAAAAGTGTTATAAACTAACAGCAATATTATTTCAAACACAATTTACTAAAGTGTCTTTAATGCAATCTCAAATCTTATTTTTCCTAGACTAATACACCGATCATGTTTTCTAGTTGAAGACGGAATTATTTGCAGTTGGGGAACAGAACTAGCAAATACAAAAGTCCCAATACACCCAATGGAACCAACATCGCGAATTGTATTTACCTACTCGTGTTTCTTTCTGTATATTTTGGTGGACAGTATACAGGGTCCTTATTAATATGCTGACACTTTTAAAGAGGATGATCAGATCATCAAACTGAACAACGTTCTCTATAGAACCAACAAAGAAATCGCAAAAAAAATCTGCTGTCCCATATCTTTGGCTCAAGTAGGTTTGCAGTTTTGTATGGAACAGCTGATTTCTTTTTCGCGATTTAGATTTTGGTGCTATAGAGAAAGTTGTTCATTTTGACGGTCTGATCATACCCTTAAAAAGTGTCAGTATATTAAGAAGGACCCTATACTTGCCTATAGTATAACTGATTGAATGAAACTCTATAGTGTAACAGATAATGGGTCCGTCGTTACTTTAAATGGACAGTGGACACAAAACTTGATTCTAATGGTTTTCCTAGAGCACAGTATGACACGCCCCTCCTCCTACCAATTTTAACCTCACTCCCTCATAGTCACAGCCTCCTCTTGTCAGTGCGAGCCCGTCGTATAAACGAGCCAGCTTATATCTAGAGTTCCCCGTGATATGTTCCTGCGCCGAAAATCAAACGGTTTTACAAGTGCTATCAAACCACTACTTCCTAGACGGATGCCAAAACTTCTGTGTTAGACACTATTTTCTTTGAAAAAAAAAAAACAATCCAAAGAGGCAATAGTGTGACTGCAGTCACATTTATAAGTCACTAGCTGACCCGGCAGACGTTGTTCTGCCATTTTCCCTACCCTACACCTACCCTACAACTACCCTACACCTACAACTACCCTACACCTACCCTACACCTACCCTACACCTACCCTACACCTACAACTACCCTACACCTACCCTACAACTACCCTACACCTACCCTATACCTACCCGACACACACTTGGCCGTTTTTTTTGTTTATAAACCTTCCCTGGCATATGCACAACAACCCACCAAAGTTTCATCGCAATCGGTCCAGCCGTTCAGGCGTGATGCCGTGACCAAGGGAAATAGGGATTCATTTTATATATATATATAAGTTATAACTTATTACTTGAAGCAGTCTCTACAGTCAAGGTCTTTATATTTAAATCGCGTAAAATATTCAAGGCCTATTATAACATTAATATTGCACTACAGCGTTTAATTACAAAAGATTTAACATGCAAATTTTTTGAACAACATGCAAAATATCGTGTCGACTTCACATTAAAAAAGTTTACCTTATTAAATGCAGTTCAGACATTATGGTTAAAGTTTAGTCTTACTCATCAGAAGGTGCTGACTAATAAAATAATAATTTGAATATGAATATAATTAAAACAAAAAACGGATACCTGGCTTTTCTTTTCGAGAATTCCCGAGGCACTTCCGTCGCCCGGCGATGTCGAAGGAATCCGCGGGAAGTGGCGTGAAAAGTGGCACGCGAGCGCATTATGCGATGTCAAGCGTCTACGATGTACAGGGTGTTACAAAAGTAAAAATAAAAATTTTCAACTTTTTAGGGGATCGTTTAGACCATCAAACTGAACAACTTTCATTATGGGACCAACATCGAAATCGCGAAAAAGAAAATCACCTGTCCCATACATTTAGCTCGAGTAGATTTGTAGTTTAGTATGGAACATCAGATTTTTTTTTCGCGATTTCGATGTTGGTCCCATAGTGAAAGTTGTTCAGTTTGATGGTCTAAACCACCCCCTTAAATGTTTATTTGTATTTTTGTAACACCTTGTATAAAATAAAGGGTCTGTCTTAATATGCTGACGGTTTTTAAGAGAATCATCAAACTATCAAAATGAACAACTTTATCTATGGGAAAAACGTCACAATCGTGAAAAAAAAATCGGCTGTCCTTACTGTTACTAATAGCATTGGAAGTCCCACAATGCCGTCTCACACATTTTGGTCGTGTAGGTTTGCAGTTTTGTTTGGAACAACCGAATTCCAATGTTCGTTCTTTAGAGAAAGTTGTTTTTGATGGTCTGATTAAATTCCCTTAAAAACCTTTAGCATTATTAGGAAGGATGCTGTATACACCAGTAATATTTAATTAATAACATTAAGGGTGTATTCAGACGATGAAACTAAAAACTTTCCCCGAGAAACATGGGCCGAACAACGAAACCATTTTTGAACCTGCCATACAAAATCGATCGGCTGATCCGCACTTTTGTAGGTCCACAAAATTTTCTCGTTTTGTTATAAGTTCCTTAGAGAAAGCTGTTTAGTTTCATTGTCTAAATACAAATTTACCCATTAAATATTGTTAGTAATTAAAAACTTGTGGTGCAAATCGAACACGATAGAAGTCTCGAGAATTGGCGAAAATCCTCCAAAATTCTTGACTATACGCGCCATTCGCGCATCGAATCATAATTCGGAATTGCAAGTTTTTTTTTTTTTGGAGGGCTGAATCGAAAACCATATCGAGATAATTGTCTCAATAATAATATTTCATATGTCAGAGATTTTAAAATGAAAGGATTACAGATATTTTTAATAAAATAACTTCGTTTTTCTATCCGTTCATTGACGTCACTGGAAACCTGTGAACTCATTCGTATTAAACTTAAAATCAACTTAAAATAACTGGACATTATGAAAAAAAAAATACATTTACAATGTCAGAATTTGACAATTGATGTTGCCGTTTCATTTTCTAGCATTGAGTTAGAAAAAGAAAGCAGAATTTATTTTTAAAATAAAGAAGTAAGTAGTTTTTCTCCATGGAGATCGAATTATTTTCTCTCCACAATTTTTGCATTTAGAGATTACAGATCAAAGTAATTTAAAAATTAAATTTATGTTGATAAACTCGACGAATCGCAATAAAAAGTAAATTAGGTTCTTAAAATTATGTCTTCTACCCGTAAAAATATAAAATGAAGACAAAAAAAAAACTTGACGTACCGAATTGACACTTCCCTTCTGCGGCAATGTAAATTGACCCCTTGCCAAATGGAACGGTCAATTTACCAAACGGAGCTAATAACTAACAAACCCTCTTCTCTCGCAGGTCGTCCGAGCAGCCAGTCCAGCTCTCCTCAGGGTAATAGTCCTTGGAGCCATGCTCATCTACTGCACGACCCTCGTTATGTACGGGAGACCTTCGGTGCTAACCTGCACGGCCAGGGTATGGCTGAGAGAGGTCGGCTTCTGTTTGACGTATGGCGCCTTGATGTTGAAGACTTGGAGGTAATGTTGATTATTATTTGAGTCGTTGCTATCTTAAGGAGGTTGCGTATGTTATTTATAACATTTATGAATACAGTGGGACGGAAAGTTAAGTTATATATGCGCACCCAATATAACAACGCCTTTAGGATGCTGCTGGGGCTGCCGCGCTTTTGCAGTGCGTCTGGCATGTTCGCGGACGCTCATGTCGATGGGTTTCCCACCACGCTCCGCAAACGTTGTGCTGCCGAACTGCAGAGGGTTCGCGCCAGCACCAATAGCATTCTGAACATGGTAGCCAGTAGATACTGTGACAGTAGCGTTATTAGGCGCTGGATCAGTTTACACTTAAGTGTTTGTACTTACATAGTTATTTAAGTCTGTTACTAATCAATATGGATGTAATGTCTGAAATAAAGAATTTTTATTTTTATTATTATTATTTATAGCCTGTAGAATCCCACTATAAATAGAGGCAAGTTAGTGGTCAACTTGCTGTCAGAGAATTTTAAAGCCGCCTTAATAGGCCTCTGACCTGGCTTAACGAACAGTTGCAACGCCATCTGACGGAACTATCCGAGACCAACTGCTTAACGTGCCTTCCGAAGCACGGAAACGCTCGAGATGAAATACTACTAAACGATCACCCATCCAAAGACTGACCGGACCTGACGTTGCTTAACTTCGGTGATCGTTTCCAATACCGAAGCTCCACTACGCCAACGAGCGCTTCACATTCATTTTTCTCAGAGACCTATAAGATGTAGGAAGCTTAAACTTGGCACATATACAACGTGTTAATGAATAAGCGCAAAACCTCATACAGCCCAACTGATTTATAACAAAATAATTAGATTGAAACAATAATTTAATTATTTGATAATTAAAATCCAAAGTTATTCACATTTTAAGTTTTGAGGCAAAAATGATTTGATATCATTTCAGCAATGAATGAAAGCGCTAACGTGCTCATGGATACATTTTAAGAATCTTGTTTTGGTAGTAGTTACGGTGAGAGTGCCCGAGCGGTGGGTTGAAATCGAATTCCGTAAATTTTTAATTTTACAAATAAATTATTTAATATTTTGAAAAAAAATCCCTATGTTGAAACCATGATAATTCGATTCTACTCTCGATTCTTAACAAACTACTTTCTAGTTTTGCGTTAATTCATTAACACGTTGTATAGCAAGTACTGGTCCAATATCATAAAAGAAGTCAAAAAACCTTTTTTACTATATCGTGTGGGGTATCAATTGAAACCCTATGAAAGTGCGAATCTTAAATATTTTTTTTCAAATTTTACATTAAATCATTGTTCCAAAAAATTTTCAATAAGCTCAGTAAACCTACTGTCCCCTGTATTTAAAAAAAATATAGACATTTAAATTACAAAAAAAAACATGACCATTGCAAAGAAGGTGTAGATGGTGGGAAAATTATCAGGCTGGCACTGACTTGGATAGTTTTATTTCTACATAAAAAAATACTTCCACTGTATAAAGATCTTCAGTTACTACGTGGCTTCATACTTAATAAGTGTCATCAATGACCCACATTAATTGCCCAAGTTGGCCGGTTTTTCCTTCCATGATTGTGTAGTGAGCTGAATCTTATCAATGCATCATTCTTTCTCTCAAATAATTATCTTTGGTGAGAGGAAGATCTTGCCTAATATTGAGTTCCTAAACTATTTGAACTAATTACTTTACTTAGTCCCTGTATAACCAACTTATTATTAATCTGTGGTATAACTTCCTTGAAACTTCCTTGTCATCATTCACTTCAAAGATATTTCAGGCATTCAGACTTACCATCAACCTAAGGACTAACAAAACAAACAAGTTTTATTCATTCACTCATTCATTCATGAGCGAACGAACTGATTTGTATGACAAATCATTCAATGTTAATACTAAATCAATTTAATGCCTTTGGAAGCCAAAGCCATTAACGATTTCAAAGCCAATGGACTATGGACCTGTCAATAGGATTTGAAGCTCATGGAATTAATTTTCGTAAGCAATTGATTAGTTTCGTTTTACTGTTTTAGTTATTTTGAACGAATAAACGAACGAATGGATATATAACGATGTGTACAGAACCGTGCTGTTCCGGCTTAAAATGAACCACACCATTTTCCCCCATTAGTTTTTGTTTTTTTTGTAGGCTAGCAACCCATAGCAACCTTTCTTTATATGGGAGTTTGCTTGGCGCCATAGCTCTTGCTGTGTTTCGTCGTATTTGAAATTCGTAAAAAAAATGGTTTTAGTGATATTTGTGACATAATTTCGTGCGGATTGTGTACCAAACAGTTGCGTAAAGCGACCGACGTAACAGGAATCTCAAATAAATACGATAACAGAACATAAGTTTTGGTTCAAGTTAACTCGTACATGGTCATATTGGCGGCAACGCGCGAGCTTGCGAAATCGACAACATCATCAAAATAAAGAATATAAATAAAAAATTACGAATGGCTCAAAAGGACTAGTATCCAGAGCCGTTAAAGACATTATAAAAAAAATTTCTATAAATGACACGTCATTTTATCCTAGAACCTTCAATATGGTAAATAAAACCGGTCAAGTGCGAGTTTTTACAATACAGCGAGACGAAAATACGTTGATAAAATCTAGTTTCAAAGTCAAAGTCAAAGTCAATATAATTTATTCAATATAGGAGCTTGCAGCACACTTATCAAACGTCAAATGTTTTTAAAGCTACCACCGCGTCGGAACGTGTTGTCGCTGTAGAGAAGATGCGGCCAGAAACTCTACAACATAACAAGACTTAATAACTATTACAATATAAATTCTTAAGCTAAAGTTATGTATACAATAATACATAGTCTATTTAATAAAATAATTGATACTATACAGTAAAGTAAATAGACTATAAGCTAGTGACCTTTCTTGTATGAGGACCCCCCTTAATTTTTAACTTTTTGATATTTTAATGCCAAGCCAGCATATAAATGTTGACAATGCTCATAATAATCTATACAAAGTCCACAAAAATCTTTGCGGACATTATACAAACTCCCTGCACAGAGTCGACAATGTACTAGACATTATTGACTATGTCGCTCTGCGAACTTAGCAGTTACGTGCAATATACAGGATCCTTCTTAGTATGCTGACACTTTTTAAGGGGATGATCAAACCGTCAAACTGAACAACTTTCTCTATGGCACCAACATAAATCGCGAAAAAAAAATCAGCTGTTCCATTCAAAACTGCAAACCTATTCGAGCCAAATGTATGGGACAGCAGATTTTTTTTCGCGATTTTGATTTTGGTCCCATAGAGAAAGTTGTTCACTTTGATGGACTGATCATCCACTTAGATAACTGTCAGCATATTAAGAAGGACCCTATATCATAATTTTTTTTTAATAATAATAATTTTAATTGGTAATATATCATCAAAATATATTTAAACAGAAAACGCAAAAAATACAGAGTATGGAAAAACGTACACACATATTATAGGTAAAAGATATCCTCCAAGGCGCCCACCCGAGGCAGGGTATCTAGGAGGCTAGCCGCATTACCTCTTTGCATGGCCACTAGATTGTGTTAAGAGAAGTTTATTCCGAATGTGTAAATGCGTGCTGCATACAAACGAATTCTGGTGATATTTTCAATACTAACCAATTAAACTTAATTAAATTTTGCAGAAACAATCTAGAAACAAATCTTTATGCTTGTATCGTGTCCGATTTTCGTTAAAATATACAGTTTCAATGCTAGGATTAATTTAAGATATGTATGGAAATCTTCGAGGCACTGTAACTTTAAAACTGTACATTTTAAGGAAAATCTGGCACGATACAAGCATAGAGATTTGTTTCTAGATTGTTTCTGCAAAATTTCATTGAGATTAATTGGTTAGTATTGAAAATATCACCAGATTTCGTTTGTATGGAGCGCGCCAACAGTAATTTAACCTTAACAACATTAGTTCTAATTTAATTGGTTAATTTAATATAGAAAAAAATAGAACGAAATCCTTTGTAACCAAGTCCACGTCCTTTTCAGAATAAGATCCCGAGATTGCAATTTATTCGTATTTTTTCTACCAAACATGTTTGTTTACCAAGATTTTTTCCTAAACATAAACATCGGTTACGTCATCTCCCCTTATTTTGTTATGTTATTCGATTAGATTCCAGAAATAACTTGTAAGTTTTGACTGATGTTGGAGTGTCGGGGGAATGGCTTTCCTCATTCACATACAAAGAGATTATACCTAATAGAGTGAGCCATAGCAATTGTAAAGTGTCCACTTTTTTTGACGTTTACGTTTGAGTGTGTGGTGTCAAGTAGTATGGACAAAAGGCACCAAGTGACATATGGCGTTATGTTTACGGTCACTTTTCACACACACTAGCTCAAAAAAAAGTGGACAGCCGCATGAACAAATATCTATAGTTCCATCTCCTTCTACTATTAAAGGTACGTCATAAGACAAAAGAGACTAACTACAATCGTAAATTTATGCGGACTCTATGGAGATCCTTCCTCTGAGTTCAAATATGACACTATTTACATTATACGTGATTGAACTGCAAAAACTAAAGATACGCTATCGGTTGTTAGTATATAGGTAGGTTTTATTATACGTTTTTAGGTGTCCCTGACTCCAAATCAACCTTTTTTAGAATTTTTGTCTGTCTGTTTGTTTGAGACCCCGTCACACTGGACAGAGTTTCGGTACTACATGGTGAAACGTGGATGTTCTGAGGTTTTAGAATATCTCTGGCTACCCCCTCGGGAAATATAGTCGTGAGCATATACTTATGCTAATACTTTGTTTGTCTGTGAGTTTGTTTGTGCGAGCATCACGCGAAAACTACTAAACCGTTTTTTTATAGCTTATGATCTGACTTAACTTCTGGTATATTATTTGTGCGGACGAAGTCGCGGGTTAACTCTTGTTTGTATTTAAAAGTTTTAATACTTAGTGTGTTAGCGTTCAGAATCTTTGATTGGATGATACGCTAGTATTTTTTTTATTTTATTACAAAAACCTCAAAAAATCACTCAACAAATGATTTCCATGTCAAAAATTGGCTTAAAATTTTACCCAACTAAATGATGTTTAAAATGTCATGTCATGTTATAGCAGGGCATTTCATTTGTTTTCGTTAGTTAAATTCAACGAAAATTTATGTGGAGCCTGATTTTTCGAAGTCGAATAAAGCCACGGAGAATGACCCTGCGTTGGTGCAATAATATTAAATACTAAGGTGGACAAGCCGTAACATAATGTACCAATATTTCTTTTTGGCCGGCACTTTCACACTTTTCGAGGTGGTTTAGACCATCAAACTGAACAACTTTCACTATAGGAGCAAAATCGAAATCGCGAAAAAAAAATCTGCTGTCCCATACGTTTAGCTCGAGTAGATTTGTAATGTAGTATGGAACATCAATTTTTTTTTGCGATTTCGTTATTGGTCCCATAGTGAAAGTTGTTCAGTTTGATGGTCTAAACCACACCATTAAATGGTTATTTGTATTTTTGTAACACCTCGTATAATGCATTTAAATTTAAATCCTGTATACCGCGCGAAGCGCTCGTTGGCGTAGTGAACCTTCGGTATTGGAAACGATCACCGAAGTTAAGCAACGTCAGGTCCGGTCAGTCCTTGGATGGGTCACCGTTTAGTGATATTTCATCTCGAGCGTTTCCGTGCTTCGGAATGCACGTTAAGCAGTTGGTCTCGTGTAGTTCCGTCAGATGGCGTTGTAACTATTCGTTATGCCAGGTCAGAGGCCTATTAAGGCGGCTTGAAAATTCTCTGACAGCAGGTTGACCACTAACTTGCCTCCACCAACCCGCACCTGGCCCGCGTGGTAGATTATGGCCCACTCCCTCTTACCCTTATTCGTGAGAGGAGGCCTTTGCCCTGCAGTGGGATTCTCAAGGCCATAACTTAACTTACTTACCCTATATACCGTATATATCTTTAGAGTTAATCTTAACCGAAATTCGTTTAAATATGGCTTCGAGCAAGTCTATCTGCATCCGAAAGTTTGACTTGCACTTTGCTGGTTTCCCCTTTCACAGAAACCTAAGCTATTCAGCGTTCACCTTTGAGATCTGAAAACCTGTTTAGCAAGCCGGGTAGCCAACGATAAAATATTTTTTTCCATTAACTAATTCCCGTGGGTCAAAATGTGTATTTTTGGTATCGAGAGTTATTTCTAAAGGGCACGAGGGAGTCGCAAGGGTTCGATTTCGTGTTAAGGGGATAGAGTGATTTCATTTCACGTAACTATAGTTATTGGCTATGTGCGAAGTGGTGATGGGAACTGACAAATCGATCGCAGCGCCCGGGGTGGCAGAAATGTGTACTTTTGTTGGACAAGCTGTGTAAAATATGCTTGAATCTATGCAAATCCACACACTAACTCAAAATGAAATCTCCAAAACTGTAAAGACTACTTAAAATTTGGCATGGAAGTTTCTATTGCCATCAAGGTGCTCACTAAAAACGTTTTTTTTTTAATTTTATCTCTAAAGGTGTGAAAACCGGGATAAAAGTTTGTACAGAAATTGGCGCTGCAAATATCGTAGATTCTAGCAAATAGGTATTTTAATATCGATAATGTTGCTAATTTCTTTAGTTTTTACATTATTTTATTATAAAATAACAAACTTTTAACTAACATGTTACTTGAAAATTCACGGTGGTCCGACACCGCTAGGGGCGCTAGCCTAGCGGTGTCGGACCACCGTGAAATCTCAAAGGTGAACGTGAAGGTGAAAAGTGCACATGCCCGATATGATCACTACGATATTCCCCGACAGTCATAGATTTTATACAGAATATTCATAATTTATTGACTAAAAGTACCTTAACTCTATCTCATCATTTATGTATCATATGTATATACATTTTTGTGGGTTGTTATGAAAATTTTATGTTTCAGGATTTCAATATTCAATGGCATAAGGCCCGTGTTAATAATTTAGTATGCGTTTGACATTCGTTTATTAAAAGTGGACGCATATTTATCCGCGGCGAACGAGCCGAAGGAGGCGAAAGAATCGAATTTTAGAATAAATTCTTTGTAAATCCCAGTTGTGAAAAAACTTTCTCTGACTTACAAAATTGCACAAAACAATTCAATAAAAAATCAAGCCCATCTTGGCTCCTTAATACTTTCTTTGATCGAAGTTACCCTTTAGCAAATAGGGCCACGATTTATTTGACTTTTTATGTGGGTACATAATAAAATGGTTGGTTGTTGGTACCGAATTTAATTTCCTGTACTGCTACCGCACGACGTGTCTTTAGTCCAAAATCAAAGTCTAAACAGAACAAGATCGCTCTGGAACTTTTCACAATCATAATGCGCCGTGAAGCGATACGGCATCGCGCCGTGGTGATGTCCCGGACCTTACGTGGGAATGTTTTTGAGATGCAGGTCACAGGCCTACCCTCATAGAAGATGTTTGGGTATTAGTCTTGGGCGCAACGCGAGCCCAATGCGGATTGGTAGTTTTCACACACACACACGTATCCATTCTTCTTCAGTGAATGCTAACCCTTACGATGTTTTCCTTAACCGTTATAGAGCAGTCGGTAATACTTACGTACATAAGTAAAACAAATTCATTGTCGTCCGCGCGGATTCACCGGACCTTATGAGTGAGTGTTTTGAGTGACTTTATACAATTCTAATGGAAAGCGCCACGCTATAAGCGCCATATCGGAAAAGGGTCTATCACAATAATTTGAAAATGTTTCTGCAATGGTTGCTATTTGCAATAACATAAAAATAAATAGATATGTATTTCTGCAATCGTCTGGCATAAAATCCCCGTTTGACTGTAAATAGAAAAGTCTCTTAAGTGCCTCTTTCTTATATTATTTTCTATTCTCGGACATAAGTACTACCCACTGAGTTTTTTCTTTATCCTATGAGTTTAAAAAAAAACTGTTTTTACTTTAAAACTGTATATTTTAACGAAAACCGGACACGATACAAGTATAGATATTTGTTCCTAGATTGTTTTTGCAAAAGATCATTTATTATAATTGGTTAGTATTGAAAATATCACCAGACTTCGTTTGTATGCAGCGCGTATTTACGCATTCGGAATAAACTTCTCTTAAAATGTATTTTACTATCACGGTTTCACGGTATCACTATTACGGTTTTTTTTTTTGGTTTTTTTTAGCGTCCCACGAGTTTTATCCCCTTATCCACCAACTATCTTTATCCTGACTTCTTTCCTTAAAGTTTCAAGAGAAGTTAGTTTTCTAGCGTGCATGTAAACTAATCCCAACCAAATCCCAAGATCTAAACTGCAGTTGCAATTGCGAAGCACTTTGCCTGCTGGTGTTACCGGGCGGCAGCGTGCCGCTCTGAAAATTTTACATGTTGAAAATTGGATTTTTGACAAGTTTAGTTACTTTTCTGCCAACGTTTTTATTAGAGTTCCGTTCCCAATGGGTGAAAACTGGACCCTATTCATAAGCTTACGCTGTCCGTCCGGCCAAGTGTGAGTTGGGCTACTCGAGCGAGGGTTTATCCACCACACAATATAGTAAATGGAAAAACAAAATATGCCAAAATATTTTGTTTTTTCCGGGTCCCTTAGCGCGAGACCGACTCACTTTTGACTAGTTTTTATTATTTGTTGTTATACTGTATAGTTTACACTATAATTACACCAAAATTGACGCTTATATGTACGAGTATTACCGTTTTTACGATAGAGAGGGAAGAAAAAAAGTTGATAAAGACTAGTTTCTTGTATGGGGATCCCCCAAATTTTTTTATTTTTATTTTTTGGCATCAATTCCAATACAATATTCTGTGAAAATTTCAACTGGCTGTCTATTACGGTACAAAAGATACAGCCCTCTGAAGCTAGGTCGGATGGACAACGTAGGCTAATGAATAGGAACCCTAAAATGGACTAATACCATGTCATTGTATAGACAAAAATGTCTCAGAAGTTCGGTACCAGTTCGGTCCTAGACAAATGAGACAAAAGGTCTCGAAAATTCGGCACCAAACTAATTATACTGAACTTTGCATGCGGATTATATTTTGTGCTTTGCCTTTGACGAAGTTTGAAACGGATATATAAATGCGATTTCGGTGTGACGAAGCTTGCGGGATTATTTTCTGGGTAGTATTATTTTCGTAAATAAATAATTTTTGCTAATTGACAACATAACATTCTTAACCACCTGTTTTTACTAAAAAATATAAAATAGGTTAAAAAATAAGACATACGTATTTTTCCGATTTTATTTTTGATTGATATTTGTATTATTAATTTACTTTTGAATTTTCTGAAAAACGTAGGATTTATGGCTAAGATACCTTGGCCGCAATAACATTAAAAATAAAAACTGTCAAATACAATAGAAAAGCCAAGCAGACAAAGGAATAAAATCTCATTCAACCTCTATTATATATTTCAGTATTTTTCAAATAACTCGAGAAGTAATGGATAGAAAAATCTGATAATTTTGATATAAGCTTAGAATCACATCATCTCCAAATGGTTTTCGTATAATGGTACCTTTCTTAAAATTAAATATTGTCAATTAACGAACTATTGAAACTAGACGAGATATTCGGGCTAAAAAAGGTTTGTCAGGATAGTAGCGGGTGGCTACTCTCTGCCTACCCCAGTGGGAGACAGGCGTGAGAATATACAGGGTGTAAACTTAAATGAGTTAAATACTTAAGGGGTGCTTCAGACCATCAAATTGAACAACTTTGCCTATAGGACCAACATTGAAATAGCGAAAAAATCTGCTGTACATTTGAGTAGCCATTGAAATTTTCTATGAAACAACAGATTTTTTTTTCCAATTTCAATGTTTGTCCCACAGTAAAAACAAACATAGTTAACAGAGAGTAAACCAACTGTAAATACAGAAGGTACAAAATAGGCGGTCTTATAGCTAAAAAGAGATTTTTTCCAGACAGCCAAGTTAAAAGAAGAAAACTGTTGTTCAGACTCGACTAAGATGTATTAGACAGCTGTTTTTTGACGTGATTTCGAAATTGGCTCCGTTAGTGAAAGTTGTTCCATTTGATGGGCTGAAACACCCCCTTAAGTATTACTAGGGTGTTTTGTTACAACCTGTATACAGGGTCCTTCATAATATGCCGACACTTTTTAAGGGGATAATTAGACCGTCAAACTGAACCAATTTTTGTATGGGACCAAAATCGAAATCGCGAAAATAAAATCAGCTATCAGTAGGTTTGCAGTTTTGGATGGAACAGTAGATTTTTTTTGTGATTTCTACATTGGTCCCATAGAGAAAGTTGCTCAGTTTGACGGTCTGATCATTCCTTTAAAAAGTGTCAGCATATTAAGAAGGACCCTATATGTTGGGTTGATCACCTTTGCCTGCCTTGCAGGAGGCGATGGTTTGATTAGTAATACCACTGGCTTTTCGGTGAAGGAAAACATCGTGAGGAAACCTGCATGCTTCAATTTCAAGTCATGTATTGTATCCACTTTCTATTATGTGGCGACGGGCTCACCCCCCATCACACTGGACAGAGTTTCGGTTCTACTGGTGAAACAAGGATGTTCTGAGGTTTCAGAATATCTCTGACTACCCCCTCGGGGAATACAGTCGTGAGCATAAGCTTATGCTTATATGTTGGGTTGATCACCTTAGTGAAATGCGAAAATTTTATTCATCAGTTCTTTCTTGTCAACAGAATATCAGTGATCTTCCAAGTGAGGTCTGCCAAGGCAGTCAAGATATCAGACATGTACCTGCTGCGAAGGATCGGCATCATAGTGGGCGTGGCCTGCGTTCTCCTCGCCATCCGTACGTTGGTCGCACCACCAGCCGTCATCGTGGGACGGACGAAGGACGACCTGAAGGCATATCTCTGCAACACTGATTGGTGGGACCATTCTTTTACCACATGTAAGTTGTCAAACTAACTTTGGCCGGATTCGACCAAAAGCGATTAAATTGTGGTCCGTCTTGCCATATGATTTGATTTTTAGACCATAAGTGACTTATAAACCGATCAAATTAAAAATGTATACAGGGTCCTTCTTAATATGCTGACACTTTTTTAAGAGGATGATCAGACCGTCTAACTGAACAACTTTCTCTATGGAACCAATATCGAAATCGCGAAAAAAAATCTGCTATTTCATACATTTGGCTTGAGTAGGCTTGCAGTTTTGTATGGGACAGCTGATTTTTTTTCGCGATTTCGATGTTGGTGCCATAGAGAAAGTTGTTCAGTATGATGGTCTGAGCATTACCTTAAAAAAGTGTCAGCATATTAAGAAGGACCCTGTATAACTTCACATTGCAATAAATACAGCGACCTCTTTCTTTAGGTATTATTCAATCACACTCGATTGCAGAAGCGCTCATTAAAGTTAATCCTCCATTAAATCTCTTGCTGTCACTTTTTGTCTTGTTGACGTAGTAAAAGCAAGAGATTTAATGGAGGATTAACATTTATGCACGTTTCTGCAACTTAGTGTCAATCAATCAAATATAACCACCACCAACACAAAAACAGTAAAACACCGAAAAAAAATATATAAGAGGCACAAATAAGGCCAATAATAATAATATTCCTTGTAGTTACTCTTGGATAAATCATACTTTGGTCGAATTTTCCTTAGAATACACTCGTCAAGACGCTTATAGCGCGCTGCATACAAACGAAAAGACCATCATCCGCCTTTTATACATTATTGGTCCAAATGTGAAAGTGCCGGCCAACAAAAACCAATGCTATATTGTATTTTTCCGCCTAAGCATTTATTAATATGGCATGAAAGCTGTAGCTGTAAGTGATATTGTATCAAAAATGTATGAAAAAGCACATTATTCAAACCTTTTTTGTTTTATTTATAATTAATGGACTCTTGCTTGTGCGCTAGCACTGCATTTCCGCCAATGTCAAGTAGTTTATGGGAGTGTCTATCCCAATCTCAGGGATTGTTTTTGATCAAGAATAAGCAGAGATTGAGGATTACGGAGCCTCGTGGCAGGTAAAAACGCGACGCGCGAACACCACGCGAGACAAGTGCTCAAAAACCAAGGAAAATGGTCCTACATACTTATGTAGGGCATTTTCCTTGGTTTTATTAAGAGTTGAAAGGGAGTCACGTTGCAGGTTCAGGTGGCACCAAGTGGTACCATACTAAAAATGCTGAGACGGACAAGATCTAACAGAAAATAACCTTAGCTAATTTAATCAAAAATGTATGAAAAGGCCGATTTTTCTAACCCAAAATAAAACCAACCACCTACAGCTTTGGTGCTATAATAATTAATGTTCAGATGGATAAGTACTAACAGAATTTAACTTTTTTTTTGCCGGCACCTTCGCATTTTGGACCAAATCGGATGATGTCTTTTTTCATCATATTTTAATATTAACCAAAAGTCATCAACATCACCCATCCAAACACTGAACTTCGGTGATCGTTTCCAATACCGAGGCTCCACTACGCCAATGAGCGCCTCGCACTTCTATTTAAATGAGGCTATTTTGAATGTGCAGGATGTAAAGGACAACTGAAACGATGAACTCAGATCATCAAACTGAACAACTTTCACTATGGAGCCTACCTCAGAAAAAGCGATAAACTAAACAAACAATAATCTACTTTCAAACTGTACCTGAACTTTTCTAGTAATAGCTAGCAACTTTCCAAAGTAGTGCTGCCTAACAATACTATCGATACTCAATCGATGATATCGTGACTTAAAAAATAGTAACAATATCGAGTGCTCTCGGTAGTATCGGTAATATCGATATTACTGCCTTAATTATTAAAATACTATACTTAATTTCAAATAAGGACGATTTCTGTATAGCTTTCTGGCCAATTGTGACATGCAAATATAGTTTATTTATCAGAAAGGAGATACAATTCGACAAATCTTGGACGTTACCAAAGCTGTTATAAGAATAAGTGAGAGGAAGTATTTCAAAAGAGGGGGAGGGGGAGGGGAGGGTTTGGTAGTATCAAATATTTTATATTTATGATAATTGGCATGATGCAGCCATGTTATGGCTCCTGGACCACCATGGCTTCCTTCAATAGCTTAATTGGGCAAAAGCTAATAGCCCGGGTTGTCGCGGGTTCCAAGTCTCGTCAGAAACAATTTTTTTCAATCTTTAATTTGATTGATAGTATCGATACTATCAATCAAATAAAAGATTGAAATATTTGCATAATGCTCTCGATATTATTACTATTTTTCAAGGTCAACTATCGATAGCTAGGCAACACTATTCCAAAGTTAGGGTCTGACCACAAATCATCCAGACCATTATAGCTTCGACAAGTTAAGCCCGACCACAAAGCGGAGCAACAATGTATTGGAAATAGTTGAGAGTTGAACAAAGAATGCCGGTCAAGTACACCACACTCTCACACACTCGACTCGATTGATTTATTTGCTCGAGTTTGTTTCTGAACTATTGTGGTCGAATTACTACAATAAACATTTAAGTGGTTTGTGAAGCAATGAAGATAATTAAGAAAAAAAAATTCAAATATATACAACGTGTTAATGAATAAGCGCAAAACCTCATACACCCCAACTGATTTATAACAAAATAATTAGGTTGAAACAATAATTTCATTATTTTGAAAGTAAAAATATAAAGTTGAAATTTAACGCATTTTAAGTTTTGAGCCAAAAATGATTTTTTTCATTTCAGCAATGAATGAAAGCGTGCTAACGTGCTCATGGATACATTTTAAGAATCTTGTTTTGCTAGATAGTGGGGTGTGAGTGCTCGAGCGATGGGTTGAGATCGAGACCAATAATTTTTTTACAAACAAATTTGTATTTAATATTTTGAAAAAATTACCTATGTTGAAACCATGATAATTCGATTCTGCTCTCGATTCTAAACGAACTACTTTCTAATTTTGCGTTAATTCACTAACACGTTGTACATATAATAGCTATCTGCATACAAAGACAAAAAGTTTTAAGACTCATTTCCAGATCAACACGGTGCCCTCATCATAATATTAAAGATTTCATAAAATGAAAACTCAAAATCAAAAAGTGCTACTCCAACTAATTACAAAAGCCTAAAAGCTATTTTAATAGAATACTTTTATAGGTGTTAAACATTCCACTTTTAAGAATATCGAAATAAATGTAAAAGTGGCTGTTTTTAGGATTCCGTAGTCAAACATGGAATCCTTATACTTTCGTCTATTCTGTCTGTTTGTCTGTATGCCCCGCCTCAATAACTCGCTCATTTTTGCACTTATTGAATCGAAATTTGGCATAGACAGATAACAGTGACCCAAAAATAAAAATGTAGTAACTACGAAGAAAAAATTGTATTGATCCCTCCCATACAACGAAAAAAATTGTTATTTTTAAATCGAGCGGGTTTTTTTTCATTTTCTTAACAGTCGCGGCCACCAATGGAAGTTTTGTAAAATTATAGTACTAAAAAAATAAGCATTATTTTGTTTAAACTACGATGCGGCCTGGCAATTTTTCAACCACCCATCCCATACATCCAATCATCCCATACAATGAAAGAGGAGATGGAAATTTTTTTTTTCAAATCGAGTGGGGTGTCGTTGGGTAAAACTCCTATAAATATGAAATCGATATAATGCTTCTGTCTCGAGATATCTGCATTCAAAGTCAAAAATGTTTTCTATAAAAGATTGCGTATAAGTCGAAAACTCCAACACTATAAACATATATAATGATGTCTATGAAAATATTATGAAAACCGCAAACCGAGCTCTTCACAAATTAAACTATCCCATTTCTAACATTCGACGCTTAATTGTTACATGCAAATTTAGTTTCTATATTAAACCTTATTTAGGTAGAGAAACTTCGAAAGATAGTTGTTACAAATTATAATATTATGTTATTGAAATATATTCTACAAATATAATTATACAGGCAGTTATGGTAAACAGTTGCATTACTTTATTTGATTGCAGTTAGGTTATTGTACCCATGACATTGATATTCGTATAATGCTTAAATCGATATAATGCTTATGCGTCCCCCCCAACCCTTCTTACTTCTAAAATACTGGAGTGAAAATTTTAAATATAGCTTAAGGTAAGGCTTTCGAAAATTATGACGGATGCTGTAGCTCAACCAATTTCGGTAAAAACCAGTAAAATAGATTTGTTCCTTAATGAAAAACTAGATGGCGTTGTACGAAAATAAATCGCGCAATCATTATTTTCAAATATGTTTCTTGGAAAAGATAAACAAGTTAGACATTTTTCTTCTCTTTCTACTTAAACAATGGAACCCTATCATGGGCGAGTCCGACACGCTTTTATTGTTTACATGAAAGCCATTTACCTAATTGGAGTAACAGCAATTATTCAAAGCTACTGTATCTGTTCCAAATTTTATTTAAGTTTCTTAATTTGAAAACTAACTTTGGGGGATGAAAAAAGAAGTGATGTTAGCAAATTAAAGAAAACAGGCTAATGACATACGAAGAGATTCAGAATATATTGTATATTGGATAGGGAAGCGAAAAAAAAAGAAAACAACCTCACCGAAGCTCAGGAAGCAGGCCCATGTGGAATGGTGACCAGCATGGGTAGCATGCGACCGTGATACAGCGCTATCACACATTCACTCTCTTTCTATTTGCGCGCGAACGAACGAGATAAAAGACGTGATAGAGCCGTATCACGTGTGGCATGCTACCTATGCTGGCCTGTATTACTCCGCACGTTAGGAATAAGCGATCAGGCCTCGACGTCGAGGCATAATTCAGGCGAGTGGTCTCGCGCTCATTGTATCGCACCGAATGACCTTGATATTTGATTCTTCGTTTCGAAAATTAAATTTGTGTCCTATGTATAAAGAAATATCGTAATATTAATAATCGAAAGATTGCTAAAAATACAGATTTTACATATTTTTAATTTTCAGGATTTATTCAGGAAAGATATTAATATTCTGACTTTCTACAGTCAATATATTTACGAAAATATTTAATACGTTCGCAAAAATTTGACTCTCTTTCCCAAAAACAGTGACGTTCATAATTACAATACAAGAAATAAAAATAAATTAGTATTCCCACATTTTCGACTTAGTAAGGTCAACACATCTTTCATGGGGCACTGTATACGTTATTATAATAAGATTACCAGATAATATTCTTAACTTGACGGACAAAAAGTTTAAGTCCCATGTTAAACAAGTCCTCTGTAAAAAAGGTTACTATAAACTCGATGATTATTTGAATGACCAAAATGTCTGGTCTTGACAATGTTACACTATGTAATTTAATATTGAATTTATGTAATTGTACTTTGTATATTTTGTTTTGTTAAAAGAAGTTGTGTTGTAGAGTTTCTGTCCGCATCTTCTCTACAACGGAACACCCTCCGACGCGGTGGTAGATTCAAAAACATGACGTCATAAAGTTATCTATGTGATATTATTTTGAATAAACAATTTTGACTTTGACTTTGACTTTGATCCTGATGACTAAGATGAACCAAAATGTGTTTAGTTTAGTGAAGCATAGGTAGTGTTCGTTTGTACGACTCTTTCTTCCGCCCGCCAGCACGGCCGGACTCTTGTGCCGGCCGCCGGCCAACGACCCCCGGCCCCCGATCGTCGTCGAGTCGGTCGTATTTACCACGGTTTCTTCCTCGGTCGAGCTCAACATTCGCGTTGCGTTCTTAGATAGTGAACCTTCTGTTGTACTCTTAGATATTCCGTGCCATGACACGATTAATAAATCTGAAGCAGGCTCGTCTCGGCGCGTTTACAACATTGTGACAGGTGATGAATCCTGCGCCCGCGGCAGCGCCATCGCGCCCTAGCTCCCTTTCTTTTTGTGCGCGAACTAACGAGTTAGCAGGCACGATAAAACGTTTAGCGAGGCACCATGCCGCGGGCACTGAATTTATCAATACGATACATAAATAAAGCGTCAGTCGACAGTTTAGCTGTTTCAAAACGAACCAACGCCTACCAAAGTTGCGTTAACAGCGTTCGAGAAGGCCGTAAAATAGGTGTCCGCGGCGGACTGGAAAAAGTGTTTTGAAAATTAGTTTAAACGCATGAAACTTTGTATAGAGGCTGGTGGAGAGGTTTTTTAAAAGATTTAATAAAATATGTTATCCATGTAATTTGGTTTTTCAGTTCTTCAAAACTTTCTGAGTGTCCCACGTACCTATACATCTACACCAAGTTTAAAATTTTTAGGTAACTATTGGTTGCGATTTTATTGGTATTCTAATGTAACAGGAAAGAGCTTAACATAATAATTAAAATAATAAGGTATTTACTCATATTTATCATTGGAATAGAGGACATTAATTAGACGTTCGTGAATTAACTTGGTAAATATACAATAGTCAGAAGCAGGAATAATGGAGAAGTAATGGGAAGCTAGGGAATTGTGAAGTAACTAAGGACGAACGTCATGAGATTGTATTGTGTTTGTAAAGATCGGTTAGAACTTTAAGCTTACCCTACTTTATCTTTATACAACGTATTAATGAATAAGCGCAAAACCTCATACTCTCCAACTGTTTTATAACGAAATTAGATTGAAACAATAATTTCATTATTTTGATACTTAAAAATTTTAAGTAATAAAATCCAAATCCAAAATAAAAGCATTAGACTTTTATTTTGAATCGTACCCGAAATAAACTGACCTATCTCCTGTTTTCGGCTTGATGTTGAATTGTGGGATATCCTGTATAATATTTTTTTTTGTTGCAGTGGAAGTAATATTTCTGATGTGGGGCATCAGGCTCTGCATCATGGTGAGGAAGGCGCCTTCAGAGTTCAACGAGAGCAGGTTCATCTCCATGGCTATTTACAACGAGTTCCTACTCTCTGTCTTCCTCAATATTTCTATGTAAGTACAAGAATATGTGGATAAATGGAGAAAAAGTTTGAATGTGGATAGCTGGTTTAAGTTACATGGTGTACATTTCCAGACGAAGACCTAAGCGAAATTATAAAAAAAACTAATCATAAGAAAGCCAAATCCATCCTTAATAAGTATCTAAAGAAGTACTATCTAAATCAAACACCTGGCTGAGGAGATGGCCGAGGTGCGACGTTCAACGTGAAACCTGTTATAGTCATAGTCATATATTTTTATCGCTATATGCACAAGATACTCGTACCTACTTACCTACACTAACCTAGCAACAAGCGATCGAGTGTAACGATTCATTCCTAGCACATAAACCGCTGCACGGTTTCCTGCTATGGAATAAAATATGTAATTAATTGTGATAAATGTGTGAATTGAACAATAAAAAAAATTAAAAAAAAAAAAAGTTAGTTCGACGAAGAAAAAATTATGGCATGGCATGGTCAATTTAGGGATCAGTGCTGTTATTATGACGTCATAATTAGGACGTAGATTTGCTACAGTCTGACCCATAAAGTAAATATACAGGAATAGAGGAACTGACAGCTGAAATAGCGAGATGTACCTAGCGGTACCACTGTTTAATATAAAGAGATACGTCAGGCAAGGCAATAGAACCGTTTTTGGGAACTTATCGATACAATCGACAGGGTCAATATTTGAGCTTTATGAATAATTTAAGAATTAAATTACGAGTAAATTAAAAATTGTTTATAAGCATTAGGTAAAAAACATAAAAATGTATCACATTAAGAGTAATATTGCACAATGATGACAAAAAGGCCAAGGACTCAGCATGGCAGACGGGGATGCCGGCTACCGCTGTTATTCTGTCCTTGCCAACTTATAGTTAAATCACTTTCTACATTACATAAAAGTTACAAAAAAAATAGAAAATTGAGAAAGGAATATAATACACGTACTTATCTAGATAAAATTGAGAGTGATTGAAAAACAATAAAAAAATAAAGAAAAGAAAATCAAAAATATATAAATTGTGAATCCTAGGTTATTTTATGAAATATACTAACACTATTTCAATAAATTATCCACGATTTCACGTTAGATTCACAATTATACACAGAACTAGAATTTTTACTGGGCTGATAGGGGGTGATAAATTCCCAAAAAACGGTTTCATTTGATTTTTTTGTATTCTGTAGCTCATGTCAGCTCCTCTATTCCGTAAGGTATAATAACTTAATGGTATGACCACAAGAGCTGTATTGCTACATAGGTAGCAGAGTGTTTCTGCCGGGTGTGTGAATGCCGTCATTTTTATCATTGAAAATTTTCATCTTGTTTATAAAATTAAATGCCTTTTCTTATAAACAAGGAGTTTATCTATCTATCTACCGATTCCAAGCTTATAATTAAGATTGAATTCGAGTCACGTTGCAGCTTCTGACCCGAGAACTTGTCTCGCGTGTTGTCCGCGCGTCGCGTCTTTGCCTGCCACGAGGCTCCGCATTCCTTAATCTCTTCTTGTTCTTTATCAAAAACAATCCCTGAGATTGGGATAGATACTCCCACTAACTACTTGACATTGGCGGAAATGCGGTGCTAACGCACAAGCAAAAAGTCCATTAATTATAAATAAAAAAAAGATTGAATTCGGTAATTAGGTAGATAGATAAACAATTTATTTGCAAAAGTAACACACTTAATATAACAGTCTTCAAATAAGTTCACAGAGCAAGAATACAATGCAACACAAGCAAAACAACATTTAATTTATTGTATGCTACAACCAGCGGCAAATATAAATGTCCAAGCTCAACAGGTATATGCCGTGCATCAAAGTTTAATTAAATTCAGAATCAAGTTATATTATGTTATGACCAGAGGTCGGACTCTGTCAGGCACTCCAGGACCGTATTGAAATGTCCATATAGACCTTCTTTTAGAACTTATAATGTGACAAAGTGGTAGAGTCAAAAATGACGTAAGAAAGCTATCCATGTGATATTATTTTGAATAAAACATTTTGAGTTTTTTTTTAGTAAATATCCTTGGTATCAAATCTCTATGAAAATTAACAAATAATGTACTCTTTAACAAAATATACCTTTAACCGACTGACCTCTATTCTATTATAACCTACCACTGTACTGCCGGTTGTCAAATATATTTTGAGCGATTTACGTCATTTTGGCGCTTTAGCGTTTTCGAGTGTCCACGGAACTCATATACAAACAGTTGTCATTTGCATACATTTAGTTCCTGTCACACTTGGAGGTGACGTTTCAAATCGACATCTAGCTGTCATTTGTACGCGACAGACAGTCTAGTAGTAGATCTTCGATGTCAATGCTTTAACCTCATTCGTAATCAATTTATGATCTACTAGCTGTTGCCCGCGACTTCGTCTGCGTTGACTCTAAGAAAGTAGTATATGTGTTAATCCAGAGCGTATTCTATCAATGTGCTAAACTTCTTACAAATCCGTTCAGCTGATAATGCGTGATTGAGCCCCAAACATACAAAAATCGTAACATACTTTCACATTTATAATATTAGTGAGATGAGATGGTAAAGAAATATTATTATGTTACACTGACATTGCAATTTACGGCAATTCATTTTCAAATGTGTTAAGCAAGTGTGCGTCCCTTAACGACGATGATATAGATTGAAAATTTCGTCGTGGCTTGCGGGGCGACGACAGCTCTGTTGGAGGGGAGCATGCCCCAGATAGGCAGGTCGTGGGTCCGAATCCCGCTCGCCGCCCGACTTTTTCAATCTTTAATGTGTTAGGCAGGCCCCATCGGTTCGTACGGCAACAATTATAAAATGGCTTCAGGACTGTCCAGAGCTCAAATATTACGATGTAACTCTAACATGCATTGTACATGTTCATTGTGTTTAACTAGCATTAAAAAAAATCATAATTTTAAAAGCGCAGCGTGGGTAGGTCAAGGTGGACCGACGACGACATGGTGAAGGTGGCGGGAACCCGTTGGATGAAGGCAGCGCAGGACCGGTTGTTGTGGCGATCCTTAGAGAGGCCTATGGCCAGCAGTGGTCGTCCATGGGCTAATGTGATGCCGTTTTTAAAATATGATTCATGTCAAAATAACTACAATGCGGCCCTGGAATGACCGGCATAATCAGATAATTTATTTATCTATTTTAGTTTTGGATAATTTACACCTAAACAATAAATTGTTTTATGCATAGACAATTGACAGGGTTGATAGAATTAGGGTGCAAATCCCTTACCTATAAACTGAAAACGGTTGTAGTAGTCAACACAGAGGATCCATCTAAAAACATTTTAAACCATTTAACCCAAAAGCCAAAAAAGTTTAGGCCGGCATACGAATTGGATACTGACCTAAAACGAAATAAAAAACTTTTTCATTTTACAAATCCGTCCGCGAACAAAACGTACGACTTTATTCAGATTCGGACAAAAGATTTTACTGAAAAGAATCACTTTGCTACGTTATAGTATTATACAAATACGTACACTAAGCCAAGCGATTAAGGTTTATTTGACTTTGTCGAGATTATTTTTATTAGGTTTGCAAATCTTTGCTGGAAGAATGTGGACACTCTGCGACAAATGTTGAGATATTAAAAATGCAGTTGCAGAAGCACAATGTGACTTATGTACCTATATATTTTTTAATAACGTAGATTCTACTAACAATGAACATTCTTTAATAAAAGGAAAACTGTCTTGAGCTGTAGGATACTGAATAGTCAATATAACAGATATGTGTGTCTGTACATTGAAGATATTTACAGAGAATAAAAGTTAAGATACATGTTGTTATAAGGTGTCTCCACCTAAAAGGTTAAGAGGATATGTGAAAAAAATAGGATTCTTCAAAGCATAGATTCTTCAGATATCATGAAGTACTAACAGTAGGAGTATGATTTGCGGATATGTGTAAATTGAACATATAATTGAAGTTTTGATTAGAGCCAAAACACGATTAAGAGACATTTTCTCGATAGAATAATAAGCAAAAGTAGCCTCGGTCGTTATCGATAAACGCTTGGAACTGCTATACGGTGAATAATAGAAACACAAGACTATATTTAAAAAAAAGAGATTGATATTTTATAAAGTTTGATTAGAACAGAAATTAACTTACATAAATAGTACAATCACAATAAAATATAGTTTGTTTTACGCTTGCGTCGTTTCAGGCGCGCGCGCCGGCCCATCTCTTTCTCTCGCATCAGACAGTAATATAAGCTATCACACGCCCATTTCGTTTCAATTATTTTTCGACATTTGGTGTTTAGATGTTCCCACATTTAGGTGTCCCCAGGTAAACAGTAAACATCTTAACCTTTTTTTCTGTAAATATCGTCAACTACAGACACTCCAAATCACCGATTTTTTAAATTCTTTGTCTGTCCGTCTGTTTTTATGTTCGATCATCACGCAGAAAATACTAGTCAAATTTTGATGATGCTCTTTGTAAAAGGGAAAGTGGCAAGTTTTAAAACATAACTAATCTTAATGAATAAGTTAGGTTTCAAAATTCCTTCTAAGAAACGCCGCTTATCCCACCCCAATAGGCGGGGGATAGGCGGGGGATAGGCGGCGTTTCCTCACTGAATGGCAGACGACATTTCCTTGTTGAATGGCTGATCTATTTAGCGAAAAAAGCGCCAGGCTAGGTTGAATCGAGTTTATCAGGCGCTTGGATAAATGTAACTTGAAACTCACTATTTTTTATTTCTATCCACTTCCATCGTATTGAGAGCTCGAAACGTTTGCTAAAATTATACGCATTCATAGTAAAGTACTGCAATACCCGTGAAACATACCGAAAGTAATTTACTTGCTAATCCACACCAAGACTTCATCAAAGATGCTCCAAACTTGACGAGTTCCACGGGATTAATGCCAATTCCCGTAATGGAATAACTGGGATTACGTATCGAGCGATCGATATAATTTTCTACGGGCTTAAATTTTACGGTCTAAATAAATTGGGAAGTTCCAGGGTTGAATGTTTTGGATTTTAGATTTAGTTGAATTAATTTGTATCCAAATTCGCGGGACTGATAATTTGGGTCAATTTTAATTGATAACAAATTAGATTTTGAAGCGTGTTATTAAATGGTTTCGTTCGTGCGAAAATTTAATTTTACAGGGTGTGTATTTAAATGCGTTACATATTAAAGGGGGTGCTTCAGACCATCAAACGTAAAATAGCTATTTTGGCCTTAAGGCTCTACCGCCCGATTTTACCGTAAAATTGGGTAACTTTGTAAACATTTTATAGTTTTACTATGACACTTTTAAGCAGAAAACAAAACTGAACAAGTGATTTGGTTTTTCTCGAAATCTATTTGAATTAATACAACTGAAGAAAAGGAATCTATAGTCAACCCTTTTTTTCCGGTTGAAACCATTTTACTCTTACATTATTGATCGGAAGAAAATGAAAATTTACAATATACTTGGCAATACAACATAGAATGATTTGGTTTTCATATTTTTTGAACATTCATAAAAACATCTACTTTTTCAAAGAAAAACCGACCGGAGTTCATCGATTAGTATGGAGAATCGTATTCCCGGACGGATACGCCTTAACTGAAAAAAACAATAAATCCTCAAACGTCATTACACAATAATTCAATTAGAAAGCGACAAAGAAATACGATTTGTAGGAAAGTTGGGATAAGTTGTGATTTACCGGCGCTCCGTACCTTTGGACTATAATTCTACTTGTTGCGTCTGTCACATTGTACATTTTATATGTAATATACAACGTGTTAATGAATTAACGCAAAACTAGAAAATAGTTTGTTTAGAATCGAGAGCAGAATCCAATTATCATGTTTTCAACATAGGAATTTTTTTTCAAAATATTAAATAATTTGTTTGTAGAATTTAAATATTACTGAACTCGATCTCAACCCACCGCTCGGGCACACTCACCCTACTTACTACCAATACAAGATTCTTAAAATGTATACATGATCACATTAGCGCTTTCATTCATTGCTGAAATGATATCAAATCATTTTTGCCTGAAAACTTAAAATGCGAATAACTTTAAATTTGAACTATCAAATAATAAAATTATTGTTTCAATCTAATTATTTTGTTATAAATCAGTTGGGGTGTGTGAAGTTTTGCGTTTATTCATTAACACGTTGTATATACATATGTAAAATTGTAAACATAGAGGTAATTTGTACATCCTTCGGGACCGTTGGAGTTGAAACATTGTGTGGAAAACGTTTTAACAATTACTAAGTGATACATTTTGTTCATTGGGTGTTAACGGCGATGTTTATGGAACTCGTATGTTCATTCATTTTCTTTCTACATTATTGTGTACGTGGTTGAGAAATTTTGTAGGTATAATCACAAAGAACTTACACGCTCCCCAAGGGTACAATCATTTGACAATTTGATTTTAGAAGAAAGTAACCAATGATTGAGATAAGCCTCTCCCAATGATCTCCAACACGACTGGATTTATGCAGCTTATGTAAATACACACACTAAACGTGACTCTGCAGAATGATCCGTCTTTATAATTTTCTGCCAATATCTATCGATGCGGACGTCGTCGAAGACAAACTGCACTGCTACAAGAGCAAGATCCACAAACATCTCTCACTGACTTTATAATTTTATTGTGCCTATGTTAATTCTACAGTATCTCATTTCACCAGATCTCAATTGAGATATTTTTTAATTATTCGATGTATTTAAATTTATAAGAAATTTGTATATGACATGATTCATTTTAATGTAATATAATTGTTATTCTATTCTATTCTATTGCAAAATATTTTAGCACGCTGATCTTATTATTCAATCCGATTGTTAGACTATTTAGGTACTTAATTAGTAATAATTATCATGTAAGTTGTGGTTGCCCATAAAAGGGTTAGCACCGTGCATGTTAATGATTAAGATATTTGTTAAAGAATTGTGTATAACCTGTTGGTAATCCTAATAGACAAATTGAAATTGAAATTGAAACGTGGAATCAGTATCGTTTTGAAGCCGAATCAAAACGGCGTCTTGATTGAAAGGCGGAATCGTTTTGAACAGGGTGCATCAGACCATAAAACTGAACATTGAATTCATACTTTTTTTTCGAGAAGCCTAACCTGAGAAGTTGATATTTTCTATAAATAAAAAATAAAGAAAATCAATTTATTTCAGACACTTTCTATAGTGGTGTTAGTAGAAACATTTATGACTTAAAAACTATGGAAGAGCAGATTTATTTTCGCGATTTCGATATTGGCTCCATAGTGAAAGTTGTTCAGTTTGATAGTCTGAAGAAACCCCTTTAAAATGTAACACATTTAATTTTCCATCCTGCATAACGCATATACGCTACCATAAACATACACTCCATTCCAAATAGGAACGAAATTTTAAGACTAATTTGAATAACAGAAACAGAGATTTGAAACACTTCCTCTCACTTATTCTTAGAACAGCTTTATTAACGTCCAAGATAAATGTCCGATAGTAAATCTTTCTGATAAATAAATTATATTTCATAATCAGAATTGGCCAGAAACCTAAATAGAAATCGGGAATACTTTTCGTCCTCATTTGAAATGAAGTATAGGTAGTCAGAAACATTTCTACAATTATATTTTTAACCATGCAGTTGTAGCAAAGGCTCTTTCAGCAAACAGAAGTCGTTAGGATGGAATGATTTAGGACAAAACACCTACGCATAATACCACTTTCATTATGTAAACTGTAAGTGGATTTTAAACCCTATGTCGTTGTTAAAAGCTGTTTTATTACAGGTTGTTCCTGCAGTCTCCTGCCAACCCAGACCTCCTGTACATAATATTCTTCTGTCATACCCAGCTCACAGTCACACTTCTGCTCTGCTTCATTTTTGGGAGTAAGGTATGAGTCTTTTTCTCTATATTTAAAGCACCGAATAGATAGCATGCATATGCTCACGACTATATTCCCCGAGGGGTTAGTCAGAGATATTCTGAAAACTCAGAACATCCACGTTTCACTAGTATCGAAACTTCTGTCTAGTGTGACGGGGAGCAAGCCCGTTGTAATGGACAGTGGGTACAATACATGCCTCGAAATTGAAGCACGCAGGTTTTCTAACGCTGTTTTCCTTCACCGAAAACCCAGTGGTGTTACAAATCGTACATAAATTCCGAAAAACTCATTGGTACGAGTCAGCTTGATGGGGATTGATCCATCGCCTCCTGCACGGCACGCAAGGTTACTCGCCACTGGACCACCACAGCTTTTTAATCACCAATAATTCACCGAATAGATATCCTAACCGAAAAAGAACTTCATACAAGCTCACAGCGGCTGGTAAACCCCCTATACCCCTAGAACCTTCATGTACAAGACTGAGCGGTAGTTCAGTAGAAACATCTGTATTCATAAGCATATGCTCACGACTATATTCCCCGAGGGGTTAGTCACAGATATTCTGAAACCTCAGAACATCCACGTTTCATCAGTAGTACCGAAACTCTGTCCAGTGTGACGGGGGGTTAGCCCGTCGCCACTTATAATGGATAGTGGGTACAATACATGCCTCGAAATTGAAGCATGCAGGTTTCCCCACGATGATCACATCATGGAATATCTGTATGCGGTGTAGCATATAAGCATATGCTCACGACTATATTCAGGGGTAGTCAGAGATATTCTGAAACCTCAGACCATCCACGTGTATGCGGTGTACTATGCAAAAAACATGAAACATTCCTGTAATTAGTAAAATAAAACCGGTCAAGTGCGAGTTGGGCTACTTGCGCACCGAGGGTTCTGTACCACAACACCACATAACATAATTACTAAAAAAAATATGTTTTTGTCTTGGACCTTTAACACGAGACTGACACAATTGGCCGGTTTTCATTATTTGTTGTTATACTGTACAGTTTGTTCTAAAATCACCTCCCCTTTTTGTATCGGTAGCGTCCTAAAAAAAGGGGAGGTGCGGAGTACTCGAAACCGAGGGGCATGTATGAAGAGATGTATGGATGTGAATGAGGCAAAAGAGGTATGTAAGGATCGTAGTAGGTGGCGCGCTCTGGTCTCTGCCTATCCCACTAGGAAAGAGGCGTGACGTTATAGATAGATAGATAGACCTACTAATTACTTGAAATTACTTGAAATGAAATAAAACCGGTCATGTGCGAGTTGGGCTACTCGCGCACCGAGGGTTCCGTACCACACAACATAATAACTAAAAACTATTTTTTTGTCCTGGACCTTTAACACGAGACCGACTCACACTTGGCTGGTTTTTATTATTGCCGTTATACTATAGAGTTTGCTCTATAATCACACCAAGTTTAACGCTTGTATGTATTACCGTTTGTACGATAGAGCGAGAAGAAAAACGTAGATAAAAACTAGTTTCTTATATGAGGACCCCCCTTAAATTTTGAAACTTTTATAATTTGTAACAAATCCGCCGTAATAACGCATATTCTGTGAAAATTTCAACTGTCTAGCTATTACAGTTCAAAAGTTAGATTCCTAAATAGGTAGGACGAACAGACGGACGGACAGATAACGTAGGGTTAGTAATAGGGTCACGTTTTCAACCTTTAGGTACGGAACCCTAAAATTGAATAATATTTTAATTTGAAATCTGAAATGCGTGATCAAAATGACAAGGCTTCACAACCGGTTGGTGTGGTGAGCGTGTGGTTTGAGGTGCAGGCCTACGGATGCATGTGCTCTGTGGTTACATAACAATTATAGAATATATTTGTTTAATTGAGCTATGTGATGTGTGATGATGATGGGTTTTACAAAAGAAAAAATAAACATTTAAAACTTTTAAGGGGGTTGTTTAGACCATCAAACTGAACAACTTTCACTATGGGACCACCATCGAAATCGCAAAAAAAAAATCAACTGTCCCATACATTTAGCTCAAGTAGATTTGTAGTTTAGTATGGAACATCCGATTTCTTTTTCGCGATTTCGATGTTGGTCCCATAGTCAAAGTTGTTCAGTTTGATGGTCTAAACCACCCCCTTTAATGTTTTAAATGTTTATTTTTACTTTTGTAAAACCCATCATTTGTATTTTTGTAACACCTTGTATACTTTCGGTATGTACTTTAACGTATACAACGTGTAGATGAATTAACGCAAAACTAGAAACTACTTTGCTTAGAATCGAGAGCAGAATCGAATTATCATGGTTTCAACATAGGTTTTTTTTTTTTTTTTAATATTATTGAATTTGTTTGTAAAATTTAAAATTTACTGAACTCGATCTCAATCCACCGCTCGGGCACTCTCACCCTACTTACTACCAAAACAAGATTCTTAAAATGAATCCATGAGCACCTTAGCGCTTTCATTCATTGCTGAAATGATAACAAATCATTTTTGCCTCAAAACTTAAAATGCGAATAACTTTAAATTTTAACTATCAAAATAATGAAATGATTGTTTCAATCTAATTATTTTGTTATAAATTAGTCGGAGTGCCTGATGTTTTGCGCTTATTCATTAACACGTTGTATATAGCCTAAATTTTTTGTAAATTCGCATACCTGTAATGTCATTTTGCGTATCAAATCGGCATGATACGTTTAGTCCTGTAAACCTGTTTGATATAAAATCTACGTTGGAACTAGTCTAGTGAGATAAATTTTCATATAGTGTCATCATGGATCTGGAGAGCGGTTATTAAACATCACACGTTCTAAATCATAATCGAATGATGCAGAATTTCCGTAGTCATTGTTACAATGTCTGTCTGACTTTCGAGCGCATTATTTAACGAATGCCCTGGCAGTAGATTCTATGGCGGAATCCGAGAGCCAAACTGTGCTTAAAACTATACATATAAATTTTTGATCTCCGCAGGAATTTAAAGTCATACGAATAATAATAATTGTACTGCTGATTTGAACATGTGACTTTCAAAAATCGCACTCTTGTCCAATAGAGAGCGATTTTTGAAGAGAAGAGAAGATAGTGAGAATGTGATCCGTCGAATAAAAGCGAAACTCAAATTTAACAAATACTTGAACTTTATGGAACACTACCTACTACATTTATCTCCGTTTATTAGCGTTTTCGTTGTCGATAAATTTTAATATTGTTATCGGGCTTTGGAACTCATTCCCAAATTTATACCTCCTGTACAACCAAGATCTATAGCAAAATTCAGAATATTAGACAATGAGATCGAGCGAGCACAGGGGACTAGTTTGTGTCTAAGTTAACTAACTTGGATGCCTTAATAAAATACGAAAAAAGAAGAAAATATACGTTAAATAAATCAAAACTATCAATTTATTACATTAAATAATTTATATGACATAAAAGCAGCAGGCTGATGATGAAATTAACATGTTGTAAAATCACAAACGGTAATTAGGCAGAAGATTTTCGTACACGATCCGTTTTCCATTTCCACGTTTAAGCTCCCCATTCACAGGCAAGTGCGTCGCAGTATCAGTTTCAATCTGAGATTAAACCAAAATAGAGGAGGATGACTTATTTAACGAATAAAGCATTTATTTTTTGTTTAAAACTACAACAATTGTGTTATCTTACTTTTTGAATAAAAAATTTTGGTTTAAGATATTTATTTCTCAAGAAAAAATTAATAAAACAAAATTTTGGAACGTACAAACAAAACGATAATTTATTTAGCTTAGGTACACACAGAGGTTTAAAACTTAAGTAAAGTTAGGGTATAAACATAAAATAGCAAACTCCAATACTTACAAAAAACATTCAATATCATTGGTATTATACAAGACTATACAACAATAATAATAATATGTACCGCTATATTTTTAATTTATAATTTTTAAATCTTGTATCTGTTATATCGCCTTGTTAATAAAGATGTTGGTATAAGTATTAATAGTATAGAAGTATTCGGTATCGTGTTTACTTAAAACGCTGCGTTAAATTGTGGAATTTGAATAATCTTCTTTCTATTATCATACTTATTCATTCATTATTTTATTTCATCATCATCATAATTTCCTAATAGGACACAACTTTATTTTCCTCATTGATTTGGAAGGAGAATAGGTACCACTTTTGCTAATAACTATCTCTATCCCTACATAATTTCAATTACACTTCACTGCGGTTACTTCAGCGTAGAACTTATTTGACGTTCAAATAAACTATGAGCACGCGGCAGGGGTCTTCCCTTATTTTGTTTCGTCTAAGGCTCTCCACGTAATAACTGGCTCAAATAAGGACGTGACACCAAATGCGCCCGAATTTAACACCTGTGCTCGGAAAACCTGAGGTAGCTCTGAAATTCGCCCAAAATAGAATTAAATTTACATTTCTACTAAGCGTTTCCTACTCCATGATTTAGTTTGTCACTGTTAGACTATGTTGTTACTGGCTGTTCCACGTCACACATCGTCCGCCTATGATCATTCCTTTACAGTGCAGTCTGTCCGATTATGGAATGATCTGCCTCTTATTCAAAGAGATTATACCTAATAGAGTGAGCCATACCAATTGTAAAGTGTCCACTTTTTTTGACGTTTAGGTTTGAATGTGTGGTGTCAAGTAGTATGGACAAAAGGTACCAAGTGACATATGGCCTTATGTTTACGGTCACTGTTGACACACACTAGCTCAAAAAAAAGTGGACAGCCGCATAAACAAATATCTATAGTTCCATCTCCTTCTACTTTTAAAGGTACGTCATAAGACAAAAGAGACTAACTACAATCGTAAATTTATGCGGACGGCTAAAAGAGATGAATGGAGGAAGACGACATATTGCGCCGACCCCAAATAATGGGATAAGGGCAGGAAGAAGAAGAAGAAGATCTGTTTTTAGGCTAATATTATTTGCCAAATTTCGATTCAATAGATACAAAAATGAGGTAGTTAATTTACCT
This sequence comes from Agonopterix alstromeriana, assembly GCA_963924505.1. NCBI lineage: Eukaryota > Metazoa > Arthropoda > Insecta > Lepidoptera > Depressariidae > Agonopterix > Agonopterix alstromeriana. Next base: position 1,540,410 of record OZ004663.1, on the reverse strand, counting down.
GCATACGCGAAGAAATTCTGATGCGTATGTGAAGTCTACGAATTCGCGCATTAGGCACGAATGGTGAACTATCGCCCGTACAACCGCCCTGAGGGTAAGCCTGTGCCCTGCAGTGGGACGCATATAGACTGATGATGATGAATTGAGTTGTGGCATACAGACAGTATGGACAAAAGTATAAGGGTTCCTTGTTGTACTATAAAGTAAAAACTTGATAAGTAAACGATTTATTGAACAAGTAGAATGATCAGTGCGCTGCAAAGTTTTGAGAGCTTTTCAACCAGACAACACCCGTAAAACTTATCGGAAAATAATATTTAAACTTCTTAACTAACCGCTAAACTTCGGATAAGAAACTAATTTTAAAATTCTACTTTATACGAGCAGTTATCCTGTGATAAAAGTTAGTAAAAGTTTTCACTAAGCTGGTTAGAACTTGGGTGCTTTTATCGCTTAGTTCTACTTTAATGTCGCACCGTGAATAAGCGGAAACAAACTCGTCGTACTCAAACTTATTTAAGACGCTCCCTATACAAGGTGTTACAAAAGTAAAAATAAATATTTAAAACTGTTAAGAGGGTTGTTTTGACCATAAAACTGAACAACTTTCAATATGGGACCAAAATCGAAATCTCGAAAAAAAATGGCTGTCCTATACATTTAGCTCGAGTAGATTTGGAGTTTAGTATGGAACATAAGTTTTTTTTCGCGATTTCGATATTGGTCCCATAGTGGAAGTTGTTCAGTTTGATGATCAAAACAACTCCATTAACAGTTTTAAATATTTATTTTTACTTTTGCCTACCCCAGGAAAGGCGAAAAAAACAGCTATCCCATACAAAACTGCTGTACCTACCCGACTCAAATGTATGGGACAGCTGTTTTTTTCGCCTTTCCTGAGGTAGGCTCCATAGTGAAAGTTGTTCAGTTTGATGGTCAAATGTTTATTCTTATTTTTGTAACACCTTGTCTACAACGTGTTAATGAATTAACGCGAAACTAGAAAGTAGTTTCTTTAGAATCGAGAGTAGAATCGAATTACGAGTATAATGTTTTCAACGGTAATTTTTTCAAAATATTAAATAATTTGTTTGTGAAATTTAAAATTTACTGAACTGGGTCTCAATCCATCGCTCGGGCACTCTCACCCTACTTACTACCAAAACAAGATTCTAAGAGCGCTTTCATTCATTGCTGAAATGATAACAAATCATTTTTGCCTGAAAACTTAAAATGTGAATAACTTTAAATTTTAAGTATCAAAATAATTAAATTATTGTTTCAATCTAATTATTTTGTTATAAATCAGTTGGGGTGTAAGAGGGTTTATTCATATTTTCCTAGTTTTGAGAAGCTATCTTCTCGTTATTTGAAAGATATACAAATGAATGAAAAATATAGGAATGATCTTCAAGATCTAGGCTTTATTTGCTGTGAAGTATATTTCTCATTTTTCTATAAAATACATATGAAACCTGTGTTCAAAGGAAATCCTAAATAATGGAAATAATCTATATTATGTGCATCTACTTTATAAATTGAAGCCACTTCTACTTGCCACACACACCATTGTGTAGATAATATTAAGATCTAAAAATGCTTTGAAGTAATTGTTAAGTAATTTTTAGAATAATTAATGAGTTAATTAGATAATTGTAAAATTTGGTGCGAATTATTATGGTTTTTGAATTTGATTTCCTTGGATTAGAAGGCACCATAGTGTCATAATGAATTACAAGCCAGTAAAAAATTGGTATACCTACTAAAATGATGTAGGTTAGTAGAGGTGAGGCGGATTTGAAAGGGCCAAGGTCATTCGGTCAGGAAAACCTCTTAAGATATTATTTTTTGCAAGAAGATTGAACTATAGGGATAGTTCAGTTGGCTGTGAACATAACTGCTGATCCACAGGTCGCGAGTTCAAATTCCGCAAGGAGCAAATATTTGTATGTTGAATATGAATGTTTTTACTCGAGTAATGGATGTTTGTATCTATAAATGCTGACAGTTTTGTAAGAGGATGACCAGACTATCAAACAGAAAAACTTTCTCTATGAAACCAACTTCAAAATCACGAAAAAAAAAAACTAGCTAAGAGCATGTCGGACTTTCCCATGATAGGGTTCCATAGCCTAGTCATCATAATACCGGGCTAGATTCGTTTACTTTCAATGGGACTAGCTAATCTATGTGACAATGTCCAGGCCTCCAGGGCCCGCGTGGTGTAGTACCTATATGGCCCCCTGCCTCTCAATCTCTTTGTTAGTGTTCCGTACCAAAATTCGGTTTGTCAAGTTTTTTTTGTTTGTTTTTATTTTTATATTTTTACAGATAGAAGACATGATTCGGTACTAATAAAACGTGGATGTTCTGTGGTTTCAGAATATCTCTGCATACCCCCTCGGGGAATATAGTCGTGAGCATATGCTATGCTGAAGACATAATTTTAAGAAATTAATTTATTTTTTTTGCGATTCATCGAGTTTATCAATTTAAATGTAATTATTAACTGTTATCTCTAAATGGCAAGAAAATCGTTCGAACTCCATAGAGAAAAATCTTTGCTCAATTAAAAAATAAGATCACCTGACTTCTCTTTCTAAATCTATGCTGCAAACATAAACGGCAACATCAAAAGTCAAATTCTGACATTGTGAATTTATTTATGTTCTTAATGGCCATTAATTTTCAAATGATTTCAAGTTTACCAAGGAGTTTACGTTATTAAAATATCTGTAATCCTTTCATTTTAAAATCTTGTTATTGCGACGATTATCTCGAATTGGTTTTCGATTCAGCCCTCCAGAAAAAACTGGACATACCGAATAGGCTAAATGGAACACCGAATCACCTTTGTCTGCCCGCCCGACACGCGTGTTTCTCAAGTCTTTGCGAAACACGCAATCTTACAGCTTCTTATGTCTAATGGTCTCATTAGACATAGGAAGCTGAAAGCTTGACGTTGTTATAACAATTAATGGCCCAGTTACATAAATTAAGTAAAAAATGCTTAGTTTCTATTTTGGGAGGCAGTTTTCGTGCAGTGCAGATAACAAAACAAATAAACTGGTATTACAGGACACTAATTACTTGTGTTTTGAATAGCTCATGGCCGGTTTTTTATATCCAAATCCGTATCTGAAAAGTCAATAGGTACTTACAGGGTGAAACTGATATCATTAGCTTCATTGTAAACTAAGAGTCTACCCATCAAACTGAATAACTTTCACTATGGGACCAAACCGATCGGAGCAAAAAGAAAAATCTGCTATTCCATACTAAACTATAATGCCTACTCCAGTCAAATGCATGCAACAGCAGATTTTTTTTTGTTCAATATGATGGGTAGACTCTTAGTTTAAAAGGATGCTAATGATATCAATTTCACCCTGTATAACATTTCCTAAATCACCTGGTACTTAAGATGTAAGGCAATGATGTAAGGGTCCATTTCTGAAGGCGAATAGTAAGCCAAATGTCTTCAGTTTAGTAGATCATTTGGCTGTAATGAGTCACGGGCTGACAGCCAAATTGGATCGTGACGTCATCAGACAATGGATTTTGGCTGGCTCTTCGATTTCACTCGTGCGGTTATTGGGAAATTATAAAAATGCTATGTTTGGGTTTAAATGTCATAGTAGATACTCCCCCTTATAATAGAATTTCCTCAATTCATTAAATGAACCACTTCAAATTGAGGAATAATTATCGGGCACTTGATACGATCCTATAATTCCTTTAAAAGTAAATTTAAAAAATAAAAAATCCCATTTGCGTAAAAAGTGAAATTAAAATAAAAACTGGAAAGGTAAAAAATAAGTCATGTACTCTAGAATTCTGTTAAGTAATATTGAAGCGACTGTAACAGTCGGGACCCATTATTGGAAGAGTTGGTCCGGTCTAGAATGTTTATAAATTACCCTAATTTTGAGTGTTAGTCGACCGCGCGAGCTCAATACGGATTGGTAGACTACACATACGTATCAGAATTTCTTCTTCGGAGTATGTAGGTTTGCTCACGTTTTTCTTCACCGCTTGAGGGCAGTCGATAATACGTGCGTTAGTTAGAAATCTTTATTTTTATACGGCATGTCGTTCGTGCGGATTCAAACCCTGTCCTCAAGAGCTGGTGGTCCAGTGGCAAATAACCTTGCCTGCAGTCCATGAGGCGATGGTTCGATCCCCGTCCAGACCGACTCGTACCTATGAGTTTTTCGGAATTTATGTACGATTTGTAACAATACTGGCTTTTCGGTGAAGGAAAACATCGTGAGGAAACCTGCATACTTCAATTTCGAGGCATGTATTGTACCCACTGTCCATCATAAGTGGCGACGGGCTCACCCCCCGTCACACTGGACAGAGTTTCGGTACTACTGGTGAAACGTGGATGTTCTGAGGTTTCAGAATATCTCTGACTACCCCCTCGGGGAATATAGTCGTGAGCATATGCTTATACCTCAAGAGGTTAGTGTTCAAAACTCTCAGCAACGCGCCACCGATGCTCCCCTTTATCCATCGTTAATGCTTTAACCATATTTTTGTTACCAGGCGTATATGGTGTACAAAGGACACGGAAAGGATGACCGAGAGAAAACTGGCAAGTTTCGGTCCAGGCCAGCCGATTCTACCTACACTATGACTACCAATCGCAGCGCTAGGTTCTGTGACAATATGACGGAGAGAGAATTAGAGGTAATTTTGACTTTTTGGAAAGATTTATTGCCGTGTTGTTTGATTAGTTCAGTATTCAAATTGCAATAGGTATAATGCTTAGATTGCACATGGCGTATTTCGCAAATGTCAAATATGACAAATGCGCGTTTCCTGGCGACTGTCGGTTTTTGAAACACATATAAGAAGTGAAAAAGGCAAATATGAAACTAAAAAATCCTCTGGGATCCATTTTTATATTTTTATTGAGTAGCTTCACGGTAAAACGCGTATTTGTCATGCGTGATATTTGCGAAATACGCCATGTGAAATGAAGAAAATTTTTTTCTTTATGAGTATAACTAGGTATAGTTTAATCATCGTGACGCTCCTTTATGCCATGGCTAGTTTCTATCAAACTACTAAGTTTTATTATAAAAGGCTTTCAATTTGATTCAATTTATACTTCAAATTTCTAACTTCTACTTTGTTATAAAGTGTAATAATCCTATACTTGTAAAGATACACATAAATTAACACAGCGAACATTCTTGACAGGTTGAAAATGTCATTACTATCATGCATTACGTCACAGAATAGGTAATAGTATATAGTACGGAGAGGAGTTTGCTCGGTGCCATTGCTCTTGCTGTGTTTCGTGTTATTTAAAATTCGTAAAAAGTTGGTTTTAGTGATATTTGTGACAAATTTCGTGCGGATTGTGTACCAAACAGTTGCGTAAAGCGACCGACGTAACAGGAATCTCAAATAAATACGATAACAGAACATACGTTTTGGTTCAAGTTAACTCGTACATGGTCATTTTGGTGGCAACGCGCGAGCTTACGAAATCGACCACAGATTCATCGTCATCTATCATCCCATCATCAAATAAAGAATATAAAGAAAAAAATAACGAATGGCTCAAAAGGACTAGTATCCAGAGCCGTTAAAGACACTACAAAAAAAAAGTATATAGTACGTTACGATTTAGAAGTATTATACGGGTAGTATTAGTATTTATTCTGTGGTATTGCTGATATCGTTACTACGGTACTAACTCGCTTCAGTTTAAAGCAAACCTATAACGTTACTGCAATTTTTAGGTGTTCTAAAAGCAGGTTTATAACTTTTTTACGATCCTGTTTCAGCTTACTCTAGTCGTAATCAGAAACCCAATCTATTTCAGTTTATTTTTTTATTTTACTACCTGCTTCGGAACCCACCGTTATGTGTTTATTGACATCGTCCTGTGATATGTCTCATCTGACTTAGGAATAAATTAAATTTTATGTAACACCATTTTGAAGAGAGATCTCCCATTTATTTTGATATTTTCATCAATATTGATGGACATAGAAGCGTTATCGTTTCCTTAGGACTGTAAGATTAATATTATTGCAAAACATTCTTCACAAATCAAATACATGAACGCCAAATTTAGAAAATTGGAAAAATAACAAAAATTTATATCAAAAATATAATTATTATCTAGAGTGTGTTTTGATATTTTACACGTTTAAGACTAAGTATTCAGTTGAAACACCAAATTAATTTATAACTTATTGCATTAACATTGAGTAAAAATATAACTTCTAATGAGAATATTTCTTTCCTACAAAAGGAGGAATTCCGGAAAATCTGCAATCAACTAGAGAAACTACGTGAGCGATGCGGCGCGGGGGCCACAGCAAGACGAATCACCGCCATGCAAGACGCCTCAGCGCTACACGATCGCAAACCACAATCCTCCGATCATTCCGCCCCATTAAAACTTAATACGGTCTTCAGTGCAGTTGCCGACAGACTCATGTGCACCGTGACACCAGCTGAAGAATCCAGCAGTAGTGGTAGAGACCTACCTTTTGAAGCACCGCCTGCTTACAAACACAAAACTTTCAGTCCAACGAAAAGCATTGAAAATACAAATAGTAATGTTGAACAAAGTCATACAGACGTAACAACAGACTCTCCTAAGAAACGTAATGAGATTAGTGAAGAGAAGGAAGAAAACGGAGTGTTCAAAATATCTGGTGAAGCGAATTGTAGTGACATTAGACCTCCAGAGGTCGCTCGTAATGGTTTAAATGGTAAAAGTGAGAAAAGTGAATTGAAATCCAGTCCTGGAAGTGCGGAGACTGTACGAGGTGTTAGATCAGGACATGCAAGAACTCATGCTATAGTTATTAACTTAGATGATAAAAGTCGTTTTACTGAAGAAGTCACTGTTTAGAATGTTTTTGAAGTTTCGAAGTGAATTTTAATTACCGTAATTGTGTCGTGGGGGCAAAAAACAGATCCCATTTGAAGTAATGTACGGTAAGAGATGATCTTTTTGAAAATAGAAGTAAGTATAAAATCATTACAATCTGATGTCAAGACCATTTGTGGTATTCGTGATTTGAAGCTACCGAAAGGAGTTAGGTTTTCAATACTGGTCTACGATGCCTCCACGTTAACAGTTAAAGGTGTTGTAAATCCTCTAAAAATAGCGAACAAACGATTTATTACTTGTTAAGTGAGTCCGTTATTGATTTCAATACCCACACATTTCATTGTTTTCCCGTGATTTCATAGGTTCTTTAACTATACACGATACGCGCGACAAAGATCATACGCGACGACATTCCGTTAAAACTCATAATGAGATTTTAATACTTATTAAAATAAAATAATGCTAGTCCTATACTGTGATTTGTTATTTATAATGTAAATAGTTATAAAAACTGATAACGTTAAATCTTTTCAAATATTTAATTAATCGTTTTCAAAATGCATATCAAATGAGAACTTCCTTTGTGTACAGTTGTTTAGAAAGATCTGTGTATATGTTTATCATATTAAATAATAGCATTAAGATTTAATAAGATATTCTATTTCAATAAAGAAAAAAAGGTTTTTGTTATGATTTGTTATAATTTAAAAAATTCAAACTATGCAGAATAGAGAATAATCGAACAATGTAAGAACTAAAAAGAGAAACTTATAATATCCAATCAAACAAATAGTTTATCTATTCTCTTTTCGTCTTCATACGGGAATGCTTAAACTTTTGTGTACTGTTAAATCAAGAACAGCAAACACTAAGTTTGCTTGCATTTTCTCATTCTAAACTTTGAAGTAAGAATGCTTTGTAAATAAAATCAAATATCCGAAGAAAGTTTATTTCCAAAGTTAAACACGGCACATAACTACGGAAACATTTTGGTTATTATTGTATCTAAAAACAGCTCTTGGCTTATAGTTTTCTGGAAGAGTTCGCTTATTTTGTGCCACTTGTATTGTTTTCTCTGTATTTTACTGTGTAAAATAAAGTATGCTCGATTTTGTGGCTTGTAATTGATATACGTATAATACGCTACGGAAACTAATTTAAAATATCATTGATTATCAACATATTCATTTCGAATCAAATTAAAGATTGAAAAATTGAGTCTCGGGCGGGACTTAAACCCGCATTGTTCCAAACTGACTCCGCTCCGACTGCTCTTTTTTACAGAAACTATATCATACTTTACTGATATCAGTAACACGATTTTAATCAGTATACCTGTATGGGCCGTATGTAACAGAAACTATTTCAGGTATTTTGAAATTAGTAGAATTATCACCATCTCCATCATCATCCATTGGTCAATCAACATTGCAAGGGTCACGGGTAAAAATTAATCAGATCAGCGCATGATCGATGATGTGGGCTGATTTTATTGACATTTTATTAAGACTTACGCTTTTATTCATGGAGAATTAAAAATTATAATTTCTTAACTTCCTGGTATTACACAATAAATTAATAAAATTTGTAAATTTTTCACTTCCGAATCGAATTCTATTCAATCTTTTTATTCTATTTTCTTCCTAATAATAACTATAAAATCCTCACTTACATACTCAATGCCTGCTGGAAATTACTGTCATAGCAAGTTGTCACTATTATACTGCCACCGATCCGCTCTGGTCCTATGTCATAAAAGAAGTAAAGTAGGACACACTCATATGTGACAGAAGGTCAAATGCCGTCGGACATAAAAGGGGCTGGTGTAGCAAATATTATATTCAGCAAAATATTTGAATACCCGTATCAAAATTTGTATCCGTGTCCAAATCCATAACTACATCCCTAGCACCTCTACTTTGAAAGTGACAAAAGTTTCGGTACCTAGTGATGTTAACTTCAATTTACCTTTTCCAGTTTCCTTTGTTACGTCTTCTGCAACGTTATTAAGTTTTGCATAAATTATAAAGTTAACATTGAACATCAATACTAACGTTAGTATCGATCGTAATTTAACTTTGAGTATTGTCGATACTATAATTAATCGATAATATAATGTTGACTATCGATAGTCGACTATCGTCTAGCAACACTGAAAAAAATCATTGTGTAATATGACGCTTCTGTTATTTAAAAAAAATTTATAACTTTTTAATATCTGATTTTCGATATGTTGTGACGAACCGATGTGAAACAGCTTGATAATATGCATAGCTTGATATGAGCAAGATGCATTATTAAAAGTTCTGTAAATTAGTCATGCTATTTTAGTCTTTAAACTTTGATGGGAGAAATGTAAATACAATATGAATACTTGAGCCAATGAAAGACGACTAGTGACATTAAGTGTTGTAAATACATGTATCTGTATATAATGTACCTACTAATTATTTTAAAATAAAAATGTATTATTACTTAAGGATAGTATTTAATAAATGCCATATTTCTGCCAATGATACTGCTGTAAATACTAATTTTACATTAAGGTTTAAAGCACATGGGCTTCTCGCGTCAGCCACTTACGGTTAGCTACAATCTGCGGTCTCAGTTCGAGTTTGGAAATCGATAGTTAAATTTATAGTAGATCAGTAACATGAGTGTTTGTACGTATCAATAAAACATTACACACTATTTATATCCTGAAATAATACAATCGATACTGCGAATTTTATTATAACGTTTGGTCGAAAGTATCGATAGTATTGTACAAATAATATTATCGATAATATCGTTAGTATAACTTTTAGTAAAGCTTAACATACTATCGATATTAATCATCTATCAATATCTATCGATATTATAGATTTAATTGTGTACTATCGATATTGTTAACCGAACAACTTTGAGTGTCACATCACTAGTGGGCCATGTGCTTATGGTATTAAATTATAAGAAAAACTTGAATGGAAATGTTGATGACTTATGTGTAATTGCGTACGGTTGTCATTTTAAAACGCAGGAATTGAAATAAAATAAATTTTAAATGTAAATGATTTATGAAAAAAAGGTGGCAAAGTGTTTTTTTTTTTATTTCAGTATACAGAGTAAATTTTATATCAGTATGAATAACTTTTTAAGGAGTATAATACATAGGAAAGTTATCCACACTGATATAAAATTTACCTAGTATACCTATAAAGATTACAAGTACCTAATACCTACAACATTTTCTGTTTTTTTTAATTCTGGATAGGCTTACGCTTGGCTTAATTTCACCTATACAGGGTACAACTTAATATGCCGACAGTTTTTTAAGAGGATGTTCAGAACATCAAACGGAACAACTTTATCTACAGGACCAACATCGAAATCGCGAGAAAAAAAAGTCATCTGTCCCATAAATTTGGTTCGAGTAGGTTTGCACTTTTGTATGGGACAGCTGATTTTTTTTCCTGATTTTGATGTTGTGTGCCATTGAGACAGTTGTTCAATTTGACGGTCTGATCATCCCCTTAAAAAGTGTCAGCATATTAAGAAGGGCCCTATATAAATATCAAGAAGAGGAACGAAATATTAACGTGTTTAATATCACAGACACGCTAATCACCATATTTGATTTATCTTTTGGAATAAATTAAATAAATAAATAAAACGACCTAATTAAAATAAAACTCTACATTCAAATGAAATGGTAAACCTTTTGATGAAATAATATTTCAATTGGCAAATGGAAATCAGATCTTTTATGCCGGCGAATGACAAAGCCTCCATAAACAGAACCTGAAATTGTTGCCCTAAATTACTAATGTTCCCAATAAACCGAACAATGTACCTATTCAACTTCGTTAATCTTTGACTAGATTTCATTTTAAATTGTTTTATTTTGACATACAAATTTCACTATTGAGTTGATAATGTTATTCTGATTTGACAATACCTGCGTTGCTGATTTGCAAATTTTGTAAATATATATATATATTTTTTGTTGATATAATTATGAAGAATGTGGATGTTCTGAGGTTTCAGAATATCTCTGACAACCCCTAGGGGAATATAGTCGTGAGCATATATGCTTATGCTAATTATGAAGAAAATACGTCATTTATTTATGTCACAAAAATTGAATAATCACAAAAACGTTAATAAATCGTCAATAACAAAGATACAAAAATGGACATAAAACAAGCTTCGTCATGACAATGACATGCTCAGTCAAAATTTGTAAATTGATTATTTTTTGAAATAAATAATTTTGATATTATTAAGTTTTGATGGACTGAAAACTACTTATTTATAGGAGTGCGCGAGTTATTTAATACACCTATAATATTTAATAATATTTAATTTGATATTATTTCACCAACAACTTTGAATCCAGAATTTAAAAAAAGACTACAATGAGCCCTATTATGCAAGAAAAAATTAGGATTTTTTTGAAATTTTAACTGAATCAAAGAAGAACTCAATTACTTTTATCATTAATTATTAACACACTATTCAGCAAATATTAAAACAACAATCATGAATTACTTATCTCGCCTTTGACTTAAAATAAAATTAATTTTACTATGCTTCAAAAGGTATTGCTTTTTCCCCAGGGCAGTTGATAAAATAGCATTATTATTATTACATTTTATTATACGGTGAAGGAAAACATCGTTAGGAAAACCTGCATATACGCTGAAGAAGTAATTCTGATGTGTATGTGTAGTCCAACAATTCGAATTGGGCACGCGTGGTAGACTCAAGGCAGATTTATATGATGACAATTTTGCCGCGCGAATTCTGCGGCGCCTCAAAAAAAGCACCGTATAAACACTTTTCGCACGAATTTTTTACGGCATGCGCACGGAAGCAAGGAATAGAGCACGCGTCTATTTTTCGGTACTAGTGACCTCCGACCACGTCCCTCGCATCCCTTGCGCCAATTTTTGACTCGTTAACACACGTCGTGCTAATCGTTGGCACGGTTTTCTCTAACAAATCCATACACATACGAACAAGATTGGCGCTGAAAATCAGCACCGTGTAAATGACCGCGTGCCGTGCTTGTGTTTCGTACAAAAAATTGGCGCCGCAAAATTTTCATCGTCTAAACCTGCCTTAACACCCATATAGGGTAGCCCTGAGCCCAGCAGTGGGACGTTTATAGGCTGAGGATTTTGAATAAAACAGTAATTCTTTATAGATAAAGTCTACTTGATGAACAATTGTGATAACGATAAGTCCGTGGATAATATCAATATGGAACTTCTAAATGTTGATCAAGAATTATTATATTCGGCAGGTGCAAGGCAGGTGCAGGTTCAAATAATATTTACTTTAGTTGATCAGCAATTGTTTGTAAAGAATTTGTTTTCAGATTTTGATTATTAACACCTTGTATATTGGGTGAATAATTTACGGATGTTATAATATAATGTATGGGCAAGAGGATGATTATGATTATGGTAATAAATCATTATCAAAATTATTATCATTGGGCAGTGTTAATAATAATTTGATGAATGTTAGAATTGGTTGTATTTTTAAAAATAAGATTGTAAATAAAAATTATTGTTCCATAAAATATTGCTTCAAGCTATTTTCTAAGTTGCAATAAATAAGTAAGATATTGTGATTAATGAATGAGTTTCTATTTCAAGATATATAAAATATATATTACTTATAAGAGATATGCTATAACGTCGTCGATGTAAAAACTGATGTTGACTATCTCAATAAAAATGTTTTCAAAATTATTTTGGATATTTCAATAAGTCACTACCTATCACACTGGACATAATTTCGGCTCCACCGAGTAAGAAAGTAATAAAATTAATAAGTAGACAGTAGTGTCATGACTCTTGTGTAAATCATGTAGAGTATATGACAAAACATTTCGTTGGTGGCACTTTGCGGAGAGATATGGTCAATGAAACATTACATTCAATATGGTCCAAATCCGCTCGGATGACATGTCATGTCATGTACCAATGAGTTTTTCTAACTTATGCTACGGAATAGCCGAACGATTGCGATCAAACGGTGAAGGAAAACATCGTGAGGAAATCTGCATGCGCTAAAGAGGAAATTTTGATGTATATGTGAAGTCTACAAAACCGCATTGGGCCCTCGTGGTGCACTGACGTCCATACACCCTACCCGAGGGTAGACCTTTGCTCCGCAGTGGGATATACAATGTGTTAATGAATAAGCACAAAACCTCATACACCCCAACTGATTTATAAAAAACCCCAAATAATTAGATTGAAATAATAATTTCATTATTTTAAAAGTTCAAATTTAAAGTTACTCGCATTTTAAGTTTTGAGGCAAAAATTATTTGCTATCATTTCAGCAATGTATGAAAGCGCTAACGTGCTCATAGATACATTTTCAGAAACTTGTTTTGATAGTAAGTAGGATGAGAGTGCCCGAGCGGTGGGTTGAGATCGATTTCAGTTTATTAAACAAATTATTTAATATTTTGTAAAAAATTACCTATGTTGAAACCATGATAAGTCGATTCTGCTCTCGATTCCAAACAAACTACTTTCTAGTATAGTGTTAATTCATTAACACATTGTATAGGGTCCTTCTATGCTGACAGTTTTAAAGGGGATGATCAGACCATCAAACTGAGAACAACTTTCCATACGGAACTTGACCAATGTCGAAAACGCAAAAAAAAAACAGCTGTCCCATACATTTGGGTCAATACAAATATTGTATAATTTGAATGTTTTTAGGTAGGTATCGCAACAAAGAATAATTACAAAACATACTTATTTGTTGAATATTGCCTGCGACAACTACCTAATAACATGCAAACTATATTAGCTCAAACAGAGTTGTTATAATAGCTGATTATTGATTATAGAGCTTGTTTTTCTCTTTTCAATCAAGTAATTTTTTTTTTGCAGTGGGGTTTTTTTGTTTTTCTTAATAATTTAGTTTATTTCACACTTTTTAGTCTTGTTTAAAACGGTAGCATAAAAGTAGTAGAAATATATATATTTTTGGAATCTGCTCTTCATTAGCTTTCATTTGATACACATTTTGAAACTTGAAAAAAAAATGTTTTATTCCCCCTCTCTTTTTATATACTGTACACTATGGCACTCTCACAATATTTACGAATCTATAGACACCATTTAGGCTGTAGAGCGTGCCAAAGAAATAGACATACAAACATACATAAAAATTAAATACATACGCTCGAAAAACATAACCCTTCTTCTGGCGCAGTCGGATAAAAAACAACATGACTGTATAAATATTGACAATGATAATGATGACAAAATGATAACTCAGTAACTATGAGAAATGTGAAAATCTAACGTGTCCCCAGCTCTCTCAAAAATAGAAATAATAAATTATGGTAAATTTACTGTAAATTTATGGCCTCGTTGGCGCAGTTAGGTGTGGTTTTCTGCCAAGAGGGCTCTGGCGAAGATATATGAGTTCTTCCATTGTCTTTGAAATTTCTGCAGTTTCCAACTTTGTGTGAAATTTGTGAAAATTGCATTCAATTTCATGGCTTTTTAGTCGTATTGTTTTTAGATTGAACCACTTTATTTATGGGGCCAACATCAAAATTGCGAAAAAAATCTGCTTTCCCTTACATTTGGCTCGATTAAGATTTAAGTTTTGTGTGAAAGCTGATTTTTATTCGCGATTTCCAAGTTTCAGCTTCCTACTATGTCTTACGGTCTCTGAGAAAAATGCATGTGACAGACGGACGGACAGACAAACAGACACCGAGATGATTCCATAAGTGTTCCATTTTGCCAATTTTGGTACGGAACACTAATAGGTATTTTGATACAGTTTCCACTAATCTTTCTTCCGTTGTCCAGTTTCATGGTCTGATCATATTCTTAAAAAAGCATCAACATATTCAAAGTCAAAGTCAAAAGTCAAAGTCAACGTTAAATTGAACCATTAAAAAAAATCGACTTAGATGGTTTGGTCATATAAAAAGAAGACCACCTGGCGTGGCGTAGGCAGACCAAAACTCAGATGGTCTGATGTTGTAAAGAAGGGAATTGACAGCTGCGAGCTCTCCGTCGTTAAAGTTCAGGATAGAGCGAAGTGGAAGAAACCATCAGGAAAGCAGACCCCGTTACCCAGCGGGACAGCAGCTAGGAAGATGATGATGATGATTTCTAATAATAATATTGAGTGAACGAAAAAGCTTTGTTTATTATTAATGACAAGAGGGTTCCTAATATTGGACCACTATTTGTATCAATTTACCGGACCGTATACGACCGACAACGAAAGTTGATGAACACTTCTGAACCTTATTGTCATACAAATAAAGGTGAGAAATTCAAAATCTTTCGTTGCTGTACCAAGGAAAGCAGTGGCTAATATTAATGACACCGTAATCTGATAAATTGGGGTGCTTTGGAAAATCTACTTTCTTAGTTACCAACACTATTACCGGTAATAGTTTTCTTTGCTGTTATGAACCTCAGATGGTGGAAAAAATTGACTTAAGGGGCCACAGGTTCAGAAGAATATTTTCTATGAGAAACGCGATTGCTCAGCCTTCTGAAAAGAGCGTGCGTGTGCCGTATTTTTGATTAAAAAGAATAAACAAAAGTACTTTTAAATATTGTTTTTATGATTTCACTAGATAAACTGATTGTGAATAAGTGAGTATAAATAACAAAAATCTGAAACTATTTTAAGTTCTTCTATAATGAGAAAAATGTTTAAAGCATAGCATAGCATAATGCTCACGACTATATTCCCCGAGGGGGTAGTCTACTACTTACTAATATTCTACTACTCTCGTGGTAGTAGTCGTTACATAAAAACCACGTCAGAGGCCGTAAGGCGGTCTGATAAAACTCTGACACCAGGGCGTGCTGCCCACACGATAAGAAAAAGATATATTCTGAAACCCCAGAACATCCACGTTTCACCAGTAGTACCGAAACTCTGTCCAGTGCAGCCAATGTTATCCAATATTCATCTTATTTGGAGGTTTGCACAATATTAGTCTTTTGGTAAATAAATTACGATAAAGGGATACAAAGCCAGACTACAATAAAGGAATATTCATCCATCAAATGCTTTCTTGATCATGAACTTTACAAGGATTCAGAAAACTTTTAACTTAATACAAGGGTACTCAACGGGTATTAAAATATATTAATAACAGTAATGTTATTTTCCCTTTTTGAACCCAAATTAATTTTAATTTAACTATGTTTCCGACGAAATTGGAGAGGGCGGTATAACAATATTATTACAGCACTTTGGTCCATCGATAACCAATTTTGTTGAGAACCACCCTTATGTTTTAATTCGTTTAACTTTCATTGATATTATTATGAAGCGTGAATGAAAACACACAGAATAGATATTCTACCAGAAAAAAATTGCTTCATACAAGCTCGCGGTGGCGGCCGGGGCCGTTGCACCCCTACGCAGCGTGCGACAATACGTGAAAGTACGAGAATGAGCAGTTTGATAGAAACATCGTTGTACATGTAGGGGTGTACCAGAAGCCTGG
The DNA here is from genome assembly GCA_963924505.1 of Agonopterix alstromeriana. Classification (NCBI taxonomy): domain Eukaryota; kingdom Metazoa; phylum Arthropoda; class Insecta; order Lepidoptera; family Depressariidae; genus Agonopterix; species Agonopterix alstromeriana. Next base: position 1,524,031 of record OZ004663.1, on the reverse strand, counting down.
AGATTAACCAAAAATTGTCTTTTCTCTGGGAGCTTTAGCGCAAGTCCGACGGACACTCGACCGGTTTTTATTATTTGTTGTTACACTGTAGAGTTTACTACTACTACTGGTATTACTGGTGAAACGTGGATGTTCTAAGGGTTCAGAATATCTCTGACTACCCCTTCAGGGAATACAGTGGTAAGCATATCCTATGCTGTAGAGTTTGCACTAATATTGTACCAAGTTTGACGTTTGTAATTATTACTGTTTTTACGATAGAGCGAGAAGAAGAAACATTGATAAAAACTAGTTTCTTGTTCGGGTACCCCCCTTAATTTTTATTTATTTTTTATTTTAGTATTTGTCATCAAATCCAATACAAAGAACATATTCTGTGAAAATTTCAACTGGTTATCTATTATGGTTCAGAAGATACAGCCCTCTGAAGCTAGGACGGACGGAAGGACGGCGTAGGCTTATGAATAGGGTCCCGTTTTCGGTACGTAACCCTAAAAAATGGTTGCTATAGTGGTTTAGGTGTCCCTGACTCTATTTAGAGTAGGTAACCGGTGATTTCACCGATTTTTTGTTTGTCTTTGTATTTGATTGTTTGTTTGTTTGTTCGAGCGTCACGCAAAAACTACTGGATCGTTTTGATGAAACTTGTTATGTTTAAAAACTTATGATTAGACTTAAAACTGGTATATATTTTTTCTCGCTACTATGACGGTACAGACCACAGAACATTATAAGAGGGGTTAGAAATGCAAAGTAGCGCTTTTGCGTCGGAGACGGCTGTCGCCACTTGTCTTCCCGCTCACGCTGCTACAATTACTCATGCCCTCTCACTCGCACCACGCCGCGCGCCTTATAGTGTTATGCAAATCATTGCATAACCTGGCAACACGTTCCACGCCTACGTTGCACTTCTAACCCCTCTTATAATGTTCTGTGGTACAGACGAAATCGCGAGCAAAATCTTGTAGCCTTTCGAAATAATAATTGGAACCAGCAAAGCGAAAAATTAAAAAAACTAATTCATTTAAAACCAACAAAGCATTTTTATACCGAGAATTTTTTTAATCAGCTTTATTATTTTTGAAAAGGAATTTTATAAATTAAATGTAAAAAAACAGACAAAATTCCACGGGGTTTTAAATTTATCGGATTTTATGTTGTAAAATTTTTTTGACTACCTGTCCAATAACCTGAATTCTTTGAGATTAAATTCAATGAAACTTCAAATTAAGATGTTTTTTATACGTTGAAAAAACAACATTATTAGATAATTGAACAACAATTAAAAAGCCGTGGTGGTCCAGTGGCGAGTAACCTTGCCTGCCGTGCAGGAGGCGATGGTTCGATCCCCGTCCACGCCGACTCGTACCAATGAGTTTTTCGGAATTGATGTACGATTTGTAACACCACTGGCTTTTCGGTGAAGGAAAACATCGTGAGGAAACCTGCATGCTTCAATTTCGAGGCATGTATTGTACCCACTGTCCATTATAAGTGGCGATGGGCTCACCCCCCGTCACACTGGACAGAGTTTCGGTACTACTGGTGAAACGTGGATGTTCTGAAGTTTCAGAATATCTCTGACTACCTCCTCGGGGAATATAGTCGTGAGCATATGCTTAATAGGGTCCCGCAGTCCGCAGTTTTGTATCATTACGCTACAAAAAAACTGCCAAGTGCGAGTCGAGACTCGAAGCAATTAGTGTTCCGTACTACCAGTTGTTTAACATGAGTCGTTGATAACAACAACTATAAACTGACACTTTCTAAGTATGTGGTCACAGTAACTAATCTACTCAAGCCATATGTATGGGACAGCTGTTTTTTTTCGCGATTTCGACGTTGGTCCCATTGAGAAAGTTGTTCAGTTTGATGGTCTGATCTGTTCTTTAAAAACTGTCAGCATATTAAGTTGGACCCTGTAGATTGCACACCAAAAACATTATAATAGGTACTTTAAATACGGAAACAAAGCCGTAAAACATTGCGCGTGATACGGCTATATCGCGCCTGTCATTATACAACGGCCGCATTAAGGTACAAATAAGACGGTCTTATAACTTAAAAGCTTTGACTAATTATTATAAGGACTAGCCTTGCGGTAGCATTTCCCCTCTGCCACGGTATAAGCACAATTGATCTTGTGCATTTACATTCAATTTTACACCTTATCACTAAACGAGACAGCCTATAATTGCGAAGTAATAACTTCGAACTTAGAACGTTTGGGGTTCACACGAGACTACTTTTCATGATTTTTAACATTCAAAATTAAAATCTAAAGTTATGGGGAATAAAATCCAAAGTTGCGGATTTCATGTTACCTCGCCCCCCGCAAAAAGTGGCAGAAATGTTTGTTAGTAGAATTACACGCGTAACCAGACCACATATAAATAGTCAAAGCTAAAAAGCGATTTCGCAAAATTAACGTCTACTTAATATTTAGATCACTGATCAATTTGAGGGAATTATATGACCCCTGACCTCAATCTGACTTTGAATCTGACCTAATATGTCTTTCACACCACCTGCTCGAAAATGGCCAATTATATGTCATGTAAATCGATCCTAAAGCTTTAAAAAAGATTTGACGTTTGATAAGTGTGCTGCAAGCTCCTATATTGAATAAATTATATTGACTTTGACTTTGGAACCGCTTCCACAGATTATTTAATAGTGAATACGATAAGGCTACGACCGCAACTTAAAATTCGGTTTATCTATGTAATGATGTGCGCAATACCAGGGATGGCCCAACTTTTAAATTAAATTAAATTAAAAATCATTTATACAAGAATCGAAGAAGAATTCGAATCGAGATTTTTATTTTTGTTTTTTTTTTCAAGAATGCTGTCCACCTTCAACCACAATAGATTTATCATTCTTCTTCTTATCGTGTAGGCAGCAAGCCTTAGTGTCAGAGTTTTTCCAGACCGCCTCTGACGTGGTTTTTTATGTAACGACTACTGTCACCAGAGATAGTAGCCGGGACCAACGGCTTAACGTGCCATCCGAAGCACGGAATCATCTTTCTATTTCAGTCAATCAGGTGATTCAGCGTGCAATGTCCTAACCAAATGGGGAAAAACGCACAAAGTGACATATCACTCGGTGTCCCCCGTGGGAATTGAACCCACGACCTCCGTGTCACGAGCCCAATGCTCTTAACCATTAGGCCACGGAGGCAGTTTAGTTTCAGATTCATCATTAATTGATAGCCCAATTTTGATAGAAATACTAAAGGCGCGAGCCGCGGAATACGTTTCGTTTTTAGCCCAGTCTTTAGACCCAAAATCCTTTATAATCAGCCAAAATTGTCATACTTGAATGTCCAAAACTCCTCCGCCCCTCCGCCACTTACGTTTAGAGATTTGACGACGTAATTTTTTTTTTAAGTATGGTGTTCAAAAATATGTTTTTTCTGAAGCCTATCGTGTTTGGTATCAAATGAAAGGGCATCATGAGCTGATTCCTTTTTTTTTTTAATTCCATACAAAAAATTTATGACGTCTTATGTCGAGACGCAAGCGGCGGAGGCGGGGGTTTTAAATAATGATTACTGAATCATATCACCACATAAATAATAAATGTTTCAAAATTAGCTGGTTATGATGCATTTTATATCTAATCTGGGCTATTGATTTTCTCGCAGAAGGTGGGAAAAGTAGAGTATGCTCCTCGGGGATAAACGTGTTTTCGTCTTGGGCTAGCTTGAACCCCTCGCTTCACTCAGGATTCTAATCTTAACTCCCTCACTTCGCTCGGGAGTTAACTCTTAGCTTCCTCGTTCCACTCGAGAGTTAACCCTAGAATCCCTCGTTACGCTCGGGATTCAATATGCTCGTGACGAAAAACACAGCTTTATTCCCTTGGTGCATAATCTACTATTAACGTTGTATCCGGTTTTGCTTAAAGGGGGCGTCCATTAATTACGTGAGGTGTTTAGGGGGAGGAGGGGGTCGTGCGAAATCTCACCCAATCTCACGTGGGGGAGAGGGGGAGAGGGGGTGTCTCGGTAAATATCACGTAATTTTTTTTCAGCAAGGTACAAAGAAAAATTGAGAGAAAAGTTGAATTAAGTAAAACATGTTTCGACACTGAAAATTTTAAATTTCAACGCAATCAAACACAGATTAACGCGTTTACACTAGAAATACGCATTTTGAAAAATATCACGTGAGATTTGGAGGGGGCGGGGAGGGGGTCGACCTAAATCTCACGAAATCTCACCAAGGGGGGAGGGGAGGTCGAAAAATCACAAAAATCACCTCACGTCATTAATGGACGCCCCCAAATTGTTTCGGCAAAATATGAATTTCACGACATAAATAAACTGTATAAAGCTATGTTTTCGGAATCCAATTAAAATACCGTACTTGAGTATCAGGCAGGAGCTTAAATATTCCTTTTTGCCATTTGTACACGGATCTCTAAAAAGGGAAGGCTTGAAAGGTAAGTAATAAATATTATTTCCAACAAAATTTCACACAGTAAGTAAACAGGCATTCGGTCCATCCATCTTTGAAGTCTGGTGTTTATATTGCGTACATTAATCTCTGTTCACTAATCAAGCAGTACCGATAACTATGCTCTTGTCACGCCCACGCCTCTTTGAGATAATTTCCTCCGCTCAAAGACGGTGATCCTAATTCAACAAAAATTTAATTTCTTTATCAATTAAGCACTTTAAGGGTGCATATTTAAGAGCGTTTGAAATCCCGGGAGGGGGAGGATGTGGGGGGGTCGAAACCTCGCATAGAATAACTACGGTACCCGTCACTTCTTACGACAATAATTTCGAGTCTTTGGCCTTCTTGTCATTCAAGTTCTATAATTTTGCTTACTGACTCGCATGGTGTGTGTTGTAATTGAAGAGACATTAATAATAAAATTATACCTATTTATTTTTAGAATCGCAGCCAAACCAGTATTAGTATGAGTATATTTGGACCAGATATGACTAGGGATGGTCTTTTTTTATCAAGTGGTTAACGTGGCATGTTGCTGAACAATTCTTTGTTAATTTAACGACATGTTGCTAATATGGATTCTGTGAATAATGTTTATGTATTTATTTTCACTACTGCTTGATCAATGTTTTCATTTTAGACGTTGTAAATGCTTTTGATATTGGGTAAGTAACCAATTTCTGTGGAAGCTTGGACTTTGTAATATTTTCCTCTTCATTTATTACGAAATGTTTTTGAGTCTCATTTTTATGATGTTTTAATATGTATTCGAGCGGAAGTGGTAGGGTATTAGAAAAAAGGTGCTCTTAACTTTTGAGTAGGTACCTCTATCTTTGAGGCATTTTTAGGGTTCCGTAGTCAATAAGGAACCCTTTTAGTTTCGCCATGTCCGTCCGTCCGTAAAGTGGTGAAATAAAATCTTGAAAAATATTTTTTTAGGGTCCTCCTCTACACGAAATGTGGGGATGCAATTTTTTTTCCTCGTCTATCGCATGGTGTGGGGTATCGTTGGATAGGTCTTTTAGGACACGCACATGGCCGGTTTTTTTTAAATAGTATCTTCCGACATTAAAATCCAAAGCATCAGTCTATACAACGTGTTAATGAATTAACGCAAAACTAGAAAGTAGTTTGTTTAGAATCGAGAGCAGAATCGAAATATCATCCTTTCAACATAGGAAATTTTTTTCAAAATATTAAATAACTTGTTTGTAAAATTTAAAATTTACTGAACTAGATCTCAACCCACCGCTCGGGCACTCTCACCCAACTTACTACCAAAACGTGATTCTAAAATGTATCCATGAGTACGTTAGCGCTTTCATTCATTGCGGAAATGATAACAAATCATTATTGCCTCAAAACTTAAAATGCGAATAACTTTAAATTTTAACTATCAAAATAATGAAATAATTGTTTCAATCTAATTATTTTGTTATAAATCAGTTGGGGTGTATGAGGTTTTGCGCGTATTCATTAACACCTTGTATAGTCATCTATTTTAAACCCAAAGATGCTTCATTTTTTTTGCGTTTTCAGTGTTGATCCAATAGTGAAAGTAGATCAGTTTGAAGGTACCCCCTTATGTATGTAACGCGTTTATTCCTGTAACACACTGCAGGTATAGGTGGACCAGAATCTGATGGCAAATAGGTAAATCAAATTTTAGAGTAAGCAACACTGGGGTAACCGTAGTAAGCAACGTTGAACAAAAGTCGCAGTGTGTAAATGGACCTAATCCAATTACCCCAGTGTTCCTTGCTCTAAAATCGTATTCCCTTATTTGCCATCAGATTCTGGTACACCTATACTCCATTCAACATAGACCGAGATTTGAAACACTTCCTCTCAATTATTCTTAGAATAGCTTTAGTTGATAATATCCAAGATATTATGTCGGATAGTATATGTATCCAATAAATTAATTACTTTTGGTAATCAGAATTAGCCAGAAAGCTAAATAGGAATCGGAAAATCTCGTCGTTCTTATTTGCAATGAAGTATAGTTTATAATATTACAGCAAGATTTAGAAACTAAAACTGTGGAATATGAAGTGAAAAGTCACACAATGCGAAAACAAAATAGCAACCAATTACATGTTTATCTCAAATTGAACTTTCTGACTCCTAAATAAACTTGTTGACATTTCTCTTTTAACTTGTTTCCTAAAGAAATAAGTAGGTACCTATAGGATTTTTAAAACAATTAGCCAAAAAAAGTTAAGGGCGACAAACAAGATTTTTAATTAGAAAACTTTTTGAACGCGAAAATCATTCGGTCACTCCATCCGCGGAGGGTCTTTCGTAAAAATAAATAAATAGTGTGGTACAAGTGATAAGAAATCTTATCACTACATAGTATAAAACAAAGTAGCTTCCCGCTGTCTGTCTGTCCCTATGCATGCTTTTAGATCTTTAAAACTACGCAACGGATTTTAACGCGGTTTTTTTAAATATATACAGTGATTCAAGAGAAAGGTTTATATATATATATAGATTTAGTACCAGCATTGCTCCCGTGCGAAGCCGGGGCGGGTCGCTAGTATATTATAAATGTCAAAGTTTGGATGTTTGTCACTCAATCACGCATAAACAGCTGAACGGATTTGGATTAAATTTGGCTCACAGATAGAATATGTCCTGGATTACCACATAGGATACTTTTTAAAGTCCACGCTGACGGTTTCTCGATTTCGAAGTTGGCTCCATAGTGAAAAAAAATCAGTTTGAGGGCTCTTTTAATTCGACTTAATAGTCATTTTTTCTCCTGACTATACTCGAACAGAGTTGCGAATCCAGTAAAGAATCAGTACTGCAGAGAATTTGTCCAAATGCTATAAACGCTTTAACTTGTAACTTAAAATAATGTTCACAAACATTTATATTAAATGTTGAGACAAACTTGAAAAGTAATTAAACATAGAAATATTTATTTCATTAACATAACACTAACAAAAGTTAAACAAAACATAAATTTTGTTTTTCATGAGCACAACCATACAAGGTGTTACAAAAGTAAAAATAAACATTTTTAACTTTTAAGGGGGTTGTTTAGACCATCAAACTGAACAACATTCACTATGGGACCAACATCGAAATCGCGAAAATAATAATCAGCTGTTCCATACATTTAGCTTGAGTAGTGGTGTAGTTTAGTATGGAACATCAGTTTTTTTTTCGCGATCTCGATATTGGTCCCGTAGTGAAAATTGTTCAGTTTGATGGTCTAAACCACTCCCTTAAATGTTTATTTGTATTTTTGTAACACCTTGTATAGTTATATTATTGTAAGGTCCAATTTGTATAATGTGTTTTTGCTTTGGAACTTTCCAAAGCTGCTTTCATCGAAAATCTTTTAATCGTAACTTGGATGAAATCAGTAAACCAATCCAAATTTTTTAGGGTTCCGTAGTCGAACAAGAAACCCTTATACTTTCGTCAATTATGTCTGTAAGTAGATTGAGATTTACTTTTTCATCTTTTTTTTCGCTATTTCGTTGTTGTTGTTTCTATAGAGAAAATTGACAGTTTAATGGTCTGATCATCCCCTTAAAATAGTTTAAGCTAATTTTGATATTAAATAGGTGCTTCAGACCATCACACAGATTTTTTTCGCGATTTCATTTTTGGATAAAATGTTGTTCAGTTTGATGGTCTGAAGCAGTCTCAAAAGTGTGTAACGCATTTAAATTTATATCCTGTATAGCCTATGCCAATTTCGTCAAAAGTGCCGTCTAAAATTTTTAACCCCCGACGCAAAAAGAGGGGTTTTATAAGTTTGACACCAATATCTATGTGTCTGTCTGTCTGACCCTATGATTCACCCTATGATTCGAACTTCCATGTTTTTGAGTCAGTAATGGAAGATGCGTTGAAATTAGTATCGAAAAGTAATAAATCCATCATAGTCTGTGGGGACTTTAACGTTAATTTACTTGAAAAAGACACATACTGCCTTAGAATTACTAGTTTATTCAATTCATTTGACCTACAAAACTTATTTTTGGAACCAACTAGAATAACAGCTACCACCGCCACATGTATAGATAACATATTTTGTAACTGTGAGTTCGTTGATAAAGCGGTAATTAATTGCCTTAAATCTGATCACAGCGGACAAATAGTTTCTTTCCCAGCTTTAAAAACTAACGATAAAATTACGAAAAAGAGTAGGCCCGTCACTGTTGGAAGGATAGAGAGATATAAAGACACGTTAGAGAGTAAATTGCCGTTTCTTACCTTAAACCAGAGTGACCCTAATAATTTTTACAACGATTTTTTCAATGTACTTTGTGCAGAGTATGACAAAATTTTCAAAATACGTAAAACCACATCAACCGAGAAATTCAAATTCAGCGAATGGGCTACGGTTGGAATCAGAAAGAGTAGGGACACTCTTTTTGAATTATACGATAAAAAGACCTATATCCATAGTGAAAAATTTAAGGACTACGTTAAGACCTATTTAAAAATATTTAGGAAAGTTTGCATCTTAGCGAAATCAATACATATCCGCAATAAAATTAAGAGGTCAGACAACAAGGTTAAGACTGTTTGGAATGTGATTAACCGAGAAACTGGGAATATAAAACCGAGAGAACAAGACATCTCAATTAAGACAGATTACGGTATAGTTAGCTCAGAGGCGGAAGTGGCTGAGGAGTTTGAAACTTTCTTTACCAACATCCCTGTAAAGACTACAGAATCTTTGAACTCCTCACCTGCTCTTGCCGAAGTTTTGCTAAAAAATAATGTAAACGAGTGTACTTCCCCATTCAGTTTTGACCATGTTGACCCTCATACAATAGTCAAGGTCTTTAAAGCATTAAACCAAAAAAATACTGAAGATTTGTAGGGTATGTCAGTCAAACTCTTCAGCTCTGTAATTAAAACGTTAGCACCTTATTTAGCATCTTTGTTTAATTGCTGCATTGATTCAGGAACTTTCCCTGACTTAATGAAACATAGTAAAGTAATACCACTTTTCAAAACGGGCAATAAAAGCGACCCTAGTAACTTTCGACCTGTGTCAGTTCTACCCGTTCTCAGCAAAGTTTTTGAAAAGATTATACTCAGTCAAATGCTCTCCCACTTTAACTTCAAGAGGCTGCTGCATGAGCAACAGTTTGGATTCACCAAGGGTCGCTCAACAACCGACGCCGGAGTTAAGCTGGTTCAGCATATCTTTAGCGCTTGGGAGGAGCACCAAAATGCAATCGGAGTCTTTTGTGACTTATCCAAAGCATTTGACTGTGTTGATCATAAAACAATGTTGATCAAATTAAACCACTACGGTATTCAAGGCAGGGCATTGGATATGTTAGAATCTTACTTAGAAAAGAGAATTCAAAGGGTGTCTATCAATGGAACAAATTCTTCTGGCTCACAAGTAAAAATGGGCGTTCCACAGGGTTCTATATTGGGTCCATTTCTCTTTCTGGTTTATATAAACGATTTACCCTACATGGTACAGAACTTGTCGAACATAGTGTTATTTGCTGATGATACTTCTCTTATTTTCAAAACAAGTAGAAAGGCACAAGATGTTGATGATATAAATGACAATGTAAATGATACTCTGCGACAAGTTCTGAACTGGTTCAGTGTTAATAATCTTGCATTGAATGCAAAGAAAACTAAATGTATTAAATTCACTCTACCAAATGTTATTAATACTGAAAATCAAATTACTTTAGATAATGATATATTACAGTTCACAAATAATACTGTATTTTTAGGGATAAAGATTGACTCGAAGCTGCAATGGGGTCCACATATAGAAACCCTAGCGGGTAGGCTGAGCTCGGCAGCCTATGCAGTTCGAAAAATTAGACAGCTTACCGATATAGCTACTGCGAGACTGGTGTACTTCAGCTACTTCCATAGTATCATGTCTTATGGTATTTTGCTGTGGGGCCGTGCTACAGATGTTGAGTCTGTCTTTATCCTTCAAAAGCGGGCAATTCGAGCCATTTATAATCTGCGTTGTCGAGATTCACTACGAGATCTTTTCAAAGATATCAATATTCTGACTTTCTACAGTCAATATATTTACGAAAATATTTTATACGTTCGCAAAAATTTGTCTCTCTTTCCCAAAAACAGTGACGTTCATAATTACAATACAAGAAATAAAAATAAATTAGTATTTCCACATTTTCGACTTAGTAAGGTCAACACATCTTTCATGGGGCACTGTATACGTTATTATAATAAGATACCAGAGAATATTCTTAACTTGACGGACAAAAAGTTTAAGTCCCATGTTAAACAAGTCCTCTGTAAAAAAGGTTACTATAAACTCGATGATTATTTGAATGACCAAAATGTCTGGTCTTGACAATGTTACACTATGTAATTTAATATTGAATTTATGTAATTGTACTTTGTATATTTTGTTTTGTTTAAAAGAAGTGTGTTGTAGAGTTTCTGGCCGCATCTTCTCTACAACGGAACACCTTCCGACGCGGTGGTAGATTCAAAAACATGACGTCAAAAAGTTATCTATGTGATATTATTTTGAATAAACAATTTTGACTTTTGACTTTTGACTCTGTCTGTGGCATCGTAGCTCTCGAACGGGTGGACCGATTTCTCTGAAATAGAAAGCTAATTTTTTCGAGACTGTTTCATGAAAATCGGTTCAGTAGTTATCATGTAACTTTAAAAATTATGAAATAACACTAAATTACAAATTTAAAAAAACCCCAACGCCAAAAACAAACATTTAAAAAAAATTTTTGATGTAAGCAAATGTATGTTTTACTACTTAACTCTCTTTTACATAATTCTGTGAACATTTTTGTAGTATTAAAAGTGCCTACCTAGGTAATAAATTCTTGACAAAACTGAAGAGACCACTTTGTAATATTCTGACTAGTGGGAAGCGGCATGAGCAGAGATTATATTTTTATTTAATAAAATCTTGATTAGCTACCTACTGTGCTAACCCATCTCACTAGCCAATAAAGCGAAGTTTAATTTCCCTTTTCGTCTAGACATTGATAAATTGCACTGAAGAATTAACTAACAATTTCCTTCATTTTAGCCTAAGAGGAAATTGAAATGTTTTATCGCGCGTTTCTTTTCTTCGCTTGGACGTACTCAGGGATAAGATTAAATTTGAAAATTTTTGAGTGCCTTTCTATCTGTCCTTTGAAAGGGAGTTTTAATGGTTTTCCATCTCAGGCGCATCTGTGCTTTCGGGAATATAATTCGGAGCGTGCTCCATACAAACGAAGTCTGGTGATATTTTCAATACGAACCAATTAAAGTCAATAAAATTTTTCAGAAACCATCTAGTAACTATTATCTGTGCTTGTATGAAGTCAGATTTTCGTTAAAGTGTATAGTTATAAAATTACAGTGCTTCTAAGATTTCCATACAAATCCTAGCATTAAAACTGTATATTTTAACAAAAATCTGACTTCTTACAAGCATAGCGATTAGGTTCTAGATTATTTCTAAAAATTTCATTGACTTTAATTGGTTAGTATTGAAAATATCACCAGACTTCGTTTGTATGCAGCACGTATTTATGTATTCGGAAAGTTCCGTTAGATAGCGGATTCTATTTGTTAAGCAACCTACCTATTGATTGATTTGTGGTTTGGCTATTGCAAGCAAGGGTCGTTATTGTAACACTGAGACCAGCGCTGGTCCTTTGTGTTCGCCCCAAGCTCACCCATATTTTACGCATACCTCCGAACTTATGGTATTTTCTTTCCATTCTCGGGTTTCCTCACGATGTTTTCCTGCACCGCCAAGCTAATAAATGATAAATACAACCGTACATAAATTCCGAAGAACTTAGTGGTACAGGCCAGAAATCGAACCGCCGCCTCATGATTGAGGCGCTAGCTCTCTTCCGTATGGGCTATCATCGCTCCAAGCTACCTACCTATGAAGTCAACTAAGCAAACCTTAAAATATTCTATCGGGAACTTGACTACTAACATGCCTGGGCCCTCTTTTTAATAATTGTATTGTGATAGTGGCGGCTTCTATGGATTGGCTTTATTTAGAATCTCAAAATAACAAGGAATTCAGGATTATAAATATTAGGACAACTTGCAAAATATAGATAAATGAAAATTAAAAACAGAACCCCAATCATATCACTTAAATGTGGATCTGGAATTACCGGCGGATTCCGACCTCTGGCCATATTAGAAGTCTTTGGCCAGAATGGCCGAACACACGCCACGCGACTGTACGAAAGAGTACCTATCTGGTATTACATAGTATAACTTTGACGATCATAATTTGAGACGTATCCCTCACTGAACGACCTTGACCTTTTCAGAGCCACCTCACCTATACCAAACTACGTCATTTTAGTGGGTATACCTATTTTGACCGGATTTTCCTTCATTATGTCACTGTGGTGCCTTATAATCCAAAGAAATCAAATTAGAAAATCATAAGAACTCGTACAAAATAAAAATAAAATCACGTTTAGATCATAATATTATCTACACAATGGTGTGTGTCGCAAGTAAAAGTGGCTTCAACTTATAAAGTAGATGCACGTAATACCGACTTATTCAAAAATTTAGGCTTTCCTTTGAACACAGGCTTCGTATGTATTTTAGAGAAAAATAAGAATTACGATCTATAGCAAATAAAGCGAAGATTATTGCCATGTTTTTCACTAATTTGTATGTCTTTCAAATAACGAGAATATAGCTTCTAAAAACCGGCCAAGTGCCATCGGGACACGCGCAGAGTAGGGTTCCGTTGTTGCCCGTCTCAATATATGGACTTAGAAGGGGGCTTTTTGTATTATACTACGGTTTAACGGCTAATAAAGTGTAAAAAGTACATTTTACAAGTTGATCGACTATTACTCGTTAACTTGTAAAACCTACTTAACGGTGATAGTTTTCCTTTTAAATTCATTATATACACTACTGCTGTTAATGTTTTCTCGTATCCAGAAACAACCGTTTAGCTGGCAGGGAGGGGGGACACTTGACTCTAACAAAAATTTTCACTTTAAAGCTTAATACTTCGCTAACGAATCCCTAAATCGAAAAATGGTTTTCCCACACTCCCGATATTTTTAAGACCTATCCAACGGTACCATGGGATAGACGAGAAAAAAAATTGCATCCCCACTTTTCGTGTAGGGGGGAGGTACACTAATAAAATATATTTTTCAAGATATTTCATTTTACCACTTTGTCGGTGTGATTATTATGTATAACCATGTAAAATTACAGCTTTCTAGTACTAAGCGTCTCTGAGCTAAGCCGCGGACGGACATGGCGCAACTATAAGGGTTCCTTGTTAACAACGGAACCCTAAAAACCAGCAAAATATGGCCCGGCGCAGCATTACGTCATGGCAGCGTCTTAATCACAGGCCTTTCACAGGCACTCGTACCATTAGTTGTAACTCCCAAATGTATACAACGTGTTAATGAATTAACTCAAAACTAGAATATAGTTTGTTTAGAATCGAGAGCAGAATCGAATTATCATGTTTTCAACATAGGATTTGTTTTTTCAAAATATTAAATAATTTTTTGGTAAATTAAAATTTACTGAACTTGATCTCAACCCACCAAACGGGCACACTCACCCTACTTACTACCAAAACAAGATTCTTAAAATGTGTCCACAAGTACGCTGCGCTTTCATTCATTGCTAAAATGACAACTAATCATTTTTGGCTGAAAACTTAAAATGCGAATAACTTTAAATTTTAACTATAAAAATAATAAAATTATTGTTTCAATCTAATTATTTTGTTATAAATTTGTTGGGGTGTATAAGGTTTTACGCTTATTCATTAACACGTTGTAAATCTACACTAATATTATAAAGAGGAAAGATTTGTACCAATTTTTGTATGTTTGTATGTTTGTAATGAATAGGCTCAAAAAGTACTGGGCCGATTTAAAAAATTCTTTCACCAATAGAATGCTGCATTCTTCCAATTTGACATAGGCTACATTTCATTTTGAAAAAAATTAGGGATCCTTGGTAAAATAGACAATTGTCTACCCCGTGCGAAGCCGGGACGGGCTGCTAGTGTATTATAAAATTGTATCTTATACTCGTTTACATCTATTTGCTTCGCTCACTCGAAAGAGGTAATGTGCGGGTAAAAGAAGCCCTAAGGGTTAATAATTATAGTCTGTTCTTGAATAGAAGCTGAGTAGTAACTATTGAAGCAAAATTAAATACTGTTTATTGGAAGGCAACAAGCATTGTTTTCAACATGACTTGTATTCTGCGGTTCTCCCGAGGCTCATTATAAAGGGCTTATTGGGCTGCTGTGGTACAAGAAAGGAGATGGAAGTATTTTTCTTTAGTCTTTATATTGGGTTTTATTTAATCCGCTTTTATACACAAGTGAAACGTGAATCTTTATAAATTTGCTGTCTTTTTAATAGGCCCGTTTAGAATCACATCATCATCATCTCGGCCGACATCCACTGTTGGATATGGGATTCCCCCGAGAATTGCCACAACAACCGGTCCTTTTTACCCGACTGCGCCAGAAGGAGGGTTATGTTTTTCGAGCGTATGTATGTATATATATATGTATGTATGTATGTATGTATGTATGTATGTATGTATGTTTGTATGTCTATTTCTTTGGCACGGCCTACAGCCTAAACGGCTTGATGGATTTTAACGTGTGAGGTGTCATTGGATTCATAAAAATCGTGAGAGTGACATAGGGTATATTATTTCAAGATGGCGTCTACGAATTAAAAAAGAGAGGAGGAATAAACAATTTTTTTTTTGTTAAAAATTACAATATGGGTATCAAATGAAATAATGAATATATAAATATTATAGTACTTTTATGTTTTCGTTTCGACATAGGACTAAAAAGTATGAAATAAACTAAATTATTAAGATAAACAAAAAACCCGACTGCATAAAAAACCTATTAACTGAAAAGAGAAAAACAAGCTCTATAATCACTAATCAGCTATAACAACTTTGTTTGAGCAAATATAATTTGATTCTTATAAGGTAGGTATTGCAGGCGGGGACAAACCAATCAATGACCAACCAAAAATATTCTATGTCCCCGTTTGCGATACCTACCTTTTAAGAATCAAATTTTTTTTTTTTTATACTGGGAAAAAATGTCACCCGTCCCCCAACGGGGAGGGGTATGTGGGATTCCCCGGTGCGAGTCACCGGTATACCCACTAAAATAACCCAGCGGCACTCCCGCTTCGCCCGGATGGCAGAGAACTGGGAGACCGGCAGAGCCTTTACATCCAGTCCCCCACCGGCGATCGCCTGCCTTTCGGCCGGCACACCAGAGAATATCTTCCCGCAAGGTGAGTAGTGCAATGCAGGCGAAGGCACCCCCGCACCTGTCGCCCGCTACTCACCACTGGACGGCTGAAGGCGGCTGCGGTGAAGCAGCTGCCAACCGCCACCGTCGGTTTTAACGACTTCACTGTCGGGTGTTATTGACTGCCCTGCCAATGAAGGCAAGGCCCTCGGTCGCCTGGAAACAGGCCAGACGATAACGATATACCGCTTGGCGGTGTCGGGGAAGGAACTCCTTCCCGGCGTGCTCTGCGGTAGGGTGAGTACACACAGAGCCCGCCCTTGCTCGTCCACAGTGCCCTCCGATAAACAGAGGGACACGTGGAGAAACGAACCGCGGACGAGTCAAGCTGACCCGCCGCCCTCCTGTGATGCGACCACCCCACTTAGGGTTGGTTCACGCCGGAAAGCCGGTACCCCCCATTTCTGAAGGGCATTCCCCTATCCACCACCCGGGGGTCGCGCCCGATAGCAGACCCGCCTGCCACGGGACAACAACCGGTCCTGTGCTGTCCTCATCCAACAGGCTCATGCCACTTTCACCAGGTCGTCGGTCCTTTAGAGAGTTTTTAATAAACCAAATTATTTCCAATAGTTTCGTAAGATGCAACTTATTGATATTACGGTTGTATTTATTTGTTGTAATATGTTTTTGTGGGCAAAAAAAGGTTTGCCAGTAGATAAACTGTTTACTACCAATAAAAATGCAATAACGCCAAAAATTGTATTTTGTACCTATACGAAAACGAAAAGTATCAAAACGTCTTCCACATTGTATGTTGTAACCTTCATACGACGACTACGACGTCGACGTTGCGTCGACGCTGCGCGGAAGCTGGCATGTCAACGACACTCAAAAGGCGCTAGTCTCTGAACATTACAAAACAAACTTATGGATTTGACAGGAAATTTTGTGAAATTATGGCACCATCAGTAGATGGCGTTGCCGCATTAACTCATTGAACTATCCACCCCGGAAAGGTAAATGGGCGTGAATATGTATGTGTATTACCTAAATGTTATTTTCTAGCTTTCAATCTTCTTTTTTTTCAACTCATAATTTTGGATCAATCATTTTGATCCAACAGTGGGTATCTAAAAGGACAATATTGATTAATTACCACTCAATTTTAATCAATGCTAATATAATTCTTGTATTGTTTTAAAATCGTTGTTCCTTACATGCAAGCTGTCGTTGTTTTTAATTAACAGTGGTTACGCTTGAAAATGTTACGTAAACGATGGCGCGGATTGATAGCCTGAATCAAATTTCATTTATCACTGCAAATCTACTCGACCCAAATGAATGGGTCATTTAGGTCGAGCGAGGTTTGATATCTTTTTTCGAGATTTCAATGTCAGTCCTAGATAAAATTGTTTAGTTTGGTGATCTCATCCCCTTAAAAGACGATCCAATACTTGTAACTATCGGGTTTTAGAGTAAACAGTTAGATCTGGGGCCACGGCAGTGCCCCCGCCAAGACCAACCAAAAAAGCGGCGCACTATCGTACCTTTTTTGAACGCTCATAACTTAATACTCAATACTAATCCCCGATGGAATAGTCAGAGATATTCTGAAAACACAGAACATCCGCGTTTCACTAGTAGTACTAAAACTCTGTCCAGTGTGACGTGGAGTGAGCCCATCGCCACTTATTGCAGAAATTGAAGCATGCAGGTCTCCTCACGATGATTCCCTTCACCTAAAAGCCAATAGTGTTACAAATCTTACATAAAATCCTACAAACTCATTGTTACGAGTCGGCCTGGACGGGAATCGAACCGTCGCCTCCTGCAAGGCAGGCAAGGTTAGGTACTCGCCACTGGACCACCACGCTTTTGGACACAGTCACAAATATTATTTAGTTGTAGTCCCATTGAAAATACCAGACTCTAGCCCAGACTTTTATAATGATGACCAGACAAAATAGAATACCTACATAAAAGTATATATGATAAGGATTACTTACAGGATTGGAACACGTAACCCTCGGATCAGCAGGCAGGTTCACTACCAACTGAGTTATTGGGCCGTAAAAACTTAAAATTGTCCTACATGCCTGACTGGATTACAGTCGCTGATGTCAAAATCGGCTATGAAAACACCAATCAATCAGTATAATGCCAATAACAAAACAATATAGATAAGTGAAGTTACCTAGAACTTGAACCTTCGTTCGAGGTCTACTATCAACTTACATAATGTTATCCTGGTTAGCAAGTTTACAAAATTGTTTTATGTACCACGAAATCACAAAGCCCTTCTTTGACCTGTACAAGTAAAAGGCCCCATTTGGTACCCTCGTCGGTCCCAATTTAGTTCATTAGAGATGTGTTTAAATCAATTCACCTTAGTTCGAAATTGTTTAAACTTTCACACATTATATTCTCGTGTTCAACTCATCTGAATTTGAATATATTACAGTACAGTACACTTTATATGAATAATTATGAATATGAATATATTTCAAAGCTACAATATTATGTGTACGTTTGAGTGTGTTAGTTGAGTACTACAAAGATAGATTACATTTCGTTTACATTTCAATGCTAAATATAAATATGATGTATGCGTTTGATGCCTCTGTAAAAAAGCATATTATAAACTGGATGATTATTTAAATGATCAAAATGCTTGGGTCTGAGGTCACTAGCTTATAGTTTATTTACTTTACTGTATAGTATCAATTATTTTATTAAATAGACTGTGTATTATTGTATACATAACTTTAGCTTAAGAATTTATATTGTAATAGTTATTAAGTCGTGTTATGTTGTAGAGTTTCTGGCCGCATCTTCTCTATAGCGACAACACGTTCCGACGCGGTGGTAGCTTTAAAAAAGATTTGACGTTTGATAAGTGTGCTGCAAGCTCCTATATTGAATAAATTATATTGACTTTGACTTTGTAGGTCTACCATGAGTTTTCACTGTACTTTACTACTGTAGATATGTCACAAATTGGGTATAGAATTTCTTACAGCGCTCCTAGTGGTTACGTTGAGAACTAATGTCTGCCATACGAAATTGGTGATGTAACTATAGTAGTAAAGTACAGTAAAAACTCATGGTAGGCCTACTTAAGGGGATATAATTCGGAGCGCGCTCCATACAAACGTACTATGGTAATACTTTCAATACTAACCAATGAAACTCAATGAAATTTTGCTGAAACAATCTTGAAAGAAATATCTATGCTTGTATGGAGTCAGATTTTCGTTAAAATATACAGTTTCAATGCTAGGATTAATTTAAGATTTGTATGGAAATCCTTGAGGCACTGTAACTTTAAAACTATACATTTTAACTAATTTCCGACTCTATACAAGCATAGAAATTTCTTTTTAGATTGATTCTGAAAAATTTCATTGAGTTTAATTGGTTAGTGTTGAAAATATCACCATCGTACGTTTGTATGGAGCGCGCTACGAATTATATCCTCTTAACATGCAAACAGAACAACTTACTCATCGAAACCCGAGTCGAAAACATAGAAAAAACTGCTGTTTGACTTTCTCGACTCAAAACTATGGGCTATTGTACAGACTTTGGTGTTAAGGTAGTAACTATTAAATAATCTGTGCTTTGGTATTACAAAAGTTTGTGGGCATTGAAGACCACAAACTATTATAAAGGGTGTAAGTGACAGCCTAAAAAATACTGAAACGGTGAACTCAGACCATCAAACTGAACAACTTTCACTATGGAGCCTACCTCGGGAAACATGAACTGCTGTCCCATACATTTGAGTCGAGTAGGTACAGCAGTTTTGTATGGGACAGCTGTTTTTTTTTCGAGGTTTTTGAGGTAGGCTCCATAGTGAAAGTTATTCAGTTTGATGGTCTGAGGTCACAGTTTTAGTATTTGTTAGGCTGTCACTTACACCCTGTATATGGTCTTTCTCAATATGCTGACACTTTTTAAGGGGATGATCAGACCGTCAAACTGAACAACTTTCTCTATGGCACAAACATCGAAATCGCGAAAAAAAAACTGCAAACCTACTAGAGCCAAATGTGTGGGACAGCAGATTTTATTTTTTCGCGATTTCGATGTTGGTGCTATAGAGATAGTTGTTTAGTTTGATGGTCTGATCATTTCCTTAAACGAAGCTCACCAAACTGTAATCCTGGGAGGGCGTTGGTATCTCCGTGTTGAGGTCCAACGAGCCACAATGTAATATAACGTGTTTTTGTGCAATAAATAAATCTTTTATTTAATTTTCTTTTAAAGTGTCAGAGAATCAAATGTTGAAAATAATACACAACCGATGTACTTTATGTTCAATGAACAGTGAAAGTAAGTAAGTGTATGATTTTATGTTCTGTTAAATGGAAATATGTTTCATATTAATTGTAGTTCGAAGTATTTCGAAGTGGTGCTAAATTATGTAGGTAATATTATCATCTTATTTAAGAGGATATGCGGGCTGAAATGCTAATTTGGACAGAAGGTCACTTTTCCGACTGTATACATATTTGTCCGATCCATCCCAATCCACACACCGCACCGACTAGAGTGCGAAAGAGACAACTGCAGCTCGGACCAATTTTATCTACATAAAATCGACGAAAACAGCATTTTGTATTCCCCTGTTTCCTCCTCCAAAACTAAACCGATTTTAATAATTCTTTCAAGAATAATGATGAATGATTATATAGGCTATGTCTGTATGTTTTTCTTTTTTTTTTGTTTTTCTTCGGCAAATTTGTTTTCTGGATGTCTGAAAACGGGCGGTAAAATTGGTCATTTTCCAAGGTCCCTAGTTCATACAGTAATTAATTAATGCAAAAAAGCAAAACATAGGGACATAGCAGAGGTAACATAGATTGTATGGTAAAAAATGTTTTGCTCTAGTGTCGTTATCCAGGGAGGAAACAGGGGAATTCGTTTGTATGGAAAAAGCGGTACTCGCCTATCCTCTTAAGAGCTACCTACGCTCTTGTCGGTGGAGTATTTGCTAATGCTGTGATAGGGAAATTAAACCACCTTAATAAAGCTTGATATTTTAGAATGCTAATTTTCTTTTTTGTTATCTCTTGTAGAGCGGTGAAGCTAAAACTGTCATATTTAGATAAAGTTGAAAAATGGCTTACGAGTTTGCATATTTTAGTAAAATGTTACTTAAACGTGTTTTTCTCAAGGTTTTTGTAACCTTGTAATAAGGACAAAGCCCAACACAAATTATCTAAATTACTTAGCATGTAAACTCACACCATTTCTGGGACCACTGTCCATTATGTGCCGATGGGCTCACCCTCCGTCACACTGGACAGAGTTTCGGTACTACTGGTGAAACGTGGATGTTCTGAGGTTTCAGAATATCTCTGACTACCCCCTCGGGGAATATAATCGTGAGCATATGCTTATACTTATGCGTTTCTGGGACACTTGTAAAATTTTAACTTTTTGTGTTTTTTTAATATTTGTTACTAGAATAACACATACTCTGTGAAAATTTCAGCCATCTACATATTACGGTTCAAAAGATACAGTCATTTAGAGTTAAGACGGACAGATCGACATATAGGCTTAGTAATAGAGGGTCCCGTTGGTACCTTTTGGGTATGGAACCCTAAAAAGTTAGAAATGTATCCGTATCTAGCATAGCATAGCATATGCTCACAACTATATTCCCAGAGGGGGTAGTCATAGATATCCTGAAATCACAGAACATCCACGTTTCACTAGTACCGAAACTCTGTCCAGTGTGTGACGCGGAGTGCGCCCGTCGCCACTTGTAATGGACAGTGGGTACAATAAATCGAAATTGAAGCATGCAGGTTTCCTCACCATATTTTCCTTCACCGAAAAGCCAGTGGTGTTACACAGATCGTACATAAATTCTGAAAAACTCATTTGTACGAGTCAGCATGGACGGACATCGAACCATTGCCTCCTGCACGGCAGGCAAGGTTACTCGCCATTGGATCACCACGACTTTTTGTCTATCCCTATCTAATAAACTTGAAATCAAATTACATGTTATGTAATACAATTTAACGTTCCATTACAATCTTCCAATAACAATATTTATCCTCGTGGCCTACATCCACTAGTACTTATTATAGAAGGGAGGATCTAAACAGTCGGTTCACTTAGCAAGAAACACGCGTGGTTTGATATCTCTAAATTATGCAGCTCACATAAACCAGGAGGAAAGTAAGACAGGCTTCACGCATAGTATGGAGGTACAAGTTGTAGGCTGGTAGCGGAAACAGCAACTCAGATAACAACAGAAAGGATAATCGCTATCGCATCGCATCGTCTAAATTATACAGGGTCCAACTTAATATGCTGACAGTTTTTTAAGGGTTTTATCAGACCATCAAACTGAAAAAAAAATTATATGGGGCCAACATTGAAATCGGGAAAAAAAATCAGCTGTCCCATACATTTCCAAATAGTTTTGCAATTTTGTATGGAACAGCCGATTTTTTTTCGATTCGATGATGGTTCTATAGAGAAAGTTGTTCAGTTTGACGGTCTGATCATCCCATTAAAAAATGTCAGCATATTAAGAAGGACTGTGTAAATATCATCATCATCATCAGCCTATCATCTTCCAAGGCAAAACTCTATCGTCCGCCTTCCTCATCCATCGTAATAGTTGGTCCCATCTTATCTCTGGTGATAGTAATCGTAACATAAAAACCACGTCAGAAGCCGTATGGCGGTCTGAACAAACTCTGACACCAGGGCTTGCTACCCACACGATAAGACGAAGATCCATCATAATTACAAATGTACAGAATGTTAAATTAAACCCGTTACCTACTTGGTCAACCGCCAGGTCAGAGGCCTATTAAGGCGGCTTTAAAATTCTCTGACAGTCAGGTGACCACTAACTTGCTTACACAAACACGCACTGGGCCCGCGTGGTGGAGTGTGGCCCATTCCGTCAGGAGGCCTTTGCCCTGCAGTGGGATTCTACAGGCTATAACTTAACTTAACAAGAAAGGGGGTGCTTCAGACCATCAAACTGAATAACTTTCACTATAAGGCCAAAACCGAAATCGCTAAATTTCTTCCTTTCTTTTCTTCCACTTTTTCTCAGTATTTCTTCTTCCATAGTTTTTATTTGTATATAAATTGAAAAGTCTATGTTTTAAGGCTATCCATAGAACACAAGTAGACTATTGAAGCCGTGGTGGTCCAGTGGCGAGTAACCTTGCCTGCCGTGCAGGAGGCAATGGTTCGATCCCCGTCCAGGCCGACTCGTACCAATGAGTTTATCGGAATTTATGTACGATTTGTAACACCACTGGCTTTTCGGTGAAGGAAAACATCGTGAGGAAACCTGCATGCTTCAATTTCGAGGCATGTATTGTACCCACTGTCCATTACAAGTGGCGACGGGCTCACCCTCCGTCACACTGGACAGAGTTTCGGTACTACTGGTGAAACGTGGATGTTCTGAGGTTTCAGAATATCTCTGACTACCCCCTCGGGGAATATAGTCGTGAGCATATGCTATGCTACAAGTAGACTATTTTATTATACAATTGTTTGGACCACCAGTAGGATAACGTAGGAAGGCGGACTGTTATGCGGGAGTTATGGCTCTTGTTATTAGCTTTTTCTGTTTGCCTTGTGGACGTTACTGATTTATGGCCTATTGTTTTTATCATTTAATTTGGTTAATCGCCATAACTTTATACAACGTGTTAATGAATAAACGCAAAAATAGAAAATTGTTTGTTTAGAATCGAGAGCAAAATCGAATTATCATGGTTTCAACACAGGAATTTTTTAAAAATATCACAATATTAATTAATTTGTTTTTTTTTTAATTTTAAATTTGTTGAAATCGATGTCAAACCACCGCACGGGCACAACCACCACCTACGTACTTACTGCCAAGATTCTTAATTATAATAATTATATCAATGAGCACGTTAGCGCTTTCATTCATTGCTGAAATGATAACAAATCATTTTTGCCTGAAAACTTAAAATGCGAATAACTTTAAATTTTAACTACCAAAATAATGAAATTATTATTTCAATCTAATTATAGTGTTATAAATCAGTTGGGGTGTATGAGGTTTTGCGCTTATACAAGGTGTTACAAAAATACAAATAAACATTTAAGGGGGTGGTTTAGACCATCAAACTAAACAGCTTTCACTATCAGACCAATATCGAAATAGCGAAAAAAAATCTGGTGTTCCATATTAAACTCCAAATCGACTCGAACTATACCTACATTTAGTATGGGACAGATGTTTTTATCTTTCGTGATTTCGATGTTGGTCCCATAGTGAAACTTGTTCTGTTTGATGGTCTTAAAAGCAAAAATTTTTATTTTTACTTTTGTAACACCGTGTTAAGTACAGGGTCCTTCATAATATGCTGACACTTTTTAAGGGGGTGATCAGACCGTCAAACTGAACAACTTTCTCTTTGGCACCAACATAGAAATTGAGAAAAAAACATCAACTCTTTCATACAAAACTGCAAACCTACTTGAGCTAAATGTATGGGACAGCTGATTTTTTTTCGCGATTCAATGTTGGTGCCATAGAGAAAAATTTTCAGTTTGACAGTCTGTTCATCCCCTTAAAAAAGTGTCAGCATATTAAGTTGGACCCAAATGCATTAACACGTTGAATACAATTTTTTTCTATTATTATACATAATTTGTTTTTATTTTGTTTAATTATTTAAGAAAATTTTAGTATGATTTTCAATCTAAATGATAATTAGAATTATAATATACTACTAATGTACTAGAGTTTACTCGCGACTTCGTCCGCATAAAATATATACTTACTAGATTTTAAGTCAGATCATAAGCTATCAAACAAAAAAGTTTCATCAAAATCGGTTCAGAAGTTTTTGTATGATGCTGTTTCAAACATACAAACAAACAAACAGACAGACAAAAATTCTAAAAAAGGTTGATTTGGAGTCCGGGATACCTAAAAACCATATCGTAATTTTTCTTTTTCATGTAAATATCTTCAATGTTCAGACACGCTTCTGTTACAGTTTTATAATAATATGAAGTATAAAAGAAATTAGTCTTGTGTCGAAACGGTAACATAAAAGTACTATAATAAACATATTTTTGGAATCGTCAGACCATTAGCTTTCATTTGATACCCATATTGTAATTTTAATGAAAAAAAAATTGTTTATTCTCTTTCGCTTTTTTATTTTGCAAACGCCATATTAAAATAATGTAGCCTATGTCACTCTCACAATTTTTACGAATCTAATGACACCTCAAACGTTAAAATCCATCAAGCCGTTTAGGCTGTAGGCTGTGCCAAAGAAATAGACATACAAACATACATACATACGCTCGAAAAACATAACCCTCCTTCTGGCGCAGTCGGGTAAAAAACGGCTGTCATAAATTATTTACTTTCGCCACACAAGCAATGTAACTTTACTGGGCTATAGCTGTTATCCGTATTTATATATCGTCGCTGCCGTTTCATTTGTATATTAGATATCTCTAACTTCTCAAGACACGCTTAAGGATCAAGATGACACGTTTCTAGAACCCTTTGCTAGTTCCTAGGAACCGTGTTGGGGAACTTAATTGCCATAAATACTCAATAAGACGCTCCTCTTAGGTAAACGCTGAGCCGGGTCATATTTTGCTGGTTTTTAGAAGCTATCGTCTCGTTATTTGAAAGACATACAAGTTAATGAAAAATATAGCAATGATCTTCAACATCTCGACTTTATTTGCTATGAAGTAATATTTATTAATTTTCTATAAAATACATAGGTATATGTACGATTTGTAACACCACTGGCTTTTCGGTGAAGGAAAACATCGTGAGAAAACCTGCATGCTTCAATTTCGAGGCATGTATTGTATCCACTGGCCATTATAAGTAGCGACGGGCTAACCCCCCGTCACACTGAACAGAGTTTCGGTACTACTGGTGAAACGTGGACGTTCTGAGGTTTCAGAATATCTCTGACCCCATCGGGGAATATAGTCGTGAGCATATGCTATATAAAATACATATGAATCCTGTGTTCAAAGGAAAGCCTATACAAGGTGTAAAGAATAGTATCATTAACCTTTAAACCACATAGTCTACCCATCAAACTGAACAACTTTTACAATGGGAGTAAACCGTCAGCGCAAAAAAATATCAGCTGTTCCATACTAAACTGCAATACTTACTCGACTAAAATGTATGAGACAGCTGATTTTCTTTTGTGTTCTAACAGGTTTGCTCCCATAGTAAAAGTTTTTCAGTTTGATGGGTAGACTATGTGGTTTAAAGGATAATTACACCCTGTATATTGGAAAAAATATGTATTATGTGCATCTACTTTATAAGTTGAAGTCACTTTTACTTGCGACACACACCATTGTGTAGATAATATTAAGATATAAAAATGCTATGAAGTAAATTTTTTAAGACCTATATTTAATGAGTTCTTATGATATTCGAATTTGATTTCCTTGGATTAGAAGGAACCACAGTAAAGTGAAGGACAAACTAGTAAAAAATAGGTATACCAACTAAAATGATGTAGTTTAATAGAGGTGAAGCGGCTTTGAAAGGGTAAAGGTCATTCGGTCGGGGATACCTCTTAACTAAGTCTTTTCGACGTTGTGAATATCTGAGTAGATTCTGTTTATACCTTTTACTCTCGAATTGGAAACTCCACTGGTACAGAACTGACGTACTGAACCAACACAACATCGCAACAGAAAGCATTGGAAATCAAGAATATATCGCCTTCAGAATAGTTTTGAGATCGTAAATATTGTTCTAGCGGCGCCCGCGACTCCGTACGTCTCAGTCAAAATCAACGTCAAAATTGTTTATTCAAAATAATATCACATAGATAACTTTTTGAATCTACCACCGCGTCGGAAGGTGTTCCGTTGTAGAGAAAATGCGGCCAGAACCTCTACAACACACTTCTTTTAAACAAAACAAAATATACAAAGTACAATTACATAAATTCTACATTAAATTACATAGCGCAACATTGTCAAGATCAGACATTTTGGTCATTCAAATAATCATCGAGTTTATAGTAACCTATTTTACAGAGGACTTGTTTAACATGGGACTTAAACTTTTTGTCCGTTAAGTTAAGAATATTCTCTGGTATCTTATTATAATAACGTATATAGTGCCACATGAAAGATGTGTTGACCTTACTAAGTCGAAAATGTGGGAATACTAATTTATTTTTATTTCTTGTATTGTAATTATGAAGGACACTGTTTTTGGGAAAGAGAGACACATTTTTGCGAACGTATAAAATATTTTCGTAAATATATTGACTGTAGAAAGTCAGAATATTGATATCGAATTGAATCTCGACAACGCAGATTATAAATGCCTCGAATTGCCCGCTTTTGAGGGATAAAGACAGACTCAACATCTCTAGCACGGCCCCACAACAGTCTTTATCTCGTATACCGAATCACTAGTTCTCCCTCACCGAAAATCAGTGGCAGTAACAAATTATACACAAATTCCAAATCCTTAGTTAATACCTTCAAAACAATTGTCTTATCTCTGCACAGTTTGTTATGTATTTAACCCCGAATACTACAAATGGGTAAAGTTACAAGTTCCTTTGAGGAAGTATAGTTCCATAATCTGCTTCGACTTGTATTTATTTAGTAGAGATATCAAACAGCAAGGCATGCTCAAGTATTCGAGTATCCTAATTATGTTTACTTAGCAACAAGAAGAATTGCAGGGATTGACTTGGGATGGCAGGGTGGGGCGTTAAATTGCAATAAGATAAAGCAGCCGCCATAATAGGGCCACTATAAAATATTGGCTTACGAAGAGAGTTATGGAATATGGTACTGACTGTCCTCCTGAAGAGAGGTATGGCAATTAAGTATTACGTCACAGGACTAAAGTAGTTCTTATAACTATGATAATATATAATGAGCAATTTGATGTGACAATATGTTAATCATATTTGCCGAAGAACTGATAACAATTTGAAAGTCATGACCGCCTCTAAATATGACGTATACAGGGTGTGGTCAGCGACGCGCAATAGAGGGTGCTTCAGACAATCAAACTGAACAACTTTCATTATGGAGCCAACTTCGAAATCTCGAAAAAAAAAACAGTTGTTCCTTACATTTGAGTCGAGTTGGTACTGCAGTTTTGTATGGAACTGGTGTTTTTTTTTTCGAGATTTCGATTTTGGCCCATGGTGAAAGTTCGTCAGTTTGATGGTCTGAAGCACCCCCTAAATGCGCGTCGCTGACCAAAACCACACCCTGTATAGCTTTACCTTGTATTTAATTGAATGCACTAGGCACCTTCGAAAATGACCAATTTTGCCGTCAGTTTTCAGATTTGCAGCAAACGAATTTTATGAATGTGGATAAAAACGCAAAAGATAGAGACATAGCCAAAGTCAAAGTAAAGGGAGGGAAGGATCGAACAAATACGTATACAGTTGGAAAATTGACCTATTCTACAAATTTCTTCGAGAGCCCGCCTATCTGCTAAATTTCCGTACAAACAGTATCTATGAAAAGAAACTCTGTCGCCCCAGATCGCCAACCTGAATCCGTACCAGCCCTTACCAGTGGTTCAGAATACTTGCACAGTCGCTAACCACCAAACTAGTTAAGGATCCCGAGTTTACAGTCACTTGTCTCTGTGGTTCGGATTAATGTTAACTTGAATTAAACTAGGGTTAGAGTGCTTCATATCGCGTAAGTCAAAGTTTGAAAGTTAAGGGACTAGTTGTTTTAGGCTTGCTTTGCCCACGACTTCGTACGCAGACCACAATATGTGGCAAATTCCACGAATAGTGATAAAAATCTTTGACTATTTATATGTAGACTGGGTACGCGTGTAATTCTACTAACAAACATTTCTGCCACGTTTTGCGGGGGGCGAGGTAACATGAAATCCGCTTTGGATTTTATTCCCCATAACTTTAGATTCTAATTTTGAATGTCAAAAATCATGAAAAGTAGTCTCGTGTGAACCCCAAACGTTCTAAGTTCGAAGTTATTATTTCGCAATTATAGGCTGTCTCGTTTAGTGATAAGGTGTAAAATTGAATGTAAATGCACAAGATCAATTGTGCTTATACCGTGGCAGAGGGGAAATGCTACCGCAAGGCTAGTCCGTATAAAAATTAGTCAAAGGGTAAAAATATAAAGATTAGAAAAATAATATGTTTTTTTATTATTGGAAAAATAAGCTCGAATATGAGAATGACACTAATATACACCAAATCTAAGGATTATATTAAATTCGGTAGTGAAAATGATCATGGTAATAGGAAATCGAGAAATTGTAGTATAATGGCTGCAAAGGTAATGAGAAATGCTTTGAAATCGGGCGCAGGTTATAGATGACTGGGTCAAACCAGTTATGTTCCGTTGCCGAGGTGAGGTGATTTTAGTTTCGTCAGCACTCTATTTTCCTTTACTTTATACAGGGTGTAAGGAAAAGTATCATTGACTTTTAAGAGAAGTTTAATTCGAATGCATAAATGCGCGCTGCATACAAACGATGTCTGGTGATATTTTCAATACTAACCAATTAAACTCAGTGAAATTTTGCAAATACAATCTAGGAACAAATATCTATGCTTGTATCGTGTCAGATTTTCGTTAAAATATACAGTTTAAATGCTAGGATTAATTTAAGATTTGTATGGAAATCTTTGAGGCACTGTAACTTTAAAACTGTACATTTTATGGAAAATCTGACACGATACATAGCATAGAGATTTGTATCTAGATTGTTTCTGCAAAATTTCATTGAGTTTAATCGGTTGGTATTGAAAATATCCCCAGACTTCGTTTGTATGGTGAGCGCCAACAGTAATATACCCTTAAATCACATAGGTACTCTACCCATCAAACTGAAAAACTTTTATTATGGGAGCCAACCAATCAGCGCAATAATAAAACAATTGTTCCATACTAAACTGCAATGTCTACTCGACTAAAATTTATGAGAAAACAAAATTTTTTTTTGTTCTGACAGGTTTGCTCCCATACTAAAAATTGTTTAGTTTGATGGGTGGATAAGATAAGATAAATATTCTTTATTTACACAAAAAACAACAACAATATACATGAACAAGAAGGGTACAAAAGGCAGCCTTATCACTAAAAGTGATTACTTCCTGACAACCAGTGGATGGAAAAAGTCTTACATGAGATAATGAATGATGAATGAATGAAATATACTTTATTTACACCAAACAAAATACAAACCACACATAAGAGTATCAATGCATCATATAATACTAATGCTAATTTGCAGGCAAAAAGAGCGGACTGCCTTATATCTCCATGGATGTTCAATATATTCTTGAATAATTGTTTGACCAAATCCATTTAACTTTTCATACTAATTGGGCGCATAGGTTTTTAAGTCCTCAGGTATCATACGCGGCCAGGCTAAAAATCTTTCTATTTCCACTGCAGGAGCATATTTCGCTCTTATAAAATTAAGGTGATATAATTCGGAGCGCGGTCCATACAAACGTACTATGGTGATATTTTCAATACTAATCAATTAAAGTCAATGAAATTTTACTGAAAGATTTTTGAAATAAATATCTATGCTATGGAGTCAGATTTTCGTTAAAATATACAGTTTCAATGCTAGGATTAATTTAAGATTTGTATAGAAATCTTTGAGGCACTGTAACTTTAAAACTATACATTTTAACGAAAATCTGACTCTATACAAGCATAGAAATTTATTTTTAGATTGTTTCTGAAAAATTTCATTAAGTTTAATTGATTAGTATTGAAAATATCACCATAGTATGTTTGTATGGAGCGCGCTCCGAATTATATCCTCTTAATAAAA
Source organism: Agonopterix alstromeriana (assembly GCA_963924505.1). Classification (NCBI taxonomy): domain Eukaryota; kingdom Metazoa; phylum Arthropoda; class Insecta; order Lepidoptera; family Depressariidae; genus Agonopterix; species Agonopterix alstromeriana. The sequence goes on along the minus strand of OZ004663.1, from coordinate 1,493,442 downwards.
AATCCCAGATTAAAAACCAGACGCAAACAAAAAGGCGTTGTGACATCAAAATGTAAAATTCTCGCCGAAACGAAGCGAGGCTACCATTGTTGTTTTGAGAGAAAAATGTCTTCATCTTGTGCCCTCCATTATTTATAACGGGACAAAGGATAAAGTCGAGTATGTTTTGTGATGAATAGGCCCATATTTATTCTGGAGACCAGTTCCTTTCTCATTAAATACTATTGCTAGGTACCTACCTACTAGTAGCCAACGCTACTGAAATATGTAAGTATACGGATACCTTATTTTTGAAATAGAGTATTTGACAACATGTAAAATAAAGGATCTATTGATGGCATCCGTATTGAATATTAATTTTGGAAGCCAACTATTTAGTCAGTTAAGAAAAATACTGGATGTTTTAAGAGAAAATCGACAAAGGAAATATTTTTTTTGTTTACTTTAGCCACGTGATCCTAAACGACTGTGATTGGCCGAATGGTGGATGACGTCAACTGCTTGTAAACAGTTGCGTGTAGACTGTGAGTGTCGTACAAAGTTTACGTCAACGTGACGTCACCTGCTTGTAGCCAAGAAAAGCGTTTTCGCGGGATATTTAAATAATAATTATTGTTTTCTATTTTTTCTTGCACTATATGTAATGGAACGTAAAATATACATTTTCTATAGAGTCCTTAGACATCAGTGATTAACGTAGAACAGTTTTTATAAACCTGTCAAATACCCTATTAATTCGCGTAATATCTGTATCAGTGAAACGTTTGCAATCAAAATGAGATAGATAGATACATAAATAATTTATTTGCATAAGTGTGTGTTACACATAATAATTACAGTTCACAACAAAGTTTTCGAAACAAGAACACAACGAAACATCAATAGAACAACATGTAATATACAACGTGTTAATGAATTAACGCAAAACTAGAAAGTAGTTTGTTTAGAATCGAGAGCAGAATCAAATCATCATATTTTCATCATAGGTATTTTTTTTCAAAACATTAATTAATTTGTTTGTGAAATTTAAAATTTACTGAACTCGATCTCAACCCACCGTACGCGCACACTCACCCTACTCACTACCAAAACAAGATTCTTAAAATGTATGCACGCTAGCGCTTTCATTCATTGCTGAAATGATAACAAATAATTTTTGCCTTAAAACTTAAAATGCGAATAACTTTAAATTTTAACTATAAAATAATGAAATTATTGCTTCGATCTAATTATTTCATTGTAAATCAATTGGGGTGTATGAGGTTTTGCGCTTATTCAATAACACGTATAGTATGCCACATCAGCAAATAGGCCCCAGCTCAACATGGACCTAGCACGAAAGCTGTGTTGATTTTCAGATGAAAGTTTTTTAAAGCTGTGTTTTCCGATGAAACCTTTTTAGTAGGTAGTACCTATTCAGACGAAGCAACTAATGAGTGATAATAAATACATTAGTGTAAGTTTAAATGGGATATAGTACAGCAGTGAAAGTGTTTACTTAAAATAATAATTAGATAAACAAAACATTTTTGTGTGACCGTTCTGTAACCGGCTGTAACAAAACACTCTAGTAGGTACCTAATATTTAAAGGGGTGATTTAGACCACCAAACTGTACAACTTCAAAGTTGTTTTCGACTACATAATACGAGTAAACATTTAAAAAAAAATCTTTTCTTTTTCATACAAAACTCCAGTATCGACTAAAATAGGATGGGGCAGCAGATTTTATTATTTACTAGAGTTAACCCGCGACTTCGTCCGCACAAATAATATACCAGATTTTAAGTCAGATCATAAGCTATCAAACAAAAAAAGTTTCATCAAAATCGGTTCAGTAGTTTTTGCGTGATGCTGTTACAAACATACAAACAAACAAGCAAACAAACAGACAAAATTTCTATAAAAGGTTGATTTGGAGTCCGGGTACCTAAAAACCATATCTTTTTCATGTAAATATCTTCAATGTACAGACACACCTCTGTTACAGTTTTATAATAGTTAAGATAAGATTAATAAGATAAGATAAGATTACTCTACGTTATCTTCATAGTTGTTCAGTTTGATACTCTAAACCACCACTATAAATATTACCTTCTAATATTATCTATTCATTACAGAGGTAAGGAAAAGATAATAGTAAGAAGGTTAACCTGGAACCAAAAGACTTGACCTTGAAAAAAAAATGGAAAAATGTTCCCAAAAGACGTTTGAGAAAAAACGTCTGTTCACAAAATCCTTAAAGATTTTCGATGATTCTTAATTAAAAATCGTATTTCCAGTATTCCTTCAAACTGTACGAAATTAAATACCTACTGAAAATTAATAAGATATCTCAGCAAATTGCCTAAAGATCAAAGCTGAATTAAATAAACATCTTGACAGCCCAATTTGTTGGTTCAAAATGACGCCGAAAGTTTAATTGAGTTGGCCACGGTACGACATGTTTGGGTGTCAAAAACTGAAGCCGTGTCGTTGACGTGTTGAAACTTGTCCGTCTGGATGTTGAAGGGGAGTCGCGCTGCAAGTCTAGCGGAGTACGGACGCGTGCGTATCGGCGCGTTGGGCTTGCACGTGGCTCCGCCATTTTGTGAACTCTTTTGTGTTTTAACATTAAAACAATCACTTGAGATTATAAACTACTTACATTAGCAAAACTGCCACGCTAGATTTAATACTACTGATCATTTTCCTTCGTATACTCTCCACATAACGAGACATTGGCTGAATTGTGATAACACATCGGATGCCACTAAACAAAAATTGAATTGAATTGAATTGGATGTTGAAGGTACAAAGTAAGTACCAACTACAAAGTGCGATGCCTACCTACTATAAACTACCCACAGTGTAACTGACACGACTGGAAACTGTTATTTTTGGGGTTCCTACAGACCCAGTACCCATCAAACTGAACAACTTTTACTATGGGAGCAAACCGATGGGAGCAACAAAAAAATCAGCTGTTCCGTATTTTTAATTGAATTGTATAGTATCGAATGTTTTGGGAATTGTACCTAAAATAAAATTTTAAATACTGTATCTTTGAAATAAAGGAAAACTTATATTCGTTTTATTACAACCTCATGTTAATATACTTAAATAATTCAGTAGGTTTTCATAACAGAATGAACTTAACGGGATATTACGCGTTGGCGCGCTCCGTACTAACGAAGTTTGATTATATTTTGGATACTAATCAATTAAGTTCATTTAATTTTTTTAGACACGTTCCAGAAACCAATATCTTTGCTTTACATTTGATAGATTTCCGTCAAAATATACAGGGGTCTGCTTAATATGCTGACACTTTTTTTAAGGGGATGATCCGACCGTCAAACTGAACAACTTGCTCAATGGCACCAAGTTCGATATCACGAAATTAAAATCAGCTGTTCTATACAAAAGAGAATGTTCTATGCAAACCTACGAGAGCCAAATGTATGGCACAGCTGATATTTTTTTCGCGATTTCCATGTTGGTCCCATAGAGAAAGTTGTTCAGTTTGACGGTCTGATTAAAAAAATGTCAACATATTAAGGAGGATAATTTCAATGTTATCGGGGCTCAAAGTTTTCCATACAAATCTTAAATTAATCCTAGCATTGAAACTATATATTTTATCGGACATCTGACAAATTTAAAGAACAGATATTGGTTTCTAGATCGTGTCTAAACATGTTTATTGATTTTAATCGATTGATATAGAAAATTAGATGAAACTTCGTTTGTATGCATGTTTCGGAATAAACTTCTCTTAATAAAATAAAGCCGGGCATCCAATCAAATCAAGAAAGTTGTACTATAATAATTTACAAACGCGTCCGGACATACCAAAACGTCTGCCAAAGTAGAATATGGCTTGACGGCGTAACTTCCAACTTCATTCATTTCCTATATCCTAAGGCGTGAGTCTTAGGGATGTAACACAGCTCTGTATCCGTAACCGAAGCTACCCCATATCCGAAAGCAAATTATTGCAAATGGGTGTCGTTTGAGGCCGAGGTTACTATGCAGTGTATTTGTGGAAAAATCATCTTATTTCACGCTAAAAGAGAGCCTTGTTACAACTGTATCTAAGTCAGCTGCTAGTTATTTATCAATGTTCCTGACTCTAAAAACGATAAGGATTATTTATCGATCGCAAGTTTATAGTGTCAAAAAAAGATACAAAATCTGGGCTGCAATCGCGGTAAATATTCGGTGATTGAACCGTGATTGAACTACGTATTAACCATAACTTTTGATACATTTGGTATTGCGCTTATCGCGGTACTGCTTTTCACAGCCTTTAGAGCCGTTTTGACAGATCGATCAGACATTAAGGGCTGTCAGTTACATAGAGTTTAGCGAGATGCGGAATTTAGCACAGTTGAATAGTAATTGGATTGCAATGTGATTAGAAAAGAAATTGGATAAGAATTGAATTTCTATATTTTAACTTAGCGCAATCAGGGGGCTGTTAACGAAACTGATAAATTAATTAATGTAATCTCACTAGTAGTATTAATGTAAACTCACTACAAATTTCAGTGTTTGGATGTTTGGATGTTTTTCACTCAATCACGTATAAACGGCTGAACGGATTTGGATGAAATTTGGCAAGTAGATAGAATATTTTTTGAATTAACGCTTATAAGTAGGATACTTGTGGTGTATAGAAAACTTCTTAGTTAACTCTAGACAGCCATCTCCATGCTTGATGATTTTGATACCTGTCATTGTCTTGTCTAACAAAGATAATAGCTTGATTACGTTACTAATATGTTTACTTTATCGGTATTTATTATTGGCGACGATCCTGAACCCATAAAAACATCGTAAAAACACTACAGAATATGGATAGAGTAAGAAAACATCGGGGCACCCTACGCGGGTTGCTCACACGACTCGACAACTACATCGAACAGAGGACGACGATGTCTGACGAGGACATCACCGCCCGCTCCCAAGGGCTGAAAGAGACGATTCAGTCACTGCGGGGAATACAAGAGAAAATTGAGGACCAGGCTACCGAAGCTAACGACGAAACCACCTACGCACAAGAACAGGAATACAGATACGAGTTTGAAGAACTATATACTACAATTACAATGAAACTTTTGACGAAACAGAAACAAAACCAACAACAACATCAACAACAACACCAACAACAAGATCAGCGGCAACAGCAATTGGACAGTAAGAACTCACCAAAAATAAATTTCCAACCACTGCAAGAATCAGAAAAATTTAATAACTTTAGAAAGAGACTGGAAGTGTACTTCAGGTTGAATGAAATCACCGAAACACAGATGAAGACCAACATCCTACTTTCCACCTTATCACCAGAACTACATGAGAAACTTTGCGATCTGGTATGTCCAGAAGAGCCAATAAATATGACATTTGATCTTATTACCGAAATACTTGACGACTATTTAGACCCTAAACCTAGCAAATGGGCACTACAACACAAATTTATAACGAGAACACAAAAGTTAGATGAAACAGCAGCCCAATATGCAGCAGCATTAAAGAAACTTTCAACCAACTGTGAATTCAAATGCCAACATTGTCAACAAAATACATCAGAAAGCTTTCTGTGCCTACAACTTATAAGAGGATTGAAAGATAGTGACACACGAACGAGAATCCTACAAGATCCAACAGTATGTACATTCAAATCACTGACACAGATCGCAACATGCATCAAAATGGGTAAGGCGTATGGCCATTAGCGTTTGGCGTTCTTCGGAGACGAGTTTTCACAATTACCAGCTTTTCGTGTAGGTTACCCGAAGAACGCCAAACGCTAATGGCCATAAGCCTTACCAGCTCATGTTTGGCAGAGAAATACGCACAGCTTTGCATGCTATGTTTTTGAGAAATGCAGGTCAAAAGACTTCTCTAAGACACCAGATCAACATCAAGCAGTTCAATCCTGGTGATCGTGTGCAAGCTCGTGACTACCGCAGTACCGCACAGCGCTGGCAATTTGGTACTATCACGAAACGACTGGGCAGACTGCACTACGAGCTCCGCACCGATAGCGGCGATGTCTGGCGCAGACACCTCGACCAGCTCTTGGTCCGCAGCAGCTAGGAGGGGAGAATTGTGGTGTATAGAAAACTTCTTAGTTAACTCTAGACAGCCATCTCCATGCTTGATGATTTTGATACCTGTCATTGTCTTGTCTAACAAAGATAATAGCTTGATTACGTTACTAATATGTTTACTTTATCGGTATTTATTAATACTTATTTAAGGTCAATGAAGACAGAGTCGCGGGCAGCAGCTTGTATACTTATAATTATAATATAATTGTAATTAGCAAAACTGACCAGCAGTCACCGCCGGTTCGTCAGAGCATCGTGGCGCGTTGCGGAGAGATACGGAAACTCAATCTTGAGGTCCGGGTGTGAATCTGCACGGACCACATGTCATATAATATGTACCAACGAGTGGTGAAGGAAAATATCGTGAGGAAACCTGCATACGCTGAAGAAGAAATTCCAATGCGTATGTGGAGGACTAACGCCCAAACATCCTGTATGGGATATAGGCTGATGACGATATTGTATTTTAACCCCTTGCATGCAGAAACTCCAGATACAATAGAAAATTAATTACCTATTTGTTCGATATGAGATAAATTCTGTTACGGAAACCGAGCTCTATTAATTCAAATAAACATAAACACGTTCATTTCATTTGCACATGTGAATTGCAATTGAATGTGTGGTAACCTGTTGTCATCTGACCATCAATTTCATAAGCATATGCTCACGACTATATTCCCCGAGGAGGTAGTCAGAGATATTCTGAAACCTCAGAACATCCACGTTTCACCAGTAGTACCGAAACTCTGTCCAGTGTGACGGGGGGTGAGCCCATCGCCACTTATAATGGACAGTGGGCACAATACATGCCTCGAAATTGAAGCATGCAGGTTTCCTCACAATGTTTTCTTTCACCGAAAAGCCAAAGGTGTTACAAATCGTATATAAATTCCGAAATACTCTTTGGTACGAGTCGGCCTGAACGAGGATCGAACCATCGCCCCCTGCACGGCAGGCGAGGTCCAACCATCAATTGTCTATGTATTAATAAAATTTTGCTCTGCAGTGAGTTCCTACATGGATATAACTTTTATAATTAATTGAAATAGACGTTATTTTGCGTAAATCCATGACTAGGTAGGTAGATAGGTAGATAACACGATTGTATCGAGACTTCCGCTTCTAAATGCCCCACAATGCCTTACAACCTGCCCACCAAATAATCTCTACTCTACACGTGTTTCGCTCCACGCAACTTTCTTCTTATCTTGTGGGCAAAGCCCTGGTGTCCGCCGGTGGTTTTTCAGACCGCCTTACGGCCTCTAATGTGGATTTTATGTAACAACTACTGCCACGAGAGATAGTAGCAGAGACCAACAGCTTAACGTGCCATCCGAAAGACATCTTTCTTTTCAGACAATCAGGTGATTCGGCCTGTAATGTCCTAACCAACTGGGGAAAAACGCACAAAGGGGTCATTAGGTGTCCCCCGTGGGAATCGAACCCACAACCTCCGTGTCAAGAGGCCAATGCTTTAACCATTAGACCACGGATGCAATCATATGTGAGTGTGTGAGTGTGAGAGTGTGTGGTCTTCATAAAATCTTGTTATCTCCCTGTTTAACTTTTAAATCAAATTGTGCATTAATTTTCGATACAATGTCAAAACGTCAAAACTGTTTATTCAAAATAATATCACATGGATAACTTTTTGACGTCATGTTTTTGAATCTACCACCGCTTCGGAAGGTGTTTCGTTGTAGAGAAGATGCGGCCAGAAACTCTACTTTACCGATAAAGGACTACGGATAAAGTACAACAATGCCTTAAGGGCTTTAGGGTAAGTATCCGAATGCGAAATATGATATCCGAAACAGGCCTAACAATTTACTTCGAGTTTCTTGGTTGTCCTTTTGACATAAGAGGCACGAAATTAATTTGAATTTGATCTCAAGTTAAACAAAAGTGTTGAGAGCTAGTTATTAATAATTTAGATTGGTTGTTTGTTTTAGTTTTTTGTAAATAAAGTCTTCCCTGGTCTTCGTGGAATACTTACTTACTTAATTACTTACTAAAGCCCATCATTGGGATAAGCCTACCTAAATATCGTCGGCTAAAGTGTCAGACCTCGTAACTCCATTAGATCAAATTTTACAGGAGGCACAAAAAACGTCACCACGAACAATGGCAACCCAGAGTTATATGGTTATCTATTTATCATTTTAAATTGTAACGGCTTTTTAAAAGGATTTAAGAGTTGTGCCATGGATGTATTCAGAAATTTGAAGTAAAATTTAATAAAATGTAATTTGAAGAATAAAATGGAGTTACGAGGCTTGACACTTTAGCCAACGATATTATTGTATGATACTATTAAGACGGCCGTGCACATTGCACTGGTTAATATTTCAGCATTTATAAGATAAGATAAATATTCTTTATTTGCACACCAAAATACACAAAAAACAACAACAATATACGCGAACAAGAAGGGTACAAAAGGCGGCCTTATCACTAAAAGTGATTTCTTCCAGGCAACCAGTGGATGGAAGAAGTCTTACATGAGATAAATGCTATGGCGGTGTACTAATTGATACAAAATATTATTATAATTTATGTAGTTTTTCAAAGCTTTTGGCTACTAATTTTAATGTATAATCTATGTCAGGCTAGTCACTTAAAACTCAGATCAAAAAAGTCCTCTCTGTAAAGAAGCATATTATAAACTGGATGATTATTTAAAAAATCTAAATGCTTAGGTCTGAGGTCACTAGCTTACAGTTTGTTTACTTTACTGTACAGTATCAATTATTTTATTAAATAGACTATGTATTATTGTATACATAACTTAAGCTTAAGAATTTATATTGTAATAGTTATTAAGTCGTGTTTGTTGTAGAGTTTCTGGCCGCATCTTCTCTACAGCGACAACACGTTCCGACGCGGTGCTTCTCCACGAACTAACGCCCGTGCATTCAAGCTTATACCTTGACGTATCTATTATACAAACGTAAACCGTAATCTATTTTAAAGCGGTATAAGTACACGGAATATAATAGGTACCACCACGTAATCCGACCCTCATAAATTCAAATTGAGTTCAGTCTATTCCTAAACAATTTACATTCAATAGGGCGTGTTTCGACAACTCGATAAGTTTTAAATAGTCAAAGGACTGTCATAAATTAACGAACTTGCCTAAAAGTTGGTACAAAGCTTTGGAGAATATTAATTAAGTTAATAAAGTTTAATGCTCATTTTATTAATTCTTAATGGAGTTAAGTTTTTTGTAGCTTGAAGTCTGCTAAGATTTAAGATTTTAGTTATAATATTTCTTGTTGATAATTTATCAAACCTAGTACCTAAGATGACGTCAGTACATGAAAAACTGAGTCTAAGCAGGCATGTCTTACTCCACAGGTCAGTTACGCTTGACGGTCGATCCCCACAGAGGGGTGAATGGCAATAGGTTAGGTATACCGTGTTAACTTCTTGGTCAAATCTCCTTAGACTTGCCGCCATTTCGTGAGTAGTCAATGCAAGACTTGAAAACCCTAGCGATGTCACGCTGCCAGCACGTGAAAGAATGAAAGAGGGAGACTATTGTAAAAGAAGCTTTCATGTCTAATGACGCGGTTCATTTTTGTTTGATATTGGTAGGTTATTCGCGAATGTTCGATAGGACGGGTGCGAATAGCTTTGCACCTTATTGCCGTGCGGAGAAAGTCGTTATTTATTTAAATCTGTTTTCGAAGTGATTCTTCTGTACGGGTAGTACATACTATTTAGTACTATTTATTCAGTGGTCGAGAGCTGCAAGAACTTTGCGTGCGGTACTTTGAGACGGGTAGATGGAGCGCGTGACGGCATTTTATAATTCCCAAAAAGGTATATAAATAATTTTCGACAGCATAAACGGAAGTATTGCTTACTATACCACCTAATGTTAATTTCAATAAATAGGTACCTCTTTTTTCGTAAAATTTAATTCTGGCATGTCAAACTGGGCTACCATTGGCCACGATCCTGCCAGAGGGGGTGGTCGGAAAGAATTGGTGGGAGGCAGGGAGTGACGGTACTATGTAGGGTCCTTCTTAATATGCTGACACTTTTTTAAGAGGACTTTGGTCCCATAGAGAAAGTTGATCAGTTTGGTGGTCTGATCGTCCTCTTAAAAAACTGTCAGCATATTATGTTGGACCTAGCATGTAGTATGTACTTTGACTATTTATATGTAGACTGGTTACGCGTGTAATTCTACTAACAAACATTTCTGCCACTTTTTGCGGGGAGGGGGGGGGGGGAGGTAACATGAAATCCGCAACTTTGGATTTTATTCCCCATAACTTTAGATTCTAATTTTGAATGTTAAAGATCATGAAAAGTAGTCTCGTGTGAACCCCAAACGTTCTAAGTTCGAAGTTATTATTTCGCAATTATAGGCTGTCTCGTTTAGTGATAAGGTGTAAAATTGAATGTAAATGCACAAGATCAATTGTGCTTATACCGTGGCAGAGGGGAAATGCTACCGCGAGGCTAGTCCTTATAATAATTAGTCAAAGAGTATGTAGCACTAAGATTCAGACACGATTTTTTTGGTCTTAGCTCGAGCTAAGCGTGGCGGAAATGTATGGATTTTGACATACGGAAGTCCGAACTATGACTTACAAATCGTCGTCTCAAGGGCAAAATTGAGTGTTCCATAAATCTCAATTTAACGTTTCCTACAATTAGCAATAGGACTGATTAGGTAGCCTCGTTTATGACTCATTTCCCGCCAACAGTATATTTACAAAGCTATAAAAATGTAAAGACCCTACTCTATTACAGTCTTTCGTTCTTGTTGATTTTATTGTTTTTGTCAATGGTTTCTCTTTATGTTCTCTTATTAATAAATACAATAGCTTTTATGATGAAGTTGGAATAGATATTGTCTATACCTGGAGTACAGACTGCTTTACAAGGGGTGAAACATGAAAATACCCCTTGGCACCAGGCTTAGAACAGTGTAGCCAGATATACAGATTTCTCGGTATCCATACCGATTTTCAAAATGTTATACCGATAAAAATTTTGAGTGAAATTTATACAGATTTTCAACATTCAAATTGTTTTAATTAATAACGTAAAGAATTACCTCAACATTGATCAAAATAATATTTGGGGAATTCCCTGGTGAAAACAAAGAAATCGTTTAGAAACAAAAACTTCAGAGGGGTTGCTGCATTCTAAGCAATAACTCAACAATAAGCCTTGGCAACATAGATATTGATCATGACTTATTATGCAAAATGAATAAAAACTTTTATAAATATTAATAACTTTTATTTTTTCAGCTCTAAATGTAACAATTAAAGCACTTAAGTAGTTAACTACAGATACAATTATACAGGATACCAATGCCAAATACAGATTTTTTACAGATTTTCTTAAATTTACAAAATAATTTTCTTAAAGTAATAAAATTTACAAAAACCCAAACCCAATCCAAAAATCTGGCAACACTGGCTTAGAGTCTAAACCAACCCTTTAAATATTACTAGGGTCTAAACTTTAGACCATCAAATTGAACAACTTTCACTATAGAGCCAATATCGAGAAATAAAAAAATTCCGATGTTTCACACAAAACTCAAATACCGACTCGACTCACATGTATGGGCAGCATATTATTCTTTCGACGTTATCTCCATATTAAAAGTTGTTCAGTTTAATGGTTTAAACTACCCCTTTAAACCCACCCCGTTCTTTTACCTTTAATTAGAAATAATTAAAAGAAAGTAGCAATTAAAATTTAGTAGAGACTTTAATAAACTTTCAGGATAAAATACTGGTGAACTTTTTTGGCTTCAAGCGAAGTCGGACCGGGTCGCTAGTAAACATAAAAAGACATGACCCGGCAGATTTTCATAATGACCTAATAACAGTTCTTATATTTCATAAACAGTCCGTTCACGGATCGTTGCCGCATTTCCGCGTTAAACTGTATTTAAAACTCTGAAGGCACTTTTGAGAACAGAAAAATTATTTTACATTTTCACTTTGACTGCTGAAGTTTTGTTCCCAAGACGACTCCGTGTCGACAGACGCAATTAAGAAGATCCATTTTAATATTTCTTTTATTTTAATTTTACTGACTGTGAAAAGGGACTGAAATTGTAACCTTGAGACGGTTGAGCCGAAAAAAATAATCTCTGTGGGTATATTTTAAAGCCGAGAACACGAAGTGATAATATTTTTAATTTTATGAAAAGTTGGACTTTCATTCTCAAACCTACCTTTTCATGTGGATTGAACATTGTTTAATTTTAAGGACATAGTAACGTTGTATAAAATGTTTATTCCTGATTGAAGACATCAACATTTTTTTTTTATTTACAATTAATGGACTTTTTGCTTGTGTCGCTCGCATTTCCGCCAATGTCAAGTAGTTTGTGGGAGTACCTATCCCAATCTCAGGGATTGTTTTTGATAAAGGACAAGAAGAGATTAAGGAATGCGGAGCCTCGTGGCAGGCAAAGACGCGACGCGCAGACAACACGCGAGACAAGTTCTCGGGTCAGAACCTGCAACGTGACTCCGACATCAACATTATTTTTAGATAAACACATGTACACACGGCAACACATCAAGCTACGCAGAACAAACATAAACTGGCCGTGCGACGTTATACATTACTCTACCTACGCGCGGCCAGCTTATTTTGGTTTTGTGTCGCCGTGTTTACACGCGCATTTTGTGAATAAATTAAAATGCTCATGACAACAAATAAGAAAGAAATCAATATCTATAAGCCTAGCAATATATAGCATAGCATAGCATATGCTCACGACTATATTCCCCGAGGGGGTAGTCAGAGATATTCTGAAACCCCAGAACATCCACGCGAGCAATATATCATACAAGTAATTAACATTATTTTCAAAAAATATTTGAAACACGATAAAGATAAAGGTAGTAAATCTCACTGATATTGTAAATTTCAAATGTTTGGATTTTTGTCACTCAATTACGCATAAACGGCGGAAGGGATTTGAATGAAATTTGGCACACAGATAGAAAAAAATCTGGATTAACACATAAGATACTTTTTAAGGGCCACGCAGACTTAGTACTTCCAAAATTCTCATAATAAAAGTAGGTGTTAATAATAAAATTACTGCTCGCATATGGTGACGATCGTGTTTTTTAGGTTTCCGCACCCAAACGGTGAAAACGGGTCCCTATTACCAAGCCACTTTGTCCGTTCGTCCTTCCGTCCTACCTATTTAGGGCTGTAAGCTTTAAACCGTAATAGCTAGACAGTTGAAATTTTCACAGAATATGCATTATTACGGCGGATTTGTTAACATGTACATGCTCACGACTATATTCCCCGAGGGGGGTAGTCAGAGATGCTCTGAAACCTCAGAGCATCCACGTTTCACCAGTAGTACCGAAACTCTGACCAGTGTGACGGGGGGTGAGTCCGTCGCCACTTATAATGGACAGTGGGTACAATACATGCCTTGGATGGATTTGTTAACAAATAATAAAAATGTCAAAAAGTTAAAATTTGGAGATCTTCATACAAGAAACTAGTTTTTATCAGCGTTTTTTCTTCTCGCTCTATCGTAAAAACGGTAATACATACAAGCGTCAAACTTGGTGTGATTATAGAGAAAACTCCTGGTGTGTAGTACGGAACTCACGGTGCGCGATTAGCGCGACTCGCACTTGACCAGTTTTTATTTTTTTCATGACGTAATCTTACGAGAAACAAAACAATATGCAGTTCTTTAATAAAAATAGGCCAGTATGCCATCAGTATACAGAATAAACAGCAATATCTTGTGAACATCTTGTCATTTCTACAGCATAGAGTCTGCTGCCATCTATGTAAATATTTATGTAACAAACGTTCCAGAGACAACTGAATTTCATATTATGTGGATGACAGTAGACAATAAAGAATAATGCTATTCGTATCTGTAGCTCAAGTAGGTGTTTTGTAGATCATCTTTATCTTAATCGTGTCATCTTTAAATCTTTAACGTGATCACTAGAGATCGGATATTCGGATGCATATTTACCTAATCTTCATTTTCGGCTATAAAATTATGGAAGCGGCTTCTTAAAGTTTTCATTATTTAAATATGTTTCGGAATGCCAGAAAATCCGGAAATGCATAACTAATCGGATACATAGTATGGAAGCAACTTCTGAAAACTATTTAATTTAAAGTAGAAAAAATATTTCTTTCGGTAAAAATTAATCCCGGGATGTCAGGAAGTCCGGGAATGCATAGTAAAGTTTTTTGTCTAATTTAATCACAATTTAATTTGCACAAAAAACTTTTTTTTTCAATACAAAAGTGCACTCCATAATAGCCAACACCTCAACTTTAGGTAAATATGCTTCCGATTATCCGATCTCTAGTGATCACAGATTAATAATAAGTTACCGTGATTTTTTATCTACAGAGTGTAAAAATACACCCTATTAATATTTAACTGGGTTTAATTATACCACACACCTGAAAAACTGTGACCGTGGAGCCGACATCGAGTATTTTGGCAAATAAAATATTTCATTTCATTAAAAAAAAACAGCTGTTTCATACAAAACTGCAGTACCTACACGACTCCAATGTACGGACAGATATTTTTCTATAGCAAGCTATTCCACCTTGTATATGTAATTGAGTTTATTAGCTCATTTATTAAAATCTGTTCCTGACTGTAAAAAAAAAACCGTGGTGGTCTAGTGGCGAGTAACCATGCCTGCCGTGCAGGAGGCTGGTTCAATCCCCGTCCGAGCCGACTCGTACCAATGAGTTTTTCGGAATTTATGTACTATTTGTAACACCACTGGCTTTTCGGTGAAGGAAAACATCGTGAGGAAACCTGCATGCTTCAATTTCGAGGCATGTATTGTACCCACTGTCCATTACAAGTGGCGACGGGCTCATTCTCTGTCACACTGGACAGAGTTTCGGTACTACTAGTGAAACGTGGATGTTCTGAGGTTTCAGAATATCTCTGACATCCTCTCGGGGAA
Organism: Agonopterix alstromeriana; assembly: GCA_963924505.1. NCBI lineage: Eukaryota > Metazoa > Arthropoda > Insecta > Lepidoptera > Depressariidae > Agonopterix > Agonopterix alstromeriana. The sequence continues at coordinate 1,478,364 of OZ004663.1, read as the reverse complement.
TATAGTCAGGAGCATATGCATGCATGATTTTTTTTCGCGATTTTGATGTTGGTGCTATAGAGAAAGTTGTTCAGTTTGAGAATTATTCATATTCCCTTAAAAAGTGTTAGCATATTAAGCCTATAGAAAGTAGTCGATATTGAGAATTATACAGCATGATCTATACCTAAAGGTTAATTTAACAACATCAATGTCCGTTATTATTTTACTGATTTATTTACCAGCTCAAACTTCCTGTCACACTGGACAGAGTTTCGGTACTAGTGAAACGTGGTTATTCTGTGGTTTCATAATATCTCTGACTACCCCCTCGGGGAATATAGTCGTGACGTGTAAAATTTAAAATATTCTAAAGTCGATGTCAACCCACCGCACGGGCACACTCACCCTACTTACTATCAAAAAAAGATTCTAATAATGTATCCATGAGCACGCTCGGGCTTTCATTCATTGCTGAAATAAGAAGAAATCATTGTTGCCTCAAAACTTAAAATGCGAATAACTTTAAATTTTAAGTATCAAAATAATGAAATTAATGTTTCAATTTAATTATTTAAGTGTAAATTAGTTGGGGTGTATGAGGTTTTGCGCTTATTCATTAACACGTTGTATATAGGGTCCTTCTTAATATGCTAACAGTTTTTAAGGGGATGATCAGACCATCAAACTGAACAACTTTCTCTATGGGACCAATGCCGAAAAGGCGAAAAAAAAATCGCCTGTTCCATAATAAACTGAAATCTTACTCGACCCAATTGTATGGGACAGCAGATTTTTTTTCGCGATTTCGACATTGGTCCCTTAGAGAAAGTTGTTCCTCTTTAGCCTCATTCACATTCATACATCTTTTCATGCACTTCCGTCGATTGAGGGTGCTACGCACTTGTCCTTTTCGGAAAAGATCATTGATTTGATCATGGTATGTTTTCCTCGGACGGCCTCTCCCAACACTTCCGCTCACCTCTGCTTGGTATATTTCATTCGTAAGTCTTCTTTCATTCATTCTCTCTACGTGATCGAACCATCTAAGCATACCCCTCTCAATCCTTGTTACTATATCATCCTTCAACTTACACCAATCCCTTATCACACTGTTCTTGATTCGATCAATCAAAGTAATACCACACATACTTCGTAAGGAGCGCATATCGTTACGCACTACAAATAATTACAATTATTTTGTTATATCGATGTACTCTACAAATAATTATACAACTAATTTGTTTTATCGTTATATACTACAAATAATTACAACTAATTCGTGCTTAACGATAGATGTAGTACACTAGCAGTACATTGGTACACTTGCATTGTAAACGATTAGGACACAGTGGGTAGTTTAACTATAGGTATTTGACTAATTATTATAAGGACTAGCCTTGCGGTAGCATTTCCCCTCTGCCACGGTATAAGCACAATTGATCTTGTGCATTTACCTTCAATTTTACACCTTATCACTAAACGAGACAGTCTATAATTCCGAAATAATAACTTCGAACTTAGAACGTTTGGGGTTCACACGAGACTACTTTTCATGATTTTTAACATTCAAAATTAGAATCTAAAGTTATGGGGAATTAAATCCAAAGTTGCGGATTTCATGTTACCTCGCCCCCCGCAAAAAGTGGCAGAAATGTTTGTTAGTAGAATTACACGCGTAACCAGTCCACATATAAATAGTCAAAGCTATAAGTACATCTTTAACGAAGCATGTTGTGAATTACCTATTGTCTGTATTAATTAGTTCTTTGGGCTTGAATATACAGGGTCCAACTTAATATGCTGACAGGTTTTTAAGAGGATGATCAGACCATCAAACTGAACAATCTCTATCGGACCAATATTGAAATCGCGTAAAAAAAATCTGCTATCCCATACATTTGGCTCGAGTAGGTTTGCTGTTTTGTATGGAACAACCGATTTTTTTCGCTATTTTGATGTTGATGCTGTTTGACGTTCTGATGATCCCCTTAAAAAAGTGTCAGCATATTAAGAAAGACCCTATATGTGTCTTCATTCGTTATCTACGTTTTAAGTACTGCGCAAAGCGAGACATGTCTGCATTTGCCATCGCCACCGTCTGAGGTCACTAGCTTATAGTTTATTTTCTTTACTGTATAGTATCAATTATTTTATTAAATAGACTATGTGTTATTGTATACATAACTTTAGCTTAAGAATTTATATTGTAATAGTTATTAAGTCGTGTTATGTTGTAGAGTTTCTGGCCGCATCTTCTCTACAGCGACAACACGTTCCGACGCGGTGGTAGCTTTAAAAAAGATTTGACGTTTGATAAGTGTGCTGCAATCTCCTATTTTTTTTTTTCTTAATTAATGGCCGGTTGCTGGCGTCTAGCGCGGCAATTCTGCCAATGTCAAGTAGTTTATAATCTCAAGTTATTGTTTTATGGTTAAAACACAAAAGAGCTTCACAAAATGGCGGAGCCACGTGCAAGCCTAAGAGAGGCCACCACGCACGCGTCCACCCTCAGTCAGACTTGCAGCGCGACTCCGCAATCTCCTATATTGAATAAATTATATTGACTTTGACTTGACTTTGACTTTGCCAGCGGGAAATGGGAAGATCTCGCTGGAAATCGTGATTCATGGAGGAAGCTGCTAACGGAGGGAATAACCGCGCACGATCGCGTGTGATTTACTTCCTTAGCTGACAAGCGAACAAGGAGACACCAGCAGTGCTAGCATGATTACCCACGTGACACGCGCCTGCGGGTTTGAAAACCATACCCGCGCCTGTCATTTATCCCGCGATGCTGAGCATGATTTGACAGCGCGCCAGCCACGCCACCGTAACGAATACCATAAAAATATAATTGTCACTGCCAAATTATATCAATTTTTACTGAAAATTCTACATAAAAACCGCAGTCGCGGACCCCAACAGTGCAAGATATATAACTCTAAAGACAAACGTCAAACGTAGAGTGACAAACTACCGAACGGTGATCATGCTCGCATTTGTAGACTAGAGTCTACGAATGACAGTTGAGCGCTCGCGTCATCGTAAGTCGCGGGCATCATGTTAGCTACTGTAGAGACAGAGGCGAAGGCGCGCTGATATAGAGATATGGTATAGAGAGCCTCGAAGTCGCGGGGTATTATGCTAGCTCTGCAGGTCGTTACAAACCTAGCAAACGCAGTGGGTCCACATTTTACTAGCCGTAGGTACGTGCGGTTGTCCCTGTCGCCCGCGAATAGGGCTCTATAACCACGAGCGTAAGCGCCGCTAAAACGCTGCCTAAATCATCTGTTATAGATGACAAGGCCTTTGAGGATATACAGGGTGTAAGTGACTAGCAAATACTGAAACGGTGAACCCAGACCATCAAACTGAACAACTTTCAATGTATGGGACAGCTGAATTTTTTTCGAGTTTCCTGAGGTAGGTAGGTGAAAGTTGTTCAGTTTGATGGTCTGAGTTCACCCTTTTGGTATTTGCTAGGCAGTCACTTACAACCTGTATAATCTGAAATAAAAGAGTGATGTATGATTATGATAGTTTCCACAAAACTACAATGTCTGTTAACATTTATTTGGTAGAGAGAATACCAAAACATTTTCTTACAACATGACAGGCGGCACACTCATGCATAAAACATCCAAATCTTTTTCACAAACATATAATAGTACAACGTGTTACCCGAAATCTCATACATACACGTTAGGTTTTGACCTAGTTCTTTTCTGAAGTGCAAAATTGTTACCACGACAGCCGGTGTATCTGGGCAAAATATTCATCCAGTATGCTCAAATCCTTTTGAATAATATTCGTAGTGTTTTCGTGAAGTTTCAAGCGCTTACTATTGCCACATAAACTGACGAAAAATTTAAAATTTTCGCATTGACTTACCAACTACTGGACATAGGGTCCGCGCTCAAATGTGTCCGGACCAAAAGAGCACCAAAACGTAAAATGAGATCCAATTACGCGACAGTCGTTTGATCGGCCGACTATGCGCACGCGCGGGCGCGCGACGCGCACCGTGCCGCGATTGGGGCATGGGATGGAAAAGAATTTCAGCATTTTCAATGTTTTTAGTTGGTTTACATTACTACACGTACTTCGGTTTGTGTAGTTTAGTCGGACACTTTTTCGAGAATTTTGTACTAGGCCCGGCGTCCATAGTATTCTATGTCAAAGAATTTTTGTTATATTTTATGATTTTACGGATACAATAATGTTTTAATGGCACCAACACCAAAATCGCGAAAACAAAATCTGCTGTCCCATATAAAACTGCAAACCTACTCGAGCCAAATGTATAGCACAGCTGATTTTTATTCGCGATTTCAATGTTGGTCCAATAGAGAAAGTTGTACAGTTTGACGGTCTGATGAGAGAAAGTGACCTGAATAAATTTGACAGAAGATGGAATTTTCTTGGTTTTTCCCAATCTTTTCCAGGAGTTTTCCCCCAAGATTCTTACTTAAGGGCCTATGTCGAAAAATAATTGAAGCGAAATGGGCGTGGCTTAGCGCAGCAAGCGCCCCGCGCCCCGCTACCGAACATCGTCGCGCACTAGCCCGCGAAAATCAAATCACTCAAAATGCGTAGAAGACGCTTCGCTGTTAATATATTATTAGTACCTTTTGTCGTATGAAAAAACACAATATATTATAATTAAGAATCGTTCTATTTATCCTCCTTGATCAATTATTAATTTGTTACAGGATCAATTACGGACAACCAATTTATAGATAGAAACAATACCTAACTAACGATACTCTTTAATTGATTTCACTTAAAAAACTTAAAACTCATTAATATCATACCGAAAATCACTGTACCTATCTAGAAGGAAAAAAACAATCATTACATGATTTTGTTCTACTTTATAGTACGAGAGCTACCTGTTGGTCTTCGGTTCGGTTCTTGGTTAGGCTTTACGTCTTTAGGTCCCGTAATCAAATCAATTCAACTTCTTATTTTGTACTTGTAATTGATATAATACAAGTCAAAACATTCTATGGTCAAAACATACCGACTATCTAGATGAAACCTGGAAGTTATTTTACGCCGTCAACAAAAATGTAAGAAGAACGTGAAAAAATAAGTTTCGTAATACTGCATTAATCTCAGTTATTCTCGATACCACAAGAACTTTCAGGTTGAGAAGTTGTATAACACTCATAAACCTATTTTAAAATCCATAGGTAATTCTAAAATACCTCGCATCCCTCAGATGCATGGCATAGCATTGAAGGATGAGGATGATGCAGGATATTATAACAGGTTATGAATGAATTTTAAAATGGTAAATCAACATTTATTTACAATATCACTAATAATATTTATCTTACGACCTAAAATCAACATTTATTTACATTAGTACATTACGATAAGTGTGACTTAAGTAGTTCATTATTGCACAGCGTGAAGTTAGCACCCGAGCACAAGCAAGGGTGCTAAACGTATATGCAGGTTTAGGTCACAGAGTGCTGGAAAATTATTTACAACTTATTACCTTTTCTTTTCTCTCATACTTCTGGTATGTTCCTGCCTACGTTTCAAATTTAATGTTTTGTTCCGTTTTGTTTTTCATTATCACTGTTTCTCCTAGTACCCCAGGAAAATTAGGTGAAAAAAAGGGTCAACCTCGGATTGAGAGATAATAAGCTACAAACTTCTTTAAATCATCGTTATGACATCCAATATGTTAGGTCAAATGTCACATAAAATCTCGTTTATGCAGGTCAAAAGATTCAAGGTAAAATGTCAAAAAACAGGTCTTTAGGAAATATCTTCTTTTCTATGCTCTAAATGACCTTTGAAGTTTTAAAAAAAATTGTAGAACTTTAAATTTTCTTCAAATTTGGTCATTTATAATAGTTAACCGTTCTTGAGATAGATAGGTAGAACGCAAAGAGTTGTAACTCCCATAACGGTTTGCTCCCATAGTAAAATGATACTTTTCCTTACACCCTGTATAATATTATTTGGCGTTATAAATGAAAATACATAATTTCAATAACTATACACGAAAGAAGATGATGAAGAATTATTTCGAGTTTGAATCAATCGGGATAGAAAAACGAGTACAGAATAGTGACCCTGAGCAGCGCGCATTGAAGATATTGAATGAAACCAGTCACCGCCTGCCCGACAGACGCTTCAAAACAATACTTATATGGAAAGAAGACGACATGAAGATTCCGAACAACTACAAAAACTCACTCAAACGGCTGCACAACCTAGAGAAGAAACTAGACCGAGATGAAGACCTGAAAAAGAAATATGAAGAAAGAATGCAAACCCTCTTCACTTTGGGCTACGCCGAGGAAGCTACCACACCGCCGGTGCCAAATAAAACATGGTACCTACCCCACTTCGCGGTCATTAACCCCGCGAAACCGAAGATAAGAGTAGTACACAACGCCACAGCGAAGACAGCCGGACGCAGCCTGAACGATATGCTACTCTGCGGTCCAGACTTGCTGCAATCTCTGCCGGGAGTTGTAATGCGATTTCGTCATCACCATGCACCGCGCTATACGTGAAGAATAGAAATGCTTCAGACTTCAAAGAAAAGTATCCTGCAGCCGCGCGAGCCATTGAAAAGAACCACTACATGGACGACTACATAACAAGTTTTCCGACCGAAAAAGAAGCCAAAGAAGTATCGAAATCAGTCGACTACATTCATCGGCAAGCCGGCTTCGAGCTATGCGGATGGGTGTCCAATACAAATTCAGTAGTATAGCAGTTTTCCGCCAACTCGGGCGGCGCCACGGTCTCTATCGGCGGGAGCGAGGTCCGATGGTACAACGGGCCGAGCTTCCTACGAAACCACGAACGAGAATGGCCACAAGAGACGAAGACAGAAGCACCGAAGACAGGAGAAGAGAGGGGACTTGTCACGTCACCCACCAGCGACCTGACCACGCTCACCTACCTCGAATCGAGCGATTTTCGTCGTTCCCACTTTTGCTACGAGTTACGGTGCGCATTCTACAGTTCGTCAATTTATGTCGAAAGAAGAAAAATGAAACAGTATTGGCTACGAAGCGCAAACGAACGAAAGAAAACAATAAAAACGACTCTGATTCAAAGATTGATAAGAAAACACGCAAGAACGAGATACCGTACGTGAAGAAATGAGATAGCAACACCATCGGTATCGAAACGCACTATCTCATTCGCGCTGAGAAACTATGGTGGAAACCTGTACAAGAAGATTGTCTTTCCGAAGATTTACGTCGAGTAAGGAGCGGCGCGGCGCCTCAGCCGGGAGACAAGCTGTCGGCGCTATCAGTGGTCGTCGGCAAAGATGGCTCAAAGGAAGAATCCACGTAGCACCTGACATCGTTGAAGACACTGCGAGCCCGACCGTACTCGACGGGAAACACTACTTCACGCGACTGTACATACAACACGTACACGAGCGACTACATGGCGGTATCGAAACCGTCGTGAATGAGCTACAGCAGCGACTATGGGTACTGAAGATACGACCGACGGTGCGTGAACGTCATCAAACACTGTCAACTATGCAAGATACGAAGAGCGAAGCCTACGTCTCCGGCGACCGGCGACCTGAGGAGGTTCGTGGCACGAAGAGCAGTGCCTAAGGAGCTATGGAGTGACAACGCGACGTGCTTCAAGGCTGCGGAGAAGGAGCTCGCCAAGGCCGCGCTGGCGGCGGTCAGCGAGGAGGCGACGGCGCGGCGCATCACCTGCCGCTACGTACCCCCGGCCTCCCCCTTCATGGACAGCGCGTGGGAGTGCATGGTACGCACCGTGAAGGAGGCACTGCGCGTCAAACTCCACGAGCAGTACCCTAGCGACGAGACACTGCTCACCCTGCTCGCCGAGGCGGAGAACACCGTCAACTCCCACCCACTCACACACGTGGCGGTGACCCCAGAAGAACCGGAGGCGCTTACACCCAACCACATCCTGTTGGGACCCAAACGACCTCACCGCGCGCAAGCGCAGCGCGCTCAACGATGGCGGACGTCTTCTGGAGCCAGGTCAAAGAGTACCAGCCTCTACTCCAACACCGGCGGGAGCCTCACACGACCAGCGCACGCTATCGGCGGCCGACAGGAAGGATCGTCGCGGTCTACCCAGGGCGAGACGGCGAGGTGAGGATCGTGGACGTCGTAACCAGCAACGGGCATGTCCTCCGGAGACCGACCAAGAGGATCGTCGTGCTACAGGTTGGATCGCAGAGCTGCGACGGCGGGAGAAATGTGCACGACAGAACCTGAATTGACTACCTTTGTACATAGTTTTTTACATTACTTTGTTTATTTCGTTTTATATACCATTTTATACTAGTAGGATAAGTTTAGGTTAAGTGTTCATTTCAATAAATAAAATTTTCTTATTAGAATTAGGGCTTAGCGCATAAGTTATGTAAATAGTTCTAATAGGATTCTTATTTGATTTCTCTAGTGATTTCTACCCTAGATTAGATTAGGTACACTTCCCTAATAAAATTAACGCATAGCACAAGTAAATAAAACAATTAGAATCGAGTTAGAACTTATAAATTCCAATTAAAAGTTATGCCAATAAGCTTCACTGCATCATTAGAAGGGGTAGAATCCTATTAGAAATAATTGTTAGAAAGAGACAGAACGCTCCATCTCTGTCACCGCATACAGGCGAGCGAGGGGGGCCCCGGCGTCCGGAACCTGTGTTATGAGGAAGCGGGGGCCGGGGTCATATAAATATTGTACCTTTCCTTTTCGTTCTGGACTCTGTTATGCACCGGCGGATGATGCACCTGCTATTTTTAGAATAAGAAAATAAGTATCTTAACTATATAATTATATTGGTTTGTAAGCGTAGAAATTAAGATTGTATGAGAAATAAAGAGATTTGTATTCAGGGCAAGAGTGCGGGGTAAGGAGGGGTGGTCGCTTGAAAATGATATAAAATGGCGCCAAATCGGCGTAGATTCATTCCGGATCCAGCACTCAAGAAAGAAACAACTTGGAAGAAGAAACTCTCTGCGACCACTCGCCTTCCCTACCCTGCCCTTCAGCCTGGCTCACCATACTGACTACCCATACAATTAAGGGCCACAGAGTTTTCAAACTCTCATACCAGGCTAGATGTTCCGGAGCAATAGAATCCTTCAACTCGGTAAAAATACTGACAACGGTTCATAAATACGTTTATAACCAGATTCCATTATGACAAATAAATTTAATTATTTGAAGAAATTGAAAAACAAGATAGTAAAACCGAAAATTACGACGACTTAAAGATAATAACAGCTAGCTCTTGGTCTATGAAGTCCAAAAAAACTGCTATACATATTTGAGTGAGAAATATACTTAAGAGAAGTTTATTCCGAATGCGTAAATGCGCGCTGCATACAAACGAAGTCTGGTGATATTTTCAATACTAACCAATCAGTAAATGAAAAATTTGCAGAAACAATCTAGAAACTAATCTCTATGCTTGTATGAAGTCAGATTTTCGTTAAAATATACAGTTTTAATGCTAGAATTAATTTAAGATTTGTATGGAAATCTTTGAGGTATTGTAACTTTAAAACTATACATTTTAACGAAAATCTGACTTCATACAAGCATAGAGATTAGTTATTAGATTTTTTATGAAAAATTTCATTGACTTTAATTGGTTAATATTGAAAATATCACCAGACTTCGTTTGTATGGAGCGCGCTCCGAATTATATTCTCTTAAATGTGAAGCTGCTATGGCCTCGAATTTATTTTAGATTGTATTTAATATATTACACAATAATATTTACACGTAAGCTGGATAATGAATCGTAATTCGGAAATTGGGCATGCGAACGCAGGTCTGACGCGGGCAAAGGCCACAGCCGACTGAGCTTTTTAATAGATTGTGATAGCTTATATTACTGCCTGACGCGAGAGAAAGAGATGGGGCGGCGCGCGCGCCTGACTAAATAAAACGACGTAAGCGCCAAAACAAACTTTATTTAGTTGTGATTTTACTATTTATGTAAGTTAATTTCTGCTGCAATCAAAATTTATAAAATATCAATCTCTATTTTTTAAATCAAGTCTCGTGTTTCTATTATTCACCGTTTAGCAGTTCCAAGCGTTTATAGATAAAGACGGAGGCTACTTTGGCTTGTTTTTCTATCGAGAAAATTTGTCTTAATCGTGTTTTGGTGGCAATCAAAATTTTAATAATATGTTCAATTTACACATATCCTGAAATCATACGCCTACTGTTAGTACTTCATGATATCTGATGCTTTGAAGAATCCAATTTTTTTCACATATCCTCTTAAAACTTCTCCGGAGAGCTTGAAATACCTGTTATTTCTATGGTTCTGTAGTCCAACAAGAAACCCTTATATGAACAGTTCAGTCTATTTATTCTTCCCAATCCGTCAAAATAAAGTAAATAAATGACTACGAAACTCGACATTGTACGTGATCAGATATACACATGACCGTTTTTTTTTTAAGACAGTGCCCTTTCGAAATTCGTCAAATTATTTCAGAATGCTGGAGATGTTTTAATAATAAAGTTCGTTCAAAACATATGTTTCTCATCTTTACTGAAAGAGAGTTTTCCGCGTCGCGTCGTGTTGGCAACGTAGTTTTTTCCACGCGCTCCGTACAAACGAAGTCTGGTAATATTTTCAATAATAACCAAATAAAGTCATAACATATTTTTAGACACGATCTAGATAACAATATCTGTGCTTTACATTTGTCAGATTTCCGTTAAAATATATAGTTTAAATGCTAGGATTAATTTAAGAATTGTATGGAAAACGTTGAGCCACGATAACTTTGAAACGACAAATAAATTGAATTGAATTGAACGTTGTATTGAAAATATAACCAGACTTCGTTTCTATAACGTCGTGCGCTGAAAGCTGTGTGGAAGGTTCAAGCGCACCCAGTGGACCTAGCATGCAACCCCCGAGAAAACGATAAAAATCGTTGTTATTTCGCTTAGCTATGCGAAAGGTTTTCTCCTTTTGTCGCTTTGTCGTGTGTGGTATGTTAGCCTTATAGAAACTTAATACAAACGAACTGAATTAATTACCTCCTACAACTACAAGAGCACCAGCCTGTCCACACACGTTTTGTGCGTACGTAGTACGTACAATAATGCTACTTGGCGTACCTACTGCGAGCGGAGTTGAGAGTCGCTTCTATAAGGAGTAATAGTTTAGTATTCTTTGTTCAAAGTAAAAGTGAAGATGACCAGCCTCGGATATAAATCTCGTTTTTCCTGTTAAAAGTTTCTAAGCTTTATAAACGGCCAGCTTCATTTTCCAACATATATTTTATCTTCCCAGTAACTTTATTTGAAAGTTGTTTGCTAGGGACGTGACTAAAAATATTTTTCTTGTAATCTTTGGCAAGTGTGTTGTTACGAAAGTAACTATAGAAATAGGCTGAGCTTATTAGAAGCGAAAATATAGAAGTTTTTCTACACATTTCCCCAAAATTGGAATCAAGCTTGAATAACCGGGATAACCGTTTTTAGGGTTCCGTAGTCAACAAGGAACAATTATAGTTTCGCCATGTCCGTCCGTCTGTCCGTCTGTCCGCGGCTTAGCTCAGAAAGCTGTAATTCGACATGGGTATACATATTAATCACGCCGACAAAGTGGTAAAATAAAATCTACACAAACATTTTTTTTAGGGTACCTCCCCTACACGAAAAGTGGGGATGATTTTTATTTCTCGTCTACCCCATAGGTGTGGGATATCGATGGATAGGTCTTTTAAATGTATTGTGGGTGTGCGAAAACCATTTTTCGATTCAGGGATCCGTTAGCGAAATATTAAGCTTTTAAGTGAACATTTTTGTTAGAGTCAAGTGTCCCGTCCCCCCCTGCCAGGTAAACGGTTCCTGGATACGTGAAAAAATTCACAGCAGTAGTGTATATAACGCATTTAAAAGGAAAACTATCACCGCTAAGTAGTCTATACAAGTTAACGAGTAATAGTAGACTAACTTTAAGACTTGATAAGCCGTTAAACCGTATGAAACAAAAAGCCCCCTTCTAAGTCTGTATATACAGACAGTCTGTTGCCCGTCACAATATTGTGACGGGCAACTACGGAATCCTACCCTGCGCGTGCGTATGAATGTTAAGAAAGTGTGAAATAAGACCAAATTTACATTAAAAAGGATAATAATTAATGACCAGTTAGAATACGTATAAATAATATGATATGCATAATCTAAGCAAGAAGATAGAGTTTTGTAGCGCACCTTGGAAGATGCCATAGGAGTGGACGATAATAAGCTGATGAGGATGAACGATAAATAAGGTGATGATGATGAACCTGTGTAGCAAACAACCCAAAAATCGCATATGATTGTTTTCCATTCGTATTTCTGTGTGTAATCATATTTGATAATGTAGGTACACTTAAGGGCCTTGTCACAGGAAACTATGTGTAACAGAAGATTTGTAACGCTAATACATGTGAGTTTGATGTTCTAAGTTGGCCTACATTTCAAATTGATTGACTATACCTTTAAATCCTACTAATGTTTAAAATGTGAATGTCCACAAGCATAAGTCAATGACCACAATGAAAATTTATGCCCAAACTGTACAAACAGCCAAAAAGAAGAGACGCGATAGAATCCGCAACGAGTATGTGCGAGGTGGCCTGAGTGTACGTGACATTGCAGATAAGCTTCACGAGCATAGGCTTAGGTGATTTGAACCCGTGAAATGAAAAGCCACTCGACTCTGCAGGAAATATTGCACTGCCACTGTCGATTCCAGGAAAGAGACCAATAGAACATATGGAGAGTGGATGGATGGACACAGTTCGCAGTGATATGACTGCGTGCAGTCTCCGCAGTCAGGAATAGGGCAAAGTAGAGAGATCAGACACGAAAGGCTGACTTCACCGTTATATGGGATTAACAAGCCATGAAGGGAGAGAATGTAATTTTTTTTTATCTCTTTATTGTACACACGGAAATATATATGAAAACAGCATAATAGACAATTACAAAGGGCGAGCTTATCTCTAAAGAGATCTCTTCCAGAAAACCCGTGACAGAGAGAGAGTATACAAAGTGAGGCAGGCATAGTGTGCACATTTAACTAATAAATCTGTATTGAACACTAATAAATATATATTAAATAAAGATACAGGTATATACTTACATACATACATACAAAAATATCCAGTATGATAAAGTCAATGTTACTCGTATAAATGCGAATAAAGGATATTATTTCAACTTCAATCCAAGGTAAGTCAAAAACTAAACATCACGAACCCAAATCTTTCCAACCACTCGAATTTAAACCTTATCGCGGCTTTATAATATACAAAATTACTAACAATGTTTCCCCAGGGCTTGATTCGAGTTTCCTTAACGAAAATGACAGATTTGAGAAGCTAATCCCCAAGAAGTAGGGAAGGGAGGGAGGGGAGGAGAATTATACGGGAATTATGTTAATAATAAAGTTTTGGAAGTACGCCGCATTCATTATTATGTACTTACAGAGTTTATACTTATTTCTCCTTTATGTCTGAAGTGAAGTGTGAGATTATTGAGTAATTCTATCGGTTTGTACCTTTTGGGTTTTAAGTTTACAAACTTAAATTATCAGACACCTACATACTACTGTGGAAGGTTCCTCCGGTGAAAAGGGAAGATCTTCCGCCAGGCTAGGTGTGAAGCCTGGGGACCGGCCGTGGACCAACAGAACTTAGTTGGACCTTGTATATATATCGAATCTCTGTGATTATTTCTCTTGCGCGATTCATGTCTTGCATACGATTGTGAACCTTATGTGTAGCGGCTAACAGGTTACCAATGTGACGTCGCAAGTTGTCTTACGTACACATTTGCGAGTGCGACCTTAGCGCCATCTGTTAGCTTCGTTGCTATAACTTGTGGGTGTTGACATCTGTGGCAAGTCCCCACAAACTCATGACCGTAATCCCTTTCGGGGTGGTCAGAAACATTACTACAACTACTAACTTTCTGTTTACGAATGTAGTTGTAGCAATGCTCACATTTAGCAATTTATGTTTCAGGATAGAATGACGTATCAAATGGTGAGAGGTGGCTAGCTTTTCGCCCACATAGACAGATACTGCATAAGAAACCTTGAATCCCTTAGTCGCCTCGTTCGACACCCACGGGAAGAATACGTGTGGTCCATTCTAAGCCGGAACCACACGGCTGAATCAGATAAATGTGATAATTAGGCCGAATTTCAGACGAATATTTTCAATGAGAAACGCGAATGCCCAGCGCTCCGAAAAGGGCGTGCGTGTGCCGTTTTTTCGATTAAAAAGATTAAAAAAAGTACTTTTATTGTTTTTTTTTGAGATCACTACATAAACTAATGGTGAATATGTGAGTATAAATACCAAAAATCGGTAACTAGTATAAGTATTATACTACTATATATACTATACAACGTGTTAATGAATTAACGCAAAACTAGAAAGTAGTTTGTTTAGAATCGAGAGCGGAATCGAATTATCATGTTTTCAATATAGGTATTTTTTTTTTCAAAATAATAAATAATTTGTTTGAAAAATTAAAAATTTACTGTATTCGATCTCAACCCACCGCTCGGGCACTCTCACCCTACTTACTACCAAAACAAGACTCTTAAAATGTATCCATGAGCACGTTAGCGCCGTCATTAATTGCTGAAATGATAACAAAACATTTTTGCTTGAAAACTTAAATGTGTATTCACATTTAAGTTTTCTTTAAAATTTACAATTTAAAATTTAACTATCAATTTAAACTTTAAAATTTAACTATCAAAATAATGAAATTATTAATTCAATCTAATTATTTTGTTATAAATCAGTTGGGGTGTATGAGGTTTTGCGCTTATTCATTAACACGTTGTATAAGTTGTTATAAAACGACAAAAATATATAAAATACATGAAAATACGTCATCTTTGTGACGATTTTCTATCGAGTGGAGTAATTCCAATCGTGAATTCAATATATGATTTCACTAGATAAACTATTCAATAATACTGAGGTATGACTTTGGTTTCGGTAAATTGTATAAATCTAGTCGGAAAATGAAAAATAAAAGATGCCTCCAAGGTATTTCGTGCTACTATTGCGCCTTAAGGTGCTAAACTGACGTCACTCTTATATCGTCCTCGTTTTGCACCGACCTCCTTATACGGTTATTTTCGTACTCGTTTTGCACGGACCTCCTTATACGGACTCCATAGATCTGACTCGGACTTCTACTACCATTGTAATTCACTGTTTGTATTGTATTGATACATAGATATGTATCTACAGAGTTTTAGGGCAGTCAGTTATCAGTCAATTTACTTGTTTGTACGTAAATAAGATCATCGTATTTTCCTACACGTCAGAGGAAACGACCTCGACCTCGACATCGTTCCTTATGACGTCAGAAAGCTATCCATGTGATATTATTTTGAATAAAACATTTTGAGTTTTGAGTTTTTCATGTGACACAGTAATCCGCGAGTTTCCAACTAGTCAAACTAACAAACGTCAAAACGCGTGCTTTGTATGAAATATTGTACTAAAACATGAATAGTGACGTAATTGTTCTTCGTCGTCGTTTTGATACTTTTTATAGTTTATCCAGTTATTAAAAATAGTATTCAAGAAACAGAATTACTGAAAAATAATATTAATAAATATTTTATGTAGTCAACTCCCCTATTGTCAATGGTATATACATGGTGCTACATTATATCAATGAGTGATTGTACCCAAGATACTAAACAACTTTCCCCAAAGGACCATAGGAAAAATTCGACTCTTGATACAAACGTTCGATTAGCTGATTGCATTTAATATGGGAAGTCCAACATTTTATTTGCTATGTTTTTTAGGGAAAGTTGTTCAGTATAATATCATGGGTACAATTAACTGTTTACCCTAAAACCCTGCAGTGTGAGTATTTCGTGCGTATTAGATCCAAAACTCGTTACTAAACCTCCGATATTCAGTTGATAAAGGAAACTTAATTGAATCAGCCTTTCCTGGCTAAAAATAAACTTACCCATTTCTTCCTGTATAAAACGCCGTATTTTTGGCGGGAGTAAGGCTACCTACCGATCAACCCTTGGCACGATCCGTCCTAAAAGTTATAGTCAGATAAGTGCGTACGCGAGCGTTTCTTCGAGGAAACCATGGAACATACCCTGTGTGACGCGAAGTCGTGACTAAACGCATGTGCCTACTGGGAGATGGTTATCCAAAACCGGGAGGTTAAAGGTTTCTTCCCCTGAACCACAGGTCCGGCACTTCAAACAACGTTTTTAGATTTGACATGATGCCTTTTGTACATGCGCAAATTGTGCATGACATGTGTGTAAGGTTGACTTAACACGCATCGTATGAATATCATTATACATTTCGTTACTTTTAATAGTTCATTCTGTTATTAATAGAGGTCGGATTCTGCCGGTCATTCCAGGGCCGCATTGTTATTATGTTTACATGGACCCTATTTTATAAAACTGTGAATGCGAGAAATTATGAAAAATTAGCAATACTAGTAAATGTTAAACAGTACATCGTGGATACGTGGATGTTAGAGTAACGTCGTCATCGTCGTGTGCTCTGGATAGTCTTAAAGCCATTTTTTAATTGTTGACGGACTAAACGATGGGGCTTGCCTAAACATTAGTAAAACAATGTTGGAAATGAATTGCCGTAAATTAAGATATCAATGGGACATAATATTTCTTTACAATATGTGATAAATCTCTCAGAAATTGATTGTGAATGAGGTTGAAGGTTTATTTTGTTGAATAGTAGGTACTCTGATTTTCAAATTTTTATAGAGATTCCAAGGAGACCAGTTTTCTGTCTTTCATTCTTTGTCACTTTATAATTTCTAAATGGACCCTCCATATTAACGTTTCAATGCGGCCCTGGAATGACCGCCAGAATCCGACTTCTGATTATAATATGACCTTAGTCTTTATTTGAGAAAGTCCTATTTCCCGCTCGCGAGCGGTTCGAGAGCTGCGCATTCGCCAGATGTAGACGCAACCTAAGGATCAATACAAATGATCCCATTTGGTCGAAGTGTTGCTGGTTTGATAGCTCCCCCATAGTAAGAAAAGATAAGATAATTAAACTGTTAAACCATATTCCTGTTTCAATCAGTCACTACTATACTCATTTTGGTAGCGGAAGATAAGTATTTGATAGGACAAGCTTGCTTTAGAGCGATGTAATGTGTCTCTCAACCACTGCGCTGTGATTCCGAACCTAACAATATTAAGTACCGACTGCCAACCAAACTAACCCAACAATTTGTTCTGTAGAAGCCCTTACAATATAATGTTGCGAGCAGAAGGTCTACTTGATTTGATGAGAATTGATATGGTACCACAATAAAATTATTGAGATGGTGATCTTTTGCTTAGGTGGGGCAGGACGGCGCTTAGCATAATGTCTTGTATCACACGCAATCGCATAATTATTGTATTGATAATATGAATATATGTATATGGTTTGCTGAACACTAAAGTGTTGTACAAATCCTAGTGTATGCGTGTGTCGTCAATCATGCGTCTTCACGGCAACGTAGACTCGTTGCACTATTTGTATTTTGTCGCCTTCCATATCGAAAAGAACCTAACGCGTTCGGGACATACGACGTTCTTCGGAGCCCTCTGTACGAGATTAACTTATCCGCCAAACAATAACGTCCTAAATCACATCCTCCTCAAAGTCCCTTTTGCATTGGACGGCTACAAGCAGTAACTCAATGAAGCTGCGTATCGAATAGGTAAATATGTTTGACATGGGTCCGCTCGGGTCAGAAAAGTGATTGTATTTATTTACCAAACGTTTGGAGATGAATCTATTAGTTGTGGGTTACTAGAGCGGTGGGTTGCCTAAAAGGTTTTTTTTATATGTGATATCGACAGGACTTTTGTGGAAGTCAGAAGGAAGATGAAGAATGTATGTTCTGTTTTGGTGTGCAATAAAGTATAATTGAATTGAAGATGGGCACTGTTTTTTTACATTGTGATGATAGGTGATGAACCTCAGTTTATAAGAATTCTCAGGGTGTCACAAAATACCCTAGTAATATTTAAATTATATCATCAATTTGAACAACTTTTACTATGGAGGCAATATAAAATATAAAAATCTGCCGTTTCATACAAAACTGCAGTATCTAGTACCTAACGACTCAACTTTAATGTATGCAACAGCCTTAGACCACTTATATGAGGACTATAGTTACGCGTGTAATTCTACTAACAACATTTTCTGCAACTTTTTGCGGGGGGTGAGGTAGCACGAGACACGCAACTTTGAATTTTATTCCATTAGTTTAGATTCTAATTTTGAATTTTAAAAATCATGAAAAACAGTGTCGTGTGAACCCCAAACGTCATAAGTTCGAAATAAATATTACTAGGGTCTTTTGTTACACCCTGTATATTGAATAGAAGGTCTAAAATAAAAATGTTTATTCATGTTCATAATGGTTCCCGATCCAATGTTCTTCAAATAGGACTTTCACAAATAAAGACTAAGGTTATATTATAATTTTTATCTCTGCACCTAGGACCTAAAGTAACAATAAAACGGCCATCAAAAGCTCATTGTCGTGTTATATTTGTGTCATCTGTCAACATCACATGCGACGCGAGCGCGAGAGCGTGCCGATATTACCTACTGGCTAGGGCTGCCACCGAACTTGTTATATAGTGTTCTCTTGAAAGTTCGGATCTGGGCGGGGACAGTCGCGACCTCTACCCACTCCTCTCACTTCTGGCGTCTACAGACGCTACAGGCACATACCAGGCCGATTCTCACCGATCCCAGCTACTCAATCCGCCGCGTAGCCCCAGCAACGTCCTATGCCGAGGTCCGTACCCCCCTGGGGTGCCCCTAGGTCGGTTGCTTAAGTTCATTCAATTGGCTCGGTGACCCTTCTGGTCCCTCCAATAGTCCGCAGTAAAAAGCAGTAAATGCTATGAGCAACACTGTATACGTCATTCAAAAAAAAATAAAAAAAATCGGATCTATCCCAGATCCGATTTTTTTTCAAGGTTTTCATCAAGGTTTTTGGGTATTTGTGCCAAGGTTATTGCGGTTGGAGATAGAAAGACTAGATAATAGTATGAAGGGTGTAAAATTAAATACGTTACATATATGGTCCTTCTTAATATGCTGACACTTTTTTAACGGGATGATCAGACCGTCAAACTGAACAACTTTCTCTATGGCACCAACATCAAAATCGCAAAAAAAAATCAGCTCTTCCATACAAAACTGCAAACCTACTCGATTCAAATGTATGGATTTTTTTTCGCGATTTCGATGTTGGTCCCATGGATAAAGTTGTTCAGTTTGATGGTCTGATCATCCCCTTAAAAAAATATCAGCATATTAAGAAGGACCCTATACAACGTGTTAATGAATAAGCGCAAAACCTCATATACCCCAACTGAGTTATACCCCAACAAATAATTAGATTAAAACAATAATTTCATTATTTTGATAGTTAACATTTAAAATTATTCGCATTTTATGTTTTGAGGTAAAAATGATTTTTTGTCATTTCAGCAATGAATGAAAGCGCTAACGTACTTATGGATACATTTTAAGAATATTGTTTTAGTAGTAAGTAGGGTGAAAGTACCCGAGCGGCGGGTTGACATCGAGTTTAGTAAATTAAAAATTTTACAAACAAAAATTTCTTGTTTTGCGTTAACTCATTAACACGTTGTATATAGGTAGAACTTACCCTTTTGCCCCTTTCACCCCACCTTACTCCCATCGCAAACATACCCATATTAAATCAAACAATACATGTGACAAATTAAATAAAACAAACAGTAAATTTTCAACTCAATTACAAAGTACTAAGCTGCTAGTTACATTGTCGACTACACATAAACCACAGCCTGTCAAGTAAAATGAGTTTGAACAGTAGTTTGAAAGTTTAATCATTTGCGGCCGAAACTTTGAAGAATATGCTTTACTTTCTGTAACAAAAGTTTCTAACTTTATGTCCATCAGGCCAGTGGTGAAGACAATTTAATATACTACAAAGTACTTGTTAAGTGGGTAGTTTATTCTGTTCTTAGACTTTGAGCAATGTTTATAGAATGCGAAAAGTCTATAAATAATAGGTAGAATAGTCACGTTGCAGGTTCAGACCCGAGCACTTGTCTCGCGTGTTGTTCGTGCATCGCGTTTTTACCTGTCACGAGGCTCCGCAATCCTCAGTCTCTTCTTGTTCTTGATCAAAAACAGTCCCTGAGATTGGGGTAGATACCCCCACAAACTACTTGACATTGGCGGAAATGTGGTGCTAACGCACAAGCAAAAAGTCCACTGATTATAAATAAAAAATAGGTATTTAATAAACTTTAGAACAGGTGGTCGGACGAACGGACGGGCAGCATTGGCTTATGAATAGGGTACCCTTGGAAAAGAATGATTAGCCCTCAAGTATCATCCATCACTCCGTAACGTAATCTTTTAATCACAGATTACTTTGCGTAAATCAACAAACAACTTATTTCATCATCATCATCATCAATCGAAATCTTGTATCTGTGGTATGGTTCTTAGCTATGTTTCATGCAAATCGGTCCAGCTGTTTTCAAGATAATCAGTTAAAAGCTTTGAATGCCTCTTCATATCAGTAACATGTTGTGTTAGTGCTACACGTAATAAAAAAAAAAAAAAAAAAGCCTTTATTCTACTACATTAAACAATTCATTAAGTATTGCATGCACAAATCACATTTTCTTCTAACATTTCATTTTAATAAACAAAAACAATAGTAATAACAATAACTCATTCATAACATTTAATTAAACATTCAAAATTTTATTTTCATAATTCGATATTGTCCTGGCACGTATGTGATCTGCTCTCTTCCGTAGTAGTCGCTACTTTAGCGTAGGCCTCCCCCCCTTTCTTCCAGTATTGTCTTATTCTTGCTTTCCTCATCCAGTCTGGCCACATCTTTGAACGAATATGATCGTCCCATCTCATTTTTGGTCTTTCTCTTTTCCTCTGACTGTCACGTGGTATCCATTCAGTGCTACACGTAGTTTGCATATAAATAAAGAATTCTCACTAAGAAAAACTGCACAAAAACTACTGTTCATAAACACAACGTGTGTGTCAGGATGGCAGGTATATTGTATCAATTTGAACGCGTACTGTCTTAAATAAATGTACCTAAAATGTACTACAATTTTTTTTTTTTTTCAGTTTTGGACACAAACAGTCTTAATAAAAGCAATAAGTATTTCTTTTAATACTAATAGACGAAAACCAGACTTGGAGATCCCAAATGTAATATTTTTTAAGGCCTTACATAAATTTGATTTGAATATAAGAGTTTACAGTTACGTACAGTTAAACAATTATTGGAAAGTGAAAGTGTTGCCAAATTAAACATTACATAATAAACAAAATACATCGGTTTTATGGCTTTATACAAATTTAGTACCTACCTCTTTCAATAAATAGAATATCACACGATGGCAGGTAAACACTAAGGCCGGATTCGACCAAACTTTGATCCAAGAGTAACTACACAAGGAATAATACCTAAAGAAAGACGTCGGTGTATCCGTAATTATTTCAATATGAGGTTATACATTTTTAATTTGTTAGGTTTATACGGCAAAAATGCGATTACCGGCGGGGAGGCAATGGAGTGCTACCGCGTGCGATAGCATGCTATCGTATGATTTCGGCGCCGATCGAGCGCGATCTCTATCGAATTTGACAGCATGAAATCGCAAGCGGCAGCACGCGATAGCATGCTATGGCACGCGGCAGCACGCAGGGCATAAATGGTATTCCTTGCTGTTAGATGTGAGTCTTAATCTGTTAGTATATTTTGACTAAAGATTACCAAACAAATGTATCAAAATGTACCTTCTCTTCTACTATTCAGTACCTTAAATGAATTTAGTTGAACATCTTAAGTTCGGTAACAAGAAGTGTCAACCCTAAGAATTACAGCCTAAAGGTTTTACAATAAAATGTAACCGTTGGACGATTGTAAAGGTGTAGTAGCAACGACCCACAGCGGTATTAAATTCCGCCAGAGGTTTACGCGCTAAATATGAGGCCGGTAAGGTCAGAGACCTATCACACAAAAAAAAGCGAAAGCCTAGAAAATCCTAAGAGATTTTTGAGTATAGACGATGTCGCACCTGCACCGCAAAGACGTCGCAACTGCACCGCCTTGACATCACAAACGATTCCGCCGCCAAAAAAATTGATCTCAGAAATATCACGGCGCGAACGCGGCGAGACGTGGTGACATAACGATTTCGTCAAGGCTGCTCATGTTTCATTATGTTTATGTTCTTTATACCAGGCTTTTTGCTACCTTTAGTGCGAACGCTGCATTAGACTTACGTGCTCCGTGTGCGGGTCAGATGGTACTAAACTCTTTCGACGGACGGACGGCTCACGTCATATATCGGTGTGCTCTTTAATTTTCCTGAAACAGGCCTTCCTTAAAGCAGCGATTACAATTACCCTTCATGCAGGGCCGATTTCGGCATACATTGCTTGCTTTGATGGCTACTACTCTTTAAAATAGAGAGAACAAATGAAACAATGTATGCTGAAATCGGCCCTATATATAGGGTAATGTAATCGCTGCTTTGCAGCGGTAGCGCCCATGCATCAGAGCGACCACACACTACCAGCAACTTCTAATAGAAAAATTCAACCACACGCCGAAAGGCACTTTGTGCACACATTCTGTCCTAGACTCTGTATGACACTGTAAGAAATTTTGCCGGATCGTACGTCAATTCTGATTGGCGCGCTGGGGTTCCATTTCTACATCCGATGAGAATTACAATTAATTTGAAATCTGAATATAACATATAACATAATTATTAGTATCTATTTTATACACTTTTACACCAAAAGACACGGCCACTTTCACAAAAATAGTTAAGTAGGTACCAATAAGTATAACATGATAATTATAAAGCTTTTACACGTACGATGAATGAACTTTGCAAGTCTTATACTCAGACGAGTGACATTGACACACCACAACCACAAAAAAGTGGTTACTTTGTAACTTTGCAGCATCATATCACTCGCACTCTGCAAATGTTTACCGTCGCCGGCGTGCTCAGCGTTCAAACAAGCACTTTAATGTGGTTTAGTGTTTAAAAGTAGATAATTTAAAGTCTTATTAACTTGAAGTGATCTGTTTTGTCAGAACAGGGGTGATTGGAAACGATGTGTGGAGGTATTTGGCCAGTGAGACGTTGGGTTTTTTATTAAAATTAAATCGAGAGAAACTCGTAAATGTGATGTCCATTGGTACCATTTGCTTTGCTTTTCCAACCAACTTTTTCAAGCGACGTGTTCGTCGTCGGCATTGCGCCCGACTACGCGCCCTGCAGTCCGATTTTTTAAAGTCACACGTTGAAATCAGCAGCAGAAAATAACCTAAATAAAAAATAAATTATTGTTTTTATTTGTATAAAAGAAAATCAGTACAGAATAAATACACAAAAGGAGCATAAAGTGGATAGCAGTTAGTAGGTACATTAAGTAATAGTGGTCCGGTAAGTGAGCTTTAACAATGTTCATCAAAATGCTCATGTTCTTGACGATCAAGTGACCTAATTGGTATGATGTTTTTGTATTCATATCGGTCATGATTTTTAATATCACGATTCAAAAATAGCACTACTGGTGTTACTATGGGTTCGAGACGTTTTCGAATACGAATTCAATTCAATTCAATATAATTTGAATAAATTATATTGAATTGAATTGAATTTCTCACAAAAAAATTTTTAAACGACTTTCGTAAAAAAAAATTTCGTAATTAATTTTACTACTGCACGTCTAGCATGTTTTCTCTACTTGCGCGCGACTCGGCTTTTTCCCATAATACAAGCCGCGGCAAGCGCGGCTTTCGCTTTCCGAAAAGCGCGGGAACAGGTTTTTTTTTAATGCAGCGAAGGCGCGTCGCGCGCGTGTAGAGAAATCATACTTGACGTGCTGATACGAGTAGCATATCACCTCCTTCCAGTTTCAAAACTATCTTGATTCCACGTCGTATACATAATTATAACAGGTCAGCCTTTAAGTAGCTACAATATAATTAATTAATGGAAATAAAACAGTTTTTCAATATTGTTTATTCACTTTAAATTTCAACGTCCAATCAACTAAAGTCCGGCCGCTGAAAGACTGCGTTTGACAGTTACCATAAAATTGTAAAAAACTGAATGAAAACTATAAATGCCGATCATTATTTAGTAGCTTTTTGAACTTAAAAGGGCAACTAGTGCCCTGTGTACTAGAGTGAGCACAGGTAAACAATATTTTCATTCAGTATTTTACAATTTTTATGGTAACTGTCAAACGCAATCTTTCAGCGGCCGGACTTTAGTTTCACATTTTTTTACTATTTTCATATGATTTTCATTCTTGTCTTTTTATCAACTTGGTTCATTCCTTTATACTATCTGCCATCTTTAATAAAATAGCTCTTAAGACTTGGACTAAAGCTGGATAATTCTGACCCAAGAGAGGCGTTCGGAGTTGCGGCACCAACACCTAGTGACAAGAGAGAGTCATTATTGATTTTAAAATTATTAAAAAAACTGTTATCGCTTTTAAGGATGTAAGAAGATGGAGGTGAATAAATAACCCTTCATTAAACTTAACCGCCAAGGTCTGAAATATAAGACGTACCACAGCGAGCTCAAAATGCCACCGTATCATAAATAAGACTAATGTCTATTGTATAATGTAAAAACCCGTGGTGGTAAAGTGGCGAGTAACCTTGCTTGCGGTGCAGGAGGCGATGGTTCGATCCCGTCCAGGCAGACTCGTACCAATAAGTTTTTCGGAATTTTCGTACGATTTGTAACACCTCTTGTTTTTCGGTGAAGGAAACCATCGTGAGGAAACCTGCGTATTTGGAGGCATGTATTGTACCCACTCTCCATTACAAGTGGCGACGGTCTCACTCACAGTCACACTCGACAGAAGTTTCGGTACTACTAGTGAAACGTGAATATTCTGAGTTTTCACCACATCTCTGACTACCCCCTCGGTGAATATAGTCGTGAGCATATGCTATGCTCTATTGTTTTTATATAATCGGCACGCTGGGGTCACGTTCAATGAAAAATGTTCGGCGGTTAAAAGGTTATAGGAGTTGGCATGATACTTTAAAAAGAACCAGAGAGGTACAGTACGACCAGGAAAATAATTCCGCTGGTCAATTTTCATGTGCGCAGAGCAGACCAGAGTACCCGTCAAAATCCGAAGTCATTTAGTAATTAAAAATCAATCATATGCAGTAGTCAAAAGGTGCAAAATGGGGTGCTAGGTACTAAATATATCTCGCTTCGGCCGCGAAAATGGCGTGAAAACATTTAGCCTATAGTGGCAAGGGATTTCAGGCATCAATTAATTAATTAATTAATTAACAGGTACCCAATTAATTAATTTAAATCTACCATACCGGCACATAACCTATACATATGCCCACGCACCCCTACAAGTACGCATCCCAACACACACACGCAGACGCACAGGCATACCTATATACACAAGCACACACACACACACGCATATGCACACGCACGTGAGTGCCCAGCCAAATTCCATGGTTTTGGACTAATGGCCTTACCCAAACTTACGCCTTTCGTCCCTTGATAAGGACGAAATTAGTCAACACACGCACCCCAACAAGTACGCACCCCCACAACACACGTCCTGTAAATAAAATAAAGTACTTACCACGGCTAGAAGCACCACTAAGAGGGGGCAGACAAGGTTAATGAAAAGCGCCAGGACGGTTCTCACCAACCACCAGAGACCAACAACGACTAGGATGCTGGCTAACATGATCTGCAATAAAGAACAATGGCAAAATTGGACCCAGTCTTTTTGCAAATACTAGAAGCCAGCACATGGCGTGTTCATGATTATTTAAAACAAGATATTTCAAGAAATTTTCAAAAAATTCACGTGTCTAATAGTTGGGATTGGTGGTGGATTACCGATCACTCCCTCTTACCCTTATTCATGAGAGGGTAGAGTTCTTTGCCCTGCAGTGGGATTCTACAAGGTGTAACTTACAAGATGACGGTATTGAATACCTGAGCCTCTTCATGAGCGTGGAGCCAAGACCTGGCGGCATTCATGAGAGACGTGGTGCCTTCGCCGTGGTCGAGGCATCCTGCACGGGACACGCTGAACTGCAACAAAGAAATGTATTTTATATTAATCAATAAGAGTAGATCATGATTTGGATCGGATTACTAATGAACCAAGGGAAAGGTTAACGTGGGTCACCATATGTTTTTTGAATAAAAGTTATAATTTGGAAGTATATCAGATACTCGATGCCACGGTCTATCCTACCAAATTCAGTACGGCCACTCCCGGCCCCCAGTTAATGTTTACCTTACCTCTCGTGGAAGACGTTTGGTACAGGTGGTTTAATGGATATTGAACGTTTTGGGAAAGTGATATGGATTTTCAGGTTGATGACGTAAAAGGCCTTCCAAATAGACCCAAATTAGATTTCGGCGCATTCAAGGTCAGCACTCATTATCTGTTGCGCGACCTATAGACAGCAGTAGGAAATGGTGTCGTCCTCTCTCACTCTCACTCCAATCATTAGAATACTCGCTTGCCCCTTCTTTTCAGTGTGAGCCCCTTTTTGTGAAGTGACAGCAAAGTGTCCAGGAAGTGGCAGTGCAAAGGACTCTTCTCCAGTGCAAAGCGTGGTACAACACACTTTCTCACCAGATGTTGCTTTTATGAGGAAGTGGGTCCACGATGGCCCAGTGTGTATGTAAGTAAAATTTCTACGTACAGTGTGTCCCATAATGGTCCTCTGCCACTGGTACTGATCCTCATCATACATCTCGTTAGCGACGTCATCAACTATTTGTGTGGCAAAAAATAGAGATCTTAGAAACCTTCTACTCAAGACCCGGTGCTCTGCAACCAAAATATTTATGCATCATCAAACCACCTTTCAATGGTAGAATTACAGTTACAGAAGGACACTCTGGACACTTCACACAAACGAGCTCGCACTGACAGAGGAATACACCACTGCTGTTTTCCATCTTCTATACCACCCAGAGAAGGTGAGGACAACATTTAGTAGGTCGGCGAGACTGGGGTTTCATACGATTCCGTTCAAGACATCTCGGATATGGTGTCAATGCGTTCAGTATGACCTCCTGAACACTAACATATGGGTTGACAAGCGCTCAGATTGTGGGGGTAGAAACTGTCAAGTCATGAAGATGACCATACCACAGGTCCGGCACTTCAAACAACGTTTTGGATTTGACATGATGGCGTTCGCAAATGCGCATTTGCTGCAAATTGTCTTTGACATATGTGTAGGGTTGACTTACCACGCCTCGTATGAATATCATCTACACTACTTTTTATTGTTCGTTCTGTTATTAAAAGTAGTATTTGAGCTAAATAATTACTAAAAATGTGAATTTAGCGTTATATTTAACTAAAGACTCAATTTTATGCAGTCAAATACTAAGGGTACGCGCGCCTGACTGCATTCCCTTGCTAGGCTTCCTTCAAGTTTCCCAGAAAGTGTGAGGTGAGATGAGGTATCTAAACTCAGAGGGGAGCGGGGAGTGGCCGTTCTGTATGTAGAACTATATACTATTACCTATTCTGTGGCCATACAAAGAAATATAGCTGTAAAAAATGTAGAATCCAAAATTAATACCTCTATTTGAGCCAGCGCTCCTAGGTTCTATAGCTTCATTTGGCATCCTGGATAAAAGCCGAACAGCTGTTTTGGGACCAGGTTTTTCAAATTTTGACATTTTATTTAAGTTTTTGAATAAATTGTCATGCCTACTTTGCGACACCGAAACAAAAATATTTAAATGAAAGAAATCAACTAAAAAGTTCGTAGAATTGGTAGCGAATTGCTCGGTTTCTTAGCAGACGCTGCGATATCATAATGGTTTTAAATAATTATGATTGTTGTAGTTGCTTGAAGTCTAATCTTTTATTTAAATGTTAGTAGTTAGTAGCCTAGACTCACAACTTTAAAGGTTATTTGCTACTAAACTTCAGTGAGTTGATTCTGTAATTTACTCCATAAGCAAATAAATCAACAATAAACAAATATTGATGGAATATTGTATCAACTGACATCCTCTTGCGTCAAACAAAATTAAAAATAAATCAATAACTAACCAATCCGCGTAATGTCGGGCAACATTTGTGAGTAAGATTATCTCCCATTTTAAAAGTTACTTTAAAATTTAATATGAAAATCGGATCATAAATGCGTATTTTTGGTGACACTTTACAATGATAAAGGATTAAACTATTATAATATGTACATTTTGATCAGATTTTGATAGATTCACTACATTGTCAGAGCTTTGACACACCGTGTCGTGTCAAGTACTCTTTGGTGTTTGTTTAAAATAAAATAATACTACATAGATAGCCATGACTTTTTTTTATTTTTAAGTATGGTTTTTTTTTTTTATATCTTGGACATTGTCACATAAATTATCTAGTCACATTTAAAGTACCAGAATCAAGCCTGGACTTGTATTATGATGACTAGACATCGATATAGAATACATATATACATACAAACATCCATGACTCTGGTACAAATATTAATATTCATCACACAAATATTTGTCCCTTACGGGATTCGAACCCGCGACTCTCGGCACAGCAGGCAGGTTCACTACAGACTGTGCTATCGGGCCGTCTTAATTTTATTATGTGGTCTAGTAGTTGTAGCCTTACCGTCCATGCAAGGGGAGGATGTTCCATCCCAGTGGTTGGTCTTTGACTATTTATATGTGGACTGGTTACGCGTGTAATTCTACTAACAAACATTTCTGCCACTTTTTGCGGGGGGCGAGGTAACATGAAATCCGCAACTTTGGATTTCATTCCCCATAACTTTAGATTCTAATTTTGAATGTTAAAAATCATGAAAAGTAGTCTCGTGTGAACCCCAAACGTTCCAAGTTCGAAGTTATTATTTCGCAATTATAGGCTGTCTCGTTTAGTGATAAGGTGTAAAATTGAATGTAAATGCACAAGATCAATTGTGCTTATACCGTGGCAGAGGGGAAATGCTACCGCAAGGCTAGTCCTTATAATAATTAGTCAAAGTGGTTGGTACATGCAGCAAATTTTTTTTCATCCCGATTGTTAAATATGACCTAGTTTAAGTTGGTGTTTTATTAAAATCTTTCCAAAAATGTTTGTAAGACTTTATTTTTCTCATCCGTGGTCGAAAAGATTTATTACAAAAGTTGGGTAAGTACATTCAAAGAAAACATTTAACCAAATGACATACTTTTGTACTTATCTTAGTCGTAAACATTGCGAAAAAAATTCTTATGCTGTAGGGGTGAATCGAATTCGATCTGACTTCAAATCTAAACTTTTGGAATTCGACGGATATTACAAAATTGTACGCGAGTAAGTATACTTTAATTCTTATTACCGACACGACCCCAAAACTTTGACTAATTATTATAAGGACTAGCCTTGCGGTAGCATTTCTCCTCTGCCACGGTATAAGCACAATTGATCTTGTGCATTTACATTCAATGTTACACCTTATCACTAAACGAGACAGCCTATAATTGCGAAATAATAACTTCGAACTTAGAACGTTTGGGGTTCACACGAGACTACTATTCATGATTTTTGACATTCAAAATTAGAATCTAAAGTTATGGGGAATAAAATCCAAAGTTGCGGATTTCATGTTACCTCGCCCCCCGCAAAAAGTGGCAGAAATGTTTGTTAATAGAATTACACGCGTATCCAGTCCACATATAAATAGTCAAAGCCCCAAAAGCTTATTTGATTTAAAGATTAAACAACTACTATTGTTAAGAAAATTAGATGACCGTGTTTTATATTTCAAATAGTACAATGTTTTAAGTAACTCTGATGGATCGTTATTTCGTATTACTTATGACTTACTTATCTTTGACTACCCCCTCGGGGAATATTTTTTTTGGCGAATTCGATGTTGGTCCCATGGAGAAAGTTGTTCAGTTTGATGGTATGATCATCCTCTTAAAAAAGTGTCAGCATATTAAGAAGGACCCTATATTTACTTCTTCACCCTTCAAAAACGTGGTAAATGACGGAGGCAATTCCTTTCAGGGGATTATATATATTGTACGAGTATGTTGTAGGTATATATTATATAATATATTTCTTGTTTGTGTACACAATAAGTTTGCCTTGTGATTATTGACTGTCTCTTTTGCGGGTCTGCTGGAAGAAATCTCTTCAGAGATAAGCTCGCCCTTTGTACATGTTTTCTCAACTTTGTATATTATTATGTCTTTGTGTACAATAAAGTGTGTTATATATATAAAAGAAACCTGGTAATCTCACGGTTTTGGATAACCATCCAAGAGGAAAATGCATTTAGCCGCCAGACATCATAGTAACAAAGGATATCTTCCATGGTTTCATCCTCCTCTCCGAATGCTCTGATCCAACTCAGTCGGTTAGGATAGTAAGGAGCAAAGCGACGGGCATGTTAAGTTTCTTGCGACCACAAGAAAAATCACCCCCAGGACCGAATTGCTATTGTTTACCTCATCCCCCTGAAAATATTTATGTTTTCTCACCCCCTTGAAAGGGTGGTTCACCTTGCACCCAATATAGGCACTTCCAAATATGGATTTTGATATATACCCTGAGTGCACGGAAAGCGGCAGCTTGTATGAAGCTTTTGTTCAGTACGAATATTTATTCAGGTGGAAATCTTGAGCAAGATTCGAATACTTGCCCAGGGTGCGCCGGACTTATCTAACCTCATGTCCTGCAGTGAACGAAGCAGGGTAATTTTTTTTTAATAAAGAAAAATATCCGTTTTAAAACGGGACCCAGCTCTAAACCGGATCGTAACAACTCATTTCTCGCGCGTCACGCGATTTCCTTATCTCGCCGTGTCCCGGTAAATTTGTTTTACTTTCTCGCTCTTTTTTCCCGAGGATTATATTTTGTGTTGTCACAAGTAGGAAACTCTTGTTGCGATTAACGAAGGTTTACATTTTTCTTTCTAAAAATAAACAAGATGAGTTGGTAGATTATTCTTTTAATTTGCGTTGTTTGAATTAAAAAATATTTATGAAAATTTATAGAATTACGAACGCGAAACTTGAAATCCGTTCTGAATATATTACTTAACAACAAACGTATTTTAACTGTTTAAAATATCTATTTGATATAGTACCATTCTGTAACAAATTTTCATAAAATCTCGAAACTGTGATGGTCAAAATGGTTAGGTACACATTATAATTATTAAGCGTGGAATAACATTAAGGTGGGATCTACAAGGTGTTACAAAAATACAAATAATCATTTAAGGAGGTGGTTTAGACCATCCAACTAAACAACTTTCACTATGGGACCAATATCGAAATCGCGAAAAAAAAATCTGATGGAACATACTAAACTATAAATCTACTAGAGCTAAATGTATGGGACAGGTGTTTTTTTTTTTGCGATTTCGATGTTGGTCCCATAGTCAAAGTTGTTCACTTTGATGGTTTAATCAACCCTCTTAAAAGTTTAAAATGTTTATTTTTATTTTTGTAAAACCCAGTATAATGTGAAGTTTTTGTTCATCTCTGAATTGCTAAGATTATGCTGAGCCTCTTGACAAACATTATGTTTTCGGAGTAATTTTCTAGTAAATAAATAGGTACAAAATAAATCGCTGGGTGAATACAATAACGGTACAACTCAAAAATTGGCAAATTTGAGTTAGCACCGTATTCTGGTTCTACATCGCATACTTTATCTTGTGCAATATAGACCTAACTCCATATTTCACTTAATTTCTAACCCTTGCTGTGTAGTAACTACAGACGAATATGTTCGCGCGCACTCTCTCGCGCTAACTTTAAGGGCCTATGTCGAAAAACAATTGAAGCGAAATGGGCGTGTGATAGCTTATATTACTGCCTGATGCGAGAGAAAGAGATGGGGCGGCGCGCGCGCCTGAAACGACGCAAGCGTAAAACAAACTTTATTTAATTGTGATTGTACTATTTATGTAAGTTCATTTCTGCTCTAATCAAAATTGATCAAATATGAATCTCTTTTTTTTAAAATCAAGTCTCGTGTTTCTATTATTCTCCGTTTCGCAGTTCCAAGCGTTTATCGATAAAGACGGATGCTACTTTGGATTATTTTTGTCTCAAATGTCTCTTAATCGTGTTTTGGCTCTAATCAAAACTTCAATTATATGTTCAATTTACACATATCTGCAAATCATACTCCTACTGTTAGTACTTCATGACATACGAGTATGATGCTTTGAAGAATCCTATTTTATTCACATATCCTCTTAATGTCATTTTTCTCAAAATCAAATTTGTTGACTTGTGCCGTTGTTGTATTCACCCAGCGAAATATAAAAAACACAGCTGCAGAATGTAAAACGTACCCATTAGTACAACACTCATTCACACTTTGGAACTTTGAATAGGTTTTCTTCGCGAGTTTCGATGAGCAACTCGGTCGTTTGTTAAAACTTTACCTGCTTTGTTCGGTTAATTATTCGAATATTGTACAATAAAGGTAATTTAAGTTTGACTATTCCATTTATTATAATTTTGATTAATGACATAATTTATACTTACTACTATATTCCTTACTGACTATCCTTGGGTACATCAACGAAGCTCTCAAAGTCAACAGCCATGATCAGTCGCTGTGGTCGAACACGGCCATGACTCATCATCATCATCAACATCATTATTTGGTATAGCGCTCATTGAGAAGTATGTGTGGTGTAACTATTGTGGACAAATTGAAAAATTTTTTAATTAGCGAACGTTGTGGTCTGAAAAAGGATGAAGTGACAAAGATAGCATAAGCATAGCATGCATAGCATAATTATAAGCTCACGACTATATTCCCCGAGGGGGTAGTCAGAGATATTCTGAAACCTCAGAACATCCACGTTTCACCAGTAAAATCTGTCCAGTGTGACGGGGGGTGAGCCCGTCGCCACTTATAATGGACAGTGGGTACAATATATGCCTCGAAATTGAAGCATGCAGGTTTCCTCACGATGTTTTCCTTCACCGAAAAGCCAGTGGTGTTACAAATCGTACATAAATTCCGGAAAACTCATCGGTACGAGTCGGTCTGGACTGGGATCGAACCATCGCCTCCTGCACGGCAGGCAAGGTTACTCGACACTGGACCACCACGGCTTAGACAAAGATAGAGAAAGGTATATTGAGATGGTTTGGTCCAGGAAGCTGGAAATAGGTATTATTTATACCTGGAGTACAGACTGCCTTACAAGCGGTAAAACATGAAAATACTCCTTGGCGGTCGGTAATGTTCAACTTTCTTTCGTACGTTTTCATCGTCGTTGTTGGTTTGTCCCTTTCTAATCCAACGACGAAAATTAAATAAAAGAGTTCTTTATTCAATTTTTGTTCTGATATAATGGGACAAACCTAAAGTTTGAAACATCGACGTACGAAAGAAGGTTGAACATTACATTACCGATCGCCATGCCCAATTTTTGTGTTGCCATGCTTGTAAGGAGGGTTGGAATCCTTTATCATTCTAAATCCATGTTTTGGTCAAATGGAAAGAATTCACGATTAACGAGTGCAATCTATAAGGCAAGCATAAGTGGGAATATTGGAAGAGGACGGCCGAGACGTACATATAGGGACCAGATTGGCGACAGGCTTAAAGGGGCCAGGTCAGATCTACCAGAAACCAACGAGCATGCATGAAAGGAGTAATTAATATGGAGGAAGCTAGAGAAGTTTGTCAGTATCATAGCAGGTGACAGGCGTGAGAATATTTATGTATGTACTATATTCCCAAAAAAAGCCGTGGTGGTCCAGTGGCGAGTAAGCTTGCCTGCCGTGCAGGAGGCGATGGTTCGATCCCCGTCCAGGCCGACTCGTACCAATGAGTTTTTCGGAATTTATGTACGATTTGTAACACCACTGGCTTTTCGGTGAAGGAAAACATCGTGAGGAAACCTGCATGCTTCAATTTCGAGGCATGTATTGTACCCACTGTCCATTATAAGTGGCGACGGGCTCACCCCCCGTCACACTGGACAGAGTTTCGGTACTACTGGTGAAACGTGGATGCTCTGAGATTTCAGAACATCTCTGACTACCCCCTCGGGGAATATAGTCGTGAGCATATACATACATACATACATACATACATACATACTATATTCCCCGATTGGGTAGTCAGAAATATTCTGAAAACTCAGAAAATCCACTACATACGGGTAGCAGTTTCTCCACTCACTTTCACTTTCACGTTGCTTTATTTAATGTAATACAAACCGTTGAATAGGTGTTGCTAGAGGAACTTATTTAAAGGCTAAAGCTGTCTCAAAGTAAGATGAAAACATTTTGAAACCCGTGTAGTGTTTCAAAATAAACTGCTCGAATGAAGGTGGCAAAAGCAAAATTATATCTTGCAATTTCTACCTCTCTTAAACGAATTCATAAAGTATTAACTCATAAATAAGGCAAATACTTGATCAAAAAATCTTAAGAATACTTATCAATCTTAATAATTTGACTCTACCACCGCGTCGGAAGGTGTTCCTTTGCAGAGAAGATGCGGCCAGAAACTCTACACTACAACTACAAAATAAATACAACATTGATTTACAAAACGCAAAATAACCACAATCACTCTCACCATCAATAATTTCAAACGGTGTTCATTGCTAAGTTACGCTGTTTTTCCATCCCAAATTGCTACCGCAATCACCAATCTAACTGATTACATGAAACGGAAGTTTTTAAGATATTTTTATAGTGTCCTAAACAATCAACAGTAAAATCTGGGTTGTTTTGGTTCGTACATCGTGTAAGGGTGAGAAGTTAATATATTTGTTTAGTAGAACGGTTTTGTAACGTATCCTTTATTTGTATTTTACGATTATTACATATATTATAATTATAAACATGTTTAACATTGCTCAGATTGCCGGGGGCATAAAGTGTTGTTATATACTGTACAGGTGTACAGTCGCCATCAGATATATCATAGCAAACAAGATGGTCAAATATTTCTAAGCAGTTCTAGCATAAGCATATGCTCACGACTATATTCCCCGAGGGGGTAGTCAGAGATATTCTGAAACCTCTGAACATCCACGTTTCACCAGTAGTACCGAAACTCTGTCCAGTGTGACGGGGGGTGAGCCCGTCGCCACATAATGGACAGTCAAAGTCAAAGTCAAAAGTCAATATAATTTATTCAATATAGGAGCTTGCAGCACACTTATCAAACGTCAAATCTTTTTTAAAGCTACCACCGCGTCGGAACGTGTTGTCGCTGTAGAGAAGATGCGGCCAGAAACTCTACAACATAACACGACTTAATAACTATTACAATATAAACACAATATAAACAAAGTGGGTGCAATACATGCCTCGAAATTGAAGCATGCACGTTTCCTCACGATGTTTTCCTTCACCTAAAAACCAGTGGTGTTACAAATCGTACATCAATTCCGAAAACTCATTGGTACGAGTTGATCTGGACGGGGATCGAACCATCGCCTCCTGCACTGCAGGCAAGGTTACTCGCCACTGGACCACCACGGCAGGTTTTTAGAGGACCTTTCAAAATACATTCAAAAACATCACATTCATTGTTAGGTCGCATCGGGGTACAAAATAACTTCTATGGTTGTGTGGATGAAGCATTTTAGTACTAAGACCGCCTTGTTTTGTATCTTTTGAATTTCTTTACGGCATATTTTTCTGAGTAGGTAGTATGTTTCGATTGATTGATTGAAAATGAGTTGAGAGAGAGATTCTTATAGGTTTTGGTTACTTTTTCATTAACCTTTAGAGTCAAATATCTCAGCTCCGATGCGAGCTAAGCCATAAGTGTTTGCACAAAATATGTTTGTTTATACAGTACTATAATTATACAATACTTTAATTCTGCCGTGATACGGTAAAAGGCGGCTAAGTAATATAGAGTATCATGTAACTTAGCCGCCTTTTACCGTATCAAGGCAGTATTTTTGGCCGCGACTGTATATATATTACAATACTCGTATTATCTTTACTCATACCCATTTGTGAAAATTCGGAGAAACATTAGAACCTCAGAGGAAGGATCTCCATAGAGTCCGCATAAATTTACGATTGTAGTTAGTCTCTTTTGTCTTATGACGTACCTTTAATAGTAGAAGGAGATGGAACTATAGATATTTGTTTATGCGGCTGTCCACTTTTTTTTGAGCTAGTGTGTGTGAAAAGTGACCGTAAACATAAGGCTATATGTCACTTGATGCCTTTTGTCCATACTACTTGACACCACCCACTCAAACCTAAACGTCAAAAAAAGTGGACACTATACAATTGGTATGGCTCACTCTATTAGGCTAAAATCTAAAAATTGCCGTCTTCGCATTCAACGACAATACCTATGCCAGCTTCCTGCATCCAACTCACGTCAACGCCATCTATCTTCGTATCTTGAACTACGCTTTACTTGCTGTCAGAAAACTCCTCATTGCAGAAGTTACGCTCTACAAAGGTAGGATTAATAATTTATTAATTAGTCTCTCATCTGTCTTAGTTTCTTTACAAGTTAGCGATCTTTAGATGAATGAGGGTTCTGTGCTATTTAGTGTTACAAATTTTTCAGTGTTTATTTCAAAGTCAGAGCCATTTCGAATTTCAAAATTTTTATGTATGTTAACAGATAAATTCGGCATTTTCTGACCGATTTGGATGATCTTTTTTAAGGGTTCCGTAGTCAAACAAGGAACCCTTATACTTTCCATCCATTCAGTCCATTCTGTCTGTCTGTTTGTCTGTATGACGCCTCAATAACTTGTTTATTTTTGAACCTATTGAATCTAAATTTGGCATGAAAACAGATAACAGTAACCAAAAAACAGAAATGTAGTAGTTATGAAAAAAATAACAATTATTTAAACTCCCATATAAACTAAATCGATATAATGCTTCTATAAAGTCAAAAATAGGGCGTCACACATGTTTTTCTTATAGACCATTAAATATAAGAAAGTTGAAAATTGGAATATATATTTTTCTGTCTTTCAGTATGTCAGCGTGAATTGTTTCAGTAGTTAGGTTTGCAAATGTAAATAAAAATCATGGCTTACTGATACATGGATACAGGGTGAAATTGATATCATTAGCATCCTTTTAAATTTAGAGTCTACCCATTAAACTGAACAACTTTTACCGTGGGAGCAAACCGATCGGAGCAACAAAAAATCTGCTGTTGCATACATTTGAGTCGAGTAGGCATTGCAGTTTAGTATGGAACAACTGATTTATTTTTTGCTCAGATCAGTTTGCTCCCATTGTAAAAGTTGATCAGTTTGATGGGTAGACTCTTGGTTTAAAAGGATGCTAATGATATCAATTTCACCCTGTATAGTCTTATTTAACCTTTCGCTATAAAACGTTGCACAACATAGAGATTACATTATTGGTTTTTAACTTTTTTTGGTACGAAACCCTAAAAACGACTTTCGCTTGACCTGCCTGAAAAGATAAGCTAATCTTATTCGTCATAATTTTAGTCAAAAAGATTTTCTGTCTTTCGAGATATGCGTCTTGATTAGTAGTAAAACTTTGAGACGAAAAAATTGTTGACTTGCTAATTTAATAATTTTATGATCTCTTCAAAATTATTTCTATTCATGATTCAGTCGATCCTTTGAAATTGCTTGAACTAATCCAAACTGAACCACAGAATAAATACTAGTACCTACCTACATACAGAAGGAACACTTCGAAAACAGATTTAAATAAATAGCGACTCTCTCTGCACTGCAATAAGATACAAAGTTATTCGCACCCGTCCTATCGTACAGTTCGCGAAACCTACCAACCGTCACAACGGTGCTCATGCAAACAAAAATGAGCCGAGTCATTAGACATGAAAGCTTCCTTTTGATCGTCTCCCTCTTTCATTCTTTCACGTGTTGGTAGCGTGACTAGGGTTTTCAAGTCTCTTATTGACTACTCACAAAATGGCGGCAAGTCTAATGAGATTTGACCAAGAAGTTTACACCGTACCTATACCTAACCTATAGCCATTCACCACTCTGTGGGGATCGCCGTCAAGCGTACCTGATCCGGGGAGTGACACAGGCCTGACTGAATGACGATTCGCCTAATCCTTATTCGTATTCTTCACTTTGGATTATACCCAGCAGTGTGTGGATTCAGGCTGTGGATGATGATGATGATTCCTCACCTATAGCAGCCTGGACACTTCATACAAATAGGCTAGCACTGACAAGAAGAGGCTAGCATATTGTTTTTATTGGATTCTAACTACAAAAAACTATAAACTACGAATTCTAATGACAAATACAACCGTATATTAAATTCATTGAGACTCAAGGTCTCTTCCATAGGCTATCACCGCCTTGGACGAATTAACCACGAGACACGAAACGCTTGAACATTTGAATGAAATCGGATTCACCCAATATGTTGGGGTGTCAAGTTATACTAGTGATGTTCTGTAAATATATGTCGATATTTTTTTGTCGCGATTTCGATGTTGGTTCGAGAAAGTTGTTCAGTTTGACGGCCTGATCATCCCCTTAAAAAGCATCAGCATAATAAGAAGGACCGTATATAATTGGTGCGGACGAAGAAGCAGATAAACAACTAACGTTAGAAGAGCCTAAAAAATAACCCATAATAAGTGGAAATAGAAAATAACTGTACAAATAAACGTAACAGTTTTGCAAAGTTCACGTCTGCTAAGAAGTTTGAAAGTTAAATAAAATTTAACGACTGCCCTCTGGGGGTTTAGGCTAACACACTGTCGTGAAGGACGGCGAATGGAGATGTGCATTTTGTTTATCTGAAGATTAAGGGTATATTACCGTTGGCTCCATACAAACGAAGTCTGGTTATCTTTTCAATACTAACCAATTAAAGTCAATGAAATTTTGCAGAAACAATCAAGAAAAAAATCTTTATGCTTGTGTATTGTCCGATTGTGGATAATTTTGGTACTACTATTGAAATGTGGATGTTATGTGTATGTGGGGAATATAGTCGTGAGTATATGGATTATAATAATAATACGAAACGTTCATCGCAGAACCCACCGCGCCGAGTTCGCCTTGCCGCCTCGCCGTTTCAGTAGAGATTTTTTAGCGCGATCGGGTCCCAGTTCGCACTTGAAACCTGTCTAGGACAGTTACAATATCAGCTACTCTGTGTGATAAGCCAAGGTGAGTCAAAGTCTAGCTAATGACAGGCAATATATAGTCCGCTAGCGCCTCCTCGAGCTAGCTTTCCGTCGGACTAGCGCTCCGTCGAGCTGGCGCTCCGCGAGCTAGCTCTTCGTCGAAAGCTCTAGAACTATCGTTCCTCATACAGACGTCGAAGAAACTATTTTGCTCGCATACCATTACAGCAGTGCTACAACCGCAAGCTTTGACAGTGATTACGTTACTGCTCTTAGAA
This sequence comes from Agonopterix alstromeriana, assembly GCA_963924505.1. NCBI lineage: Eukaryota > Metazoa > Arthropoda > Insecta > Lepidoptera > Depressariidae > Agonopterix > Agonopterix alstromeriana. The sequence continues at coordinate 1,438,845 of OZ004663.1, read as the reverse complement.
TATTGTAGATTTGGCTTTAGCGACTTAACTGTGACTTTTATTATAAGATTATTGGCCAAACTTCTCTTTCAAACAAGTTTCGGCTTTTAGGCCTTGTGTGACGTTAAGTTTATTGGTAGGCAGAATAATATTTTATTTAATGGTTTTGCGAAATAAAAGTTAATGATTATATTTAGGAGAGAGAGAAAACAATATAATCTAACATGAACCACATCAAACTGAACAACTTTTATTATAGGACCAACATTGAAATCGCAAAAAAGAACCTGCATTTGGGTCAAGTGGACGGCCGTGGCCGTTGAAATTATCTATGAAACAATAAATTGTTTTTATTATTGCAAAGTTGGCTCAATAAGGTTAAATTTAATTAGTTGGCGAAACTTAACAAACGCATTTGGTATCTGTCACTGAGTGCAATCGCGTGATAATAAACTGCCGGTTGATTATATGATTTAGAGGTCAATGACCGCCCGCGCGCCGCGTACTTATGAAACGTTCTAGCTTACGTACGAAAATAATAATTGTGTTAATCATTAATACCAATTATAAACATTGATAATGCAATCTGTTATCATTAACAAGTGACCATAACCATTTATACAGGGTCCTTCTTAATATGCTGACCCTTTTTAAGGGGATGATCAGACCATCAAACTGAACAACTTTCTCTATGGGACCAAATTCGAAATCGCGGAAAAAAAATCTTCTGTCCATACATTTGGCTCGAGTAGGTTTTCAGTTTTGTATGCAAGAGCTGATTTTTTTTCGTGATTTCGATGTCGGTCCCATAGAGAATTTTTTTCAGTTTGATGGTCTGATCATCCCCTTAAAAAAGTTTCAGCATATTAAGAAGGACCCTATATAGTGAATGTGGTTCAGTTTTGTAATCTTAATCACCCCATAAAGCCAACCGTGACTTAATTTTTCAATTTTTAATCTCACCCCATAAAGTATGTATTGTACGAGTATTTAAGTTTACACCCTGCATAAACTCACGAATGTATTTTCCTTACCGGGTGGTCTGAAACCTTTCTTATGTAGACAAAGCTTTTCTGAAGGTTTTTTGGTACTGGTAGTCTTGATTGCAGGGGTCTTTGCATCAAGTCTTATCGCATTGAAGGGTTTGGAGGAGCAGAATGAGCGGGTTATCCCTGGCAGCGTAACACCTTTGGATTCCTGTTCAATACTGGTTGGTAGTTAGCAAATCTCTGCCTATCATAAGTAACAGCTCTTCGAAACCGACGATTCAGTAGGCCATAGTATTCAGATTTCAGAGGAATAAAGAACAGAATAAACTAAACCATAGTTATAGTAGTAACCAAGGAATTTTTAGAAAGCAACGAGAGCGTTAAGGTCACCTTCCATACATGCCAACGCATGAAGGTCAGACGGCACTACACATACCGTAGTGTTCGCGAAGATAGCTTGCGACTGTCCCTAATTTATGTTTTTACACTAAATAAAGTCCGGGCGTCTTTTTGGCAGATTCTGTCGTATTTTGGGCTAGGAAATTCGAGATTTAGTTATAATCACAATATTTTATTTGCATACCAAAAACATAAGATAACAAGCCACAAGAACTACAAATTAAAAAGTGAACAAAAAAGTAAAACCGACTTCAAAACTATACAACGTGTTAATGAATTAGCGCAAAACCTCATACACCCCAACTGAATTATAACAAAATAGTTAGATTGAAACAATAATTTCATTATTTTGATAATTAAAATTTAAAGTTATTCGCATTTTAAGTTTTCAGGCAAATATGATATGTTATCATTTCAGCAATGAATGAACGCTCTAGCGTGCTCATGTATACATTTTAAGAATCTAGTTTTGGTAGTAAGTGAGTGTGCCCGTGCGGTGGGTTGAGGTCGAGTTTAGTACATTTTAAATTTTACAAACAACTTATTAAATATTTTGAAAAAAAATTACCTATGTTCAAAACATAATAATTCGATTCTGCTCTCGATTCTAAACAAACTAGTTTCTAGTTTTGCGTTAATTCATTAACACGTTGTATAGGGTTCTTTTTAATATGCTGACACTTTTTAAGAGGATGATCAGACCATCAAACTGAACAACTTTCTCTATGGGACCAATATCGAAATCGCGAAAAAAAAACAGTTGTTCCATACTAAACTGAAATCTTTCGGGACCCAACTGTATGGGACAGCTGATTTCTTTTTCGCGATTTCGACATTGGTCTCATAGAGAAAATTTTTCAGTTTGATGGTCTGATCATAATCTTAAAAAACTGTCAGCATATTAAGTTGGACTCTGTATAGTATAAAATATTATTACAGCTAATGTCTTTTAATTTCTCTGCTTGGGTCCATGGCGGTCGGGATCGGTGTAAAAAAACTGCTGTTCCATTTTTTGCCTTGAGTCGCTATTGAAGTTTTCTGTGAAACAGTAAATTTATTTCACCCTGTTTTGTATTCTACCTCGTCATCATCTTATTTAACAGCTATACTCTTGTCGGTAGACTATTCGCCAACCCAATCTATTTTCCGCCAGTTCCTTGAGTTCATGATACGACACAATACCAACCTTCTACTTTGTCGAACATCGCGAGTTTCCTAGCCACCAGTCAGCCAGAGGCCGCGTGTACGGAAGTGGCCATTCGACCCTTGGGGCAACGACAATGTCTCTCTAAACGCTTCGGGTTTTTTGAGATAAATGACCAGGTAGATAGCCCTTGACCTCCAGGATTAATGATGGCTGTTGCTGGGTAGTGTTTTGTGATGAAAACTAGGTACAATTCAGTTTAAATAGTTTTAAACCTAGGTTAAATCTGATTCTCTTCATGAGGTTTTAATGCTCTCAACCAACATTATACATATCATCATCATCACATCAGCCAATAGACGTCCACTGCTGGGCATAGGCCTCCCCCAAGGATCGCCAAAACGACCGATCCTGCGCTGCACTCATCGAACTGGTTCCCGCCGCCTTCACCAGGTCGTCTGTCCACCTTGTGGGGGGCTTGCGCTGTGCTTTCCGATACGCGGTCACCACGATGATCGAGTCGAGAATGACAGATGGCCGATGCCTCTTCGGCCCCATCGGCCATCGGTTCTGCGATCAATGTGCAAAGGGAGGGCTTTGCCACTTTAGTTTAGCAATTCTTTGGGTTATATCAGCTAATCTGGTTCTACTGCGGATATCTTCATTTTTGATTCCCTCTCCATTGCCCTTTGAGTGACCTTTAGCCTTTTTATTTGGCCTTGAATGAGCGACCACGTCTCTGTTTCATATGTCACCACTGGCAAAACACACTGGTCAAAGACTTTCGTCTTAAAACACTGTGGTATTTGGGATGTGAAGATACTACGTAGCTTCCCGAACGCTGCCCAGCAGAGTTGGATTCGACGGTTGATCTCTTTCTCAAAGCTGAACCTAACCTAACCTAACAGGATAGTTTGTCCTAGGTAAACATAATCGTCAACAACTCGAGTGCGGAGTTCCCGATCTTTACAAGAGTCGAGTGGGTACAATATGGACATTTGACATGATCTTTGTCTTGACCATGTTCATTTTCAGACAAACTCGTTCGCTGAAAACGAGTATTAATGAACTTTTTGTATTTTTATTCTTAGTTGTCATGATTATATTATCCAAACCACAAACTGAGTCCCACTTGCGTCAACCCGGGCTAGCAATTAACTCCGGGTAAAATAGCTCTCTCAATTGTTTTCCTGTACAAAAAATCATGGGTTACCAACTTAACCTGGAGTTTATTGCTATTAATAAGTTATATCACCCAGGTTGACGCAAGTGGGGCTAAGAAAACTACATAAAAATGAAAACAACAAAAGATTATAGAAATAAGATCTCAAAGGTCAAAAGGTCGTCGGGTGCATCCCCGCCAGACATGGCCCCAAGCATGCTGGCAGCGTTCCCCCTTTGAATATTCAAGCTAATTCGTTGTCCAAGGAAGCTGCCAGCTCTACGGATACTGGTGTTCTCGCGGAGACGCATCGACAACTCTTTAACACACTTTTTCTCTTCTGGGTCCCAAGAACCCAACGTTTCGAAGCCAATCGGTGTAGGTAAACATGAAGCATCCTGAGATTCCTTCATACTTCCACACCTTAGAAATCTCAGGGCCCATTTGGCTGCGGCACCCACACGCGCATGTAGCTCGGATATGAGATGGGGCTAGTATATGTACGCAGGTCACATCCCACACCAAGCACCTACCCTGTTGCCAAGTATTAGTACAGTCACATGGTATTTTCTTCTTCTTCTTCGACTTCTGAAATTTGATAATGCCTGATGAGATTAATCGGCTCTTACGACACCAATCTAAGTTGGTTCTGTGAAAACCAGAAACCACAAAACCACTTTATCTAATTTATTGAAAACCGAAGGCAAGGTGGAATCAAAATTTTCCATACGGTTTTTTGAAATACGAAACGACCATTATTTTCTTTAAAAGTATGTAACACCTCTCTTCGGAGGCGCACCCGATGCAGGAAATGACACATAATGTCGTAGTTCCACTACAACACTGTCATAACTAGAAAAACGTGAATAACAAATTAAAATCAAAATTAGTGTTTAAAAAAACTGAGATCTATCTTCCTGTCAACTCGGCATACATCAGAGAATACTATATCTGTAGTCGCGTTCTAGAAAAAGGTGTGAAGGAAGGATTCCGATAAAATTGTCAGAATAGAGGTTTATGGGGCAAAAAATCGATTTAGATAAGACTCATGTCTGGAAAAACTTGTTTTCAGCGAGCAAAGCTCGATCGCCCAGGTATTACAAGTAGTAATAAGTCGTTAAGTCGGTAGAAAGTTGGTTGTTGTAGCAATATTTCTGACCTCCCACAAAGGGATTACGGTCGTGAGTTTATGCAGGTATGTATTTTCTAAATAAGGTTTTGTATCGGAAAATATTGATTTTAGGTTATTTCACGGAAAAGTACTAGTTTCAAAGTTATGACATTGTTGTAGTAGCAGCGGTGCGATATATTGAACGTCACTCAAACAGGTACAATATCCGTGAAATGAAGTTCCTTCCGGAAAGTGCACTACAATTCAAACTGTGTGCATTGTGAAATCGTGTATTCAATTTAGTATTTTCTATTCAAAAGCAAAGGGGCGTAAGTCCATTATAGCCATTATGCTTCTGAGGTTAACATAATTAATAGCACAGCCGATAAATAACAGGGTGTTTACTAACCTAGTCAAATCAGCAACTTTTATAGAATGTCAAAACGCGCGCTATGAAACGCACAAGAAAATGTCTATTCATGTAATTATACATTTTTTTTTTATTTATGGTAAAGTACTCATACAAACATAAAGCCTTAGAGAAAAAACACGCTCCCCTAGAGGGATTAGTAAGGCTTAGGAAGGCATCGACTAGTGCACCAAAACGTCAAATTTACCAAACGGACCAGTTCCCCAAATCGTCTAGTCTCAAAATGTCTAGTGTCCTAAAATGACTAATACCATATTGTACAATTCCTTAAATGTCAAATTTACCAACCGGACTAATTCGCCAAATCGTCTAGTCTCAAACTGTCTAGTGTCCTAAAATTTCGGAAGCAACATTAATTGTTAATAAACTCACATACCTACCTAACTACCTACGTACTTACATACATACATACACACACCTACCTACCTACGTGAATACGTCCAAACCCCCCCCCCCCCTCACCCCCACCACACCTCCTACCTAGATCAAGGTATATGCAAAAATTATTGTTCTACGTTGTAACGCTTCGGAGAAAAGTTTGGATAGTATAGACTATGTCTCTGCTTTCATCGGAACAACTGATACCAATTTTATTTAAATCCATTTTGGCTCCATAGTGAAAGTTGTTTAGTTTGCTGATCAAAAGCACCCTGGTCGCATACGATACATCTATAAAACTTGTTAAATTATTACCTATGATGATTTATTCTGATGGGACCAACCTACGTGACACCCTTCTGAGATAAATTATAAAAACTTCCTGAAAAAAATTGCAAATCACAAGTGACCTATTTCGTGAACTCCCTAAATCGCCAGGGGGCTCATTACCAAGTTTTTAACATTATAATACGTCATAGGCCCCACGGGCGTAATTCCGTTCGACATTTTCGAGGAAATTTCGTGTTCGAAATTATACACCTTTGCTTTAGGCGCTATGAGCGTGATTCTATCGCGTCTTAGAATTTCTTTCTAGATTGTTTCTGCAAAATTTCATTGAGTTTAATTGGTTAGTTTTGAAAATATCACCAGACTTCGTTTGTATGCAGCGCGCATTTACGCATTTGGAATAAACTTCTCTTAAGCATTTTTATCAAGCAATATGGTATGCTTACAAGAAGAGTTCTCGAGTGACGGCCGCGTACCGGAAACGGAAAGCGCAGCGTGGGTAAGCGCCTACAAGGTGGACCGACGACCTGGTGAAGGCGGCGGGAACCCGTTGGATGAGGGCAGCGCAGGGCCTGTCGTTGTAGCGATCCTTGGAGGCCTGTGTCCAGCAGTGGACGTCTATCGGCTGATATGATATTGATGAATAGGGTACCTATACAAACTCTAAAACACTGTTAAACTTTTGGAAAAAAATATAGTCTTATTTAAAAAGTTAAAACATTTTAGTGATCTCATGAAATGTAAAACTATGTATTTGAAATCGGTTTTATGGTAGTTCAGAACATCGATCGATCAAATAACTTTCCCGAACATGGAAAAGGTCGTTACTGCGTTTTGTGTTCGTTTTATTTTTATATTTATTGCTTTTGCTACAGATTATTTATTAGCTTTTTTTTTGATAAAATACGTAAAATTTTATTAGAACAATCCGTTACTTTACACTATAGTCGCGGAAATCTACGGATTTTTGTATGGAGAGGGTTGCATTAATTGCACTTTTGGTGATAATTTGGAATATAGTAGATACATACCAGAAAAACATAAATTCTCAAAAATCCCCAATTTTTTATTGTGTATTATTGAATAATTAAGACATTTACAAAACATTACATTTAGGTATGAAAAAAAATGGCAAACTGGTGGTTTTGTACATGATACAGGTGGTTTTGTATATGTAACACCACTGGCTTTTCGGTGAAGGAAAACATCGTGAGGAAAACCTGCATGCTTTAATTTCGAGGCATGTATTGTACCCACTGTCCATTATAAGTGGCGACGGGATCACCCCCTGTCACACTGGACAGAGTTTCGGTACTACTGGTGAACCGTGGATGTTCTGAGGTTTCAGAATATCTCTGACTACCCTCTCGGGGAATATAGTCGTGAGCATATGCTTATACTTATTTTCATCATCATCATCTCTCTCGAAAGACGTCCACAGTAACAGTAACAGGCCTAAGATAGCCACAACAAATGCTCCTGCAGTGTCCTCATCTAACGGGTTCAAGCCGCTTTCAGCAGGTCATCGGTCCACCTTTGGGGACCACCCAAGCCACGCCTTTTTGTGCGTATATGTAGTATTATTTTCATTATCTAACCACCTTCTATCAAAATACGTAAAAGAGAGATTCACTTTGAAACTTTTCGGTATTAAATTCAGAAACCAGGTAACTTTCATGCAACGGGGAGTAAAGTCCTTATTCGACGAATTTTAGAACTTTTGCGCCGACAGTGTTGGATGTGAAAATTGGATTTATGTAATATTCAAATGCCGATATTCGTTTACATGTGCTCTTTACCTTTGGAAGATGTTGCAACTTCAATAGAAAATATTTTTTTGCGTTAGGAAAAAATCCACTAATAGGATTCCACACCACACGGTTCATTCCATTCTGATTCGCTCACCAACGCGTGTGAGTCTAGCGGACATGTCGGGTAGGCTGCTCCGAAATCGGTCGCTGACGTGCGTCAGTAAAATCTTCCATCTTCCGATATGGTCAGTCTGCTGGTCACCAATTATACAGGGTGTAACAAAACACTCTAGTAATACTTAAGGGGATGATTCCATCAAACTGAACTAACTTTCACTCTGGAGCCAATATAGAGAAAAAATTAAAAAAAATCCCAGTCCCATACAAAACTGCAGAACCGACTTGACTAAAATGTATGGGAACGCAGGTTTTTAAATTTTTTCTCGACGTTGGTTCCATAGTAAAAGTTGTTCAGATTGATGGTCTAAACCACCCCCTTAAGTATTACTAGGGTGTTCTATTTATTCATTTATTTTATTTTTATTTTAACACTTTATTGTACACACAGAAATATAGAAGAAAACAGCATAATAGACACTTACAAAGGGCGAGCTTATCTCTGAAGAGATACCCTGGGTGGGTGGGTCTTTTGTTACACCCTGTATAATGACTGTTGCCAGTCGCTGTAAGTTCATAAAGTAAACTTTGCTTCGGCTGCACAAAGTGACGTGACGTGGGCGGTGTGGGCCCACGCCCACGGCTTCGCACTCTGTGGGGGCTTCGCGCGATGCTAAAATTACTCTAGTTCTAGGAAATTATCACACATTTGATTTCGTATACGGAACGTGTTTAGCATGTTGTAGGTACCACCGGTTCCATACATGCGAAAATGGACAAAAATATTCAGTTATGATATCATTTTTTGACCCTACAATTACATACGACCCTACTTAAGATTTTTAACTTAACTTAAGATTTAAAACTGAAAACTGATTCGACTCAAATGCATATGGGACAACAGATTTTTTTTTTCACGTTTTCGATGTTGGTTGTTCAGAAAGTTGTTCAGTGTGATTATGATATATGGTCATCCCCTTAACACGCGCCAGCATAAAGGGCCCTATATCTATGTATTTCAGTCAAATAAGTGTTATACAACGTGTTAATGAATAAGCACAAAACCCCAACTGATTTATAACAAAATAATTAGACTGAAACAATAATTTCATTATTTTGATAGTCAAAATTTAAAGTTTTACGCATTTTAAGTTTTTAGCAAAAAAATTTTTTAATCATTTCAGCAATTAATGAAAGCACTAGCGTGCTCGTGGATACATTATAAGAATCTTGTTTTGGTAGCAAGTAGGGTGAGTGTGTCCGTGCGGTGGGTTGAGATAGAGTTCAGTAAATAAATTAAAATTTTACAAACAAATAATTTAATATTTTGAAAAAAATTACCTATGTTGAAAACATGATAATTCGATTCTGCTCTGGATTCTAAACAAACTACTTTCTAGTTTGGCGTTAATTCATTAACACGTTGTATATATTGAACAGCAGACTTTTTGTAACTTTCTGTTACAACCTATATAATACGTCCATGAGTGTATTGTATGAATGAGTTCTAGTCACGTACTAAAGCTATATTTCTTTGTCTACTACGCAAGTAAAGTAAGCTATAGCTAATAAAATTCACTATGAAACAAAAAAAGAAAATCTTTTGGCAAAAAATTTCACAAAACACTAAAGTAGGCAATCGTACACGATTAACAAGTTGCCAGCCAGACGTGCCAAACTCTCGCCCCGACCCGGATTAAACCGGATAAGACCGGTTCAGCCCGGCCAAAACCGGTAGCAGAGGGTAATTTTGTACTACTATGTTTTCTTGTAGTTTCTAGTTATACAACAGGATTGTTGACTCTATTAAAGTCCGATGCAATAATTTTTCTGAATGTAGATTTTAGACTGTTAGAACACTTTAACTTCGCCTCCTACAACATTGTCTAATAACACAAAACATAAAAACTAAATGTTGTTCAATTTACTTTATGCACTGTACTTTCATCCTCCATTTAGACAGCTCTTAAAATTTCATCATATTCGGGTTACCCTCGTAAAACGTTCATGTTGCAGTCAGGATTGACCATTTGGTTCAGTTTCGTTATAAATTGTTGCAGTTAGTGTTAATAAAATGTAATGAATTGCAAGTTGTAGAGATTATTTTCAATAGAATGTCACATTTAAGTAAATAGATACCATGCATTTGTATTTTATAATTAAGATAAACAAAAAACCCGACTGCATAAAAAACCTATTAACTGAAAAGAGAAAAACAAGCTCTATCATCACTAATCAGCTATAACAACTTTGTTTGAGCAAATATAATTTGATTCTTAATAGGTAGGTATCGCAAACGGGGACAAAGAAAATTTTTGTTTTGTTATTGATTGGTTTGTCCCCGCCTGCAATACCTACCTAATAAGAATCAAATTATATTTGCTCAAACAAAGTTGTTATAGCTGATTAGTGATGATAGAGCTTGTTTTTCTCTTTTCAGTTAATAGGTTTTTTATGCAGTCGGGTTTTTTGTTTATCTTAATAATTTAGTTTATTTCATACTTTTTAGCCTTGTGTCGAAACGGTAACATAAAAGTACTATAATATTTATATATTTGGAATCGTCTGATTACTAGCTTTCATTTGATACCCATATTGTAATTTTTAGCAAAAAAAAATTGTTTATTCCCCCTCTCTTTTTTAATACATAGACGCCATCTTGAAAAAAATATACCCTATGTCACTCTCACGATTTTTACGAATCCAATGACACCTCATACGCTAAAATCCATCAAGCCGTTTGGGCTGTAGGCCGTGCCAAGGAAATAGACATACAAACATACATACATACATACATACATACATACATACATACATACATACATACATACGCTCGAAAAACATAACCCTCCTTCTGGCGCAGTCGGGTAATAATTGAGCCTGTAAAATGCACAAGCTTATTAAGAACTTGGACATAAAAATATGAACTTTAAATTAACTGAAAGATAGACAATACATTAAATTTATCACATAATTTATAGGTAGTTTGTGGCGATATCTTTGGAAATTTGATTCAATCAAGCATAAACGATTTGATAAGATTGTGTTTGTGCGCCATAACCTAATTGAAGGGAGTATACCTAATCCGGAGTGTGCTCCATTCAAACGAAATCTGGTGATATTTTCAATACTAACGAATTAAAGTCAATACAATTTTTCAGAAACAATCTAGAAACTAATCTCTATGCTTGTATGAAGTCAGATTTTCGTTAAAATGTATAGTTTTAAATTTACAGTGACTCAAAGATTTCCATACAAATCTTAAATTAATCCTAGAATTGAAACTGTATATTTAAACGAAAATCGGACTTCATACAAGCATAGAGATTAGTTTCTTGATTGTTTCTGCAAAATTGCATTAGCTTTAATTGGTTAGTATTGAATATACCACCAGACTTCGTTTGTATGCAGCGCGCATTTACGCATTCGGAATAATCTTCTCTTAAGACGTTATTGTACCATATTCTTGCAAATAAATAAGTTATATTCTATTCAATTCTAACGGCCGATGTGATTTGGATAAAATTTGGCACACAGATAGAGCACACGGCTAAAAGCTAGATGTCTCATAAGCACACAAAACCAAAATAAGCTGACCGCGCGTAGGTCGAGTAATGTATAACGTCGCGCGGCCAGCTTATGATAGTTTTGTCTAGCTTAATGTGTCGGTGTCGCCGTGTGTACACTGCATGTTTTGTTTCTTCAAAATAAGTTGGAGTTTTAAATAAAATTGTTTTAAAGGCACATAAATGAAAAACGATACACGTCTAACATAGACCCATTTAGTACAGGTATCTACGATTGCTAAGTAACCAGAAAAATAGAACTATACAGGGTCCTTCTTAATATGCTGACACTTTTGTAAGGGGATGATCAGACCGTCAAACTGAACAACTTTTTCTATGGCACCAACATCGAAATCGCGAAAAAAAAATTCTGCTGTCCTATACATTTGGCTCGAGTAGGTTCGCAATTTTGAATGGAAGAGCAGATTTTTTTCCCGCGATTTCGATGTTGGTGCCATAGAAAAAGTTGTTCAGTTTGACGGTCTGATCATCCCCTTAAAAAGTGTCAGCACAGTAAGTTGGACCCTGTATAACTTTTATCTATAATAACGTCACGCCTCTTTCCCAGTGGGGTAGGCAGAGACCAGAGCGCGCCGTATACTACGATCCTTACATACCTCTTTTGCCTCATTCACATCCATACATCTCTTCATACATGCCCGTCGGTTTCGAGTACTCCGCACCTCCCCTTTTTTTTAGGACGCAGTCGATTTGATCAGAATACGTCCTACGAGGGCGCCCTCTGCCGACACTTCCACTCACTTTAGCACCATATATCTCTTTCGTACATCTGCTATCACTCATCCTCTCCACATGACCAAACCAACGAAGCATACCCTTCTCTATTCTTGTCACAACATCTTCTTTCAATTGACATCGATCTCTAATCACACAATAACTTTTACTAGAGAAGAAACTCTAGAATCACGAATAAAATGTTACTCTCTGTTTCAGAAGTGTTTGTGCTCTTCAAACAAAGTTGTTAATCTACAATCGACTTCGTTTAGTGCTTTCAGTTTACAAGTTCAGGTAAGATACGAATCTTGTGGTGTACCTACAGGTTGTTCTGTAACAAAGTAGTAGGTGTATTTTCTTTGATAGAGTGGCTCAACCAGTAGTGGCCCACAGGAAATCTATCGATAAAACAACTCGTTTGTGTAAAAATTGAACTTTGAATAAAGAAAAGTCCAGTAGTCTAGAATTCTGTTAAGTAATATTGAAACGACTTTCACAGTCGGGACCCATTATTCAGAAACTTTCATCCGGTCTAGAACTTTTAAGGGCCAATATCGAAAAATAATTGAAGCGAAATTGGCGTGTGATAGCTTATATTACTGCCTGATGCGAGAGAAAGAGATGAGGCGGCACGCGCGCCTGAAACGACGCAAGCGTAAAACAAACTTTATTTAATTGTGATTAATAATAAATAAATAATAAATATCTTGGACATTGTCACACAAATTATCTAGTCACATTTAAAGTACCAGAATCTAGCCTGGACTTGTATTATGATGACTAGACATCGATATAGGATACATATATAGATACAAACATCCATGACTCGGGTACAAATATTCATATTCATCATACAAATATTTGTCCCTTACGGGATTCGAACCCGCGACCCTCGGCACAGCAGGCAGGTTCACTACAGACTGTGCTATCGGGCCGTCGAGATTGTACTATTTATGTAAGTTCATTTCTGCTCTAATCAAGCTTTACAAAATATAAATCTCTTTTTTAAATCAAGTCTCGTGTTTCTATTATTCACCGTTTAGCAGTTCCAAGCGTTTATCGATAAAGACGGAGGCTACTTTGGCTTATTTTGTTTTGGCTCTAATCAAAACTTCAATTATATGTTCAATTTACACATATCCGCAAATCATACTCCTAATGTTAGTACATGATGATATATGATGCTTTGAAGAGTCCTATTTTTTTCACATATCCTCTTAATGGGTCCCGACTGTTAAAATCGCTTCAATACGAGTTAACAACATTCTAGAATACTAGAAATGTTTTATTTCTTTTCAGTTTTTATTATCATATTTTATTTTTATCCGTGGTGGTCCAGTGGCGAGTAACCTTGCCTGGCCTGCCGAGCAGGAGGCGATGGTTCGATCCCCGTTTAGGCCGACTCGTACCAATGAGTTTTTCCGAAATTATGTACGATTTGTATTTGTAAAACCACTGGCTTTTCGGTGAAGGAAAACATCGTGAGGAAACCTACATGCTTCAATTTCGAGGCATGTATTGTACCCACTGTCCATTATAAGTGGCGACGGGCTCACCCCCTGTCACACTGGACAGTTTCGGTACTACTGGTGAAACGTAGATGTTCTGAGGTTTCAGAATATCCCTGACTACCCCCTCGGGGAATATAGTCGTGAGCATATGCAGTTTTTATTAACTAAGTTCATTTTTTACGCAGACGGGTTTTTTGACTTTTTAAATTAACTTCTTATGTTATATTTTTTAATTTTTCCAACTAATGTTGAAATAATACCTGCAAACAAAATTATGAATAGAGCGTCGTTTGTGGTACGTTGCGGAGAGGTATGATATGATTGTTGGCTGGGCTATTGCAAGCAAGGGTCGTTATGTAACACTGCGACCATCACTGGTCTATTGTGTTCGCCCCAAGCTCACCCATATTTCACACATACATCCGAACTATTTATTTATTATTCTCGGGTATGCAGGTTTCCTCACGATGTTTTCCTTCACTGCCGAGCTAGTGACAATGATAAATCCATCCGTACATAAATTCCGTAGAACTTAGAGGTACAGGCCAGGAATCTAACCGCCGCCTCGTGATTTAGTCGCTAGCTCTCTTCCGTATGGACTATCATCGCTCCTCGCGGAGAGGTATGGAAACTCAATCACGAGGTTTCGGGTTCGAATACCGCGCACGGGCGACATGCCATATATCAATGTTGTTGTAACTTTATGTACGTAATACTGACTGCTCTCAAAGGTTCTGTATTTTTACCCGACTGCGCGACGCAAAGGAAGTGTATTGTGTATATCAGCGTATGTATGTATGTATACAACGTGTTAATGAATTAACACAAAACTAGAAAGTAGTTTGTTTAGAATCGAGAGCAGAATCGAATTATCATTATTTCAACATAGGTAATTTTTTTTCAAAATATTTAATAATTTGTTTGTAAAATGTAAAATTTACTAAACACGATCTCAACCCACCGCACGGGTACTCTCACCCTACTTACTACGGAAAAAAGATTCCTAAAATGTATCCATGAGCACGTTAGCGCTTTCTTTCATTGCTGAAATGATAACAAATCATTTTTGCCTGAAAACTTAAAATGCGAATGACTTTAAATTTTAAGTGTCAAAATAATGAAATTATTGTTTCAATTGAATTATTTTGTTATAAATCAGGTTTGCGCTTATTCATTAACACGTTGTATATCACGAAATAAAAATAATACTCGTATGTCGTTAGGTTTAATATCTTTCTTCATCGCAAAACGTCTCTAGTTCCCCGTAAGCTACTCACGTAGCCCGTACATAATGTTCTGTTATCTTTTAACGACAATGTCGCGGAAACAAAACCTTCTAGAGTTGAAACTAAACAACTTACTTCATCACTCGAGATTAGTCGTAAAAGCTTGTATTAAGCGTTTACGATCTAGAGGCGTGTTTGTTCAAAATGTTGCAATTTGTTGCTGAATGTAGGTAGGTATTTTTATTTTGAGCAGTTTATTACGAATGCGTAAATGCGCACTGCATACAAACAACGTTTGGTGATATTTTCAATACTAACCAATTGAAGTCAATGAAATTTTGCAGAAACAATCTAGAAACAAATCTCTATGCTTGTATCGTGACCGATTTTCGTTAAAATATACAGTTTCAATGCTAGGAGTAATTTAAGATTTGTATGGAAATCTTTGAGGCACTGGAACTTAAAAACAGTATTTTAAGAAAAATCGGACACGATACAAGCATAGAAATTTGTTTCTAGATTGTTTCAGCAAAATTTCACTGAGTTGAATCGGTTAGTATTGAAAATATCACCAGACTTCGTTTGTATGGAGCGCGCCAACAGTAATATACCCTTAAATAAAATCGGTCAAGTGCGAGACGGGCTACTAGCGCATCGAGTGTTCCGTACCACACCACCACACAACACATTCACTTAAAAAATGTTTTGATTTCTCCGGGACGTTTAGCGCGAGACCGACTCACACTTTGCCGGTTTTTATTATTTGTTGTTATACTGCAGCGTTTGCTCACGCGTGACAAAGAAATGGACACACAAACATACATACATACATACGTACACTCGAAAAACATAACTTGATATTATGTACTATAACTTGATTAAAATCATAATGGATGAAAGTTTACAAGACCGAAGAAAATCACAGAGTTACTTCGTATTTTCATAGATTTTTTATTTATAGTCAGTATGGTACATAATTTTCAGTCAAAAGTTTATTGTAAGTATCACTTACATAGGTATTACAAATGAAAAATAATTGTTGACTAGTTATTGAATGAAAATGTTCAGTTTGATGGCCTGAACCACCCCTGAAAATTTGGAGTGTTTAAATATCACCTATACTTCATTCCAAATAAGGACGACGAGATTTTCCGATTCTGATTGCCAAATGTAATTAATTTATTGGATACATATACTATCTAACATATCTTGGACGTTACTAAAGCTGTTCTAAGAATAAGTAAGAGGAGGTCAAATCTTTGTTTCTGTGATGCAAAATAACCTTAAAATTACTGACTGATCCGACCTTATACGTTTTATCTTGTAGAATTATAATTCAAACATTAATTAAGCCCTTTGACTAATTATTATATAGCTTTGCGGTAGCATTTCCCCTCTGCCACGGTATAAGCACAATTGATCTTGTGCATTTACATTCAATTTTACACCTTATCACTAAACGAGACAGCCTATAATTGCGAAATAATAACTTCGAACTTAGAACGTTTGGGGTTCACACGAGACTATTTCATGATTTTTTAACATTCAAAATTAGAATCTAAAGTTATGGGGAATAAGATCCAAAGTTGCGGATTTCATGTTACCTCGCCCCCCGCAAAAAGTGGCAGAAATGTTTGTTAGTAGAATTACACGCGTAACCAGTCCACATATAAATAGTCAAAGATTAAGCCTCATTAAGAACAGGACCGTGAGCATCTAGTCAAAGAGTTCGGAAGGCTTACAATCTCTTTGTTTCTGTACGCATGTTACCAAAGTTTTAAGCTCTTCAGACGTCGGCTTTTGACTATACATAAACAGTAAATAATAGTTTAGTCAAAGCCCTTTGTTTGTAGTTTGTAGTTTCTTTGCTGTTTAACAATAATAGAAGCCTTGCTGAAGACCAGCGAATATTGGCTCCGTCTGTCTTTGACACAATCCACATAATGTAATGTAAGTATAATTAATGTATCGCTATTCTTTTTTTTATCGAATAGGGTATTTGACAAAACTATTCTATACTTTAATCACTGATGTCTAAGGATTCTCTAGAAAACGTATATTTTACGTTCCGTTACATATAGTGCAAGAAAAAACGAAAACAAAAAATGTTATTTAAATATCCCACGAAAACGCTTTTACGGGCTACATGCGTGGCAACAAGCAGATGACGTCACGATGACGTAAACTTTGTACGACACTCACACTTTACACGCAACTGTTTACAAGCAGTTGACGTCATTAACCATTCGGCCAATCACAGTCGTTTACGATCACGTGACTAAAGTAGACAAAAATTTTTTTTTTTTCGATTTTCTCTTGATATATCCAGTATTTTTCTTAACTGACTAAATATTTGGTTTCCAAAATTCATATTCAATACGGATGCCATCAATAGATCTTATACAGGGTAACCACACTTAGTTTTTTTTAAACTCAGTTCAAAGTTGGGCTTTTAATTTTTTTTTTTTATTTGTTTGTAGTTTAAAGGCTCGTATTAAATTTTATTCCAATCATCAGCGTTAAAAATGAATCTTAAAAGATTCTACAATTACCCTAGATTAAAATAAAAGTAAAATGTTGCCAGTTTTGTTATTTTTAATGAAGTTATTGACGTTTGAAGCTTTAAAAACGACAAATTTCGAAAAAAAGTTAAAAAAAATCATTAAATAAACCCATGTGGCCTGGGTCTTTTTATTTGGCCCAAACACGTAGCAGACGGCCCCACGGATCCGTCATTTTCGTATGTCCAACGTTCTACCGAACACCCTGTATTTTACATGCTTTCAAATACCCTATTACGGTACACAGACAGATGGTATTGTTCGTCATTAATAGAATACAGGGTCCTTCTAAATATGCTGTCGGTTTGTAAGTGCATAATCAGACCATCAAATTGAACAATATTCTCTATTAAGACAAAGGTGGAAATCGCGATCAAAAAATATGCTGTTCCATTCAAAAGTGCAATCCTGCACATATGGGACCGCTGATTTTTTTTCACTAGTTCGAAGTTGGTCCCGTTTGTTCAGTTTTATGGTCTGATTGTCCTCTTAAAAAACCGTCTGCATATTAAGTTGGATCCTGTATGTCATTTGTTGGATTGTCAAAATAGATGCCTGCCTTTACGGAAAGGCAACGGAATCGAGTCGAGTTCATACATCCGTGCAAAATTGTTGATGCAAATCATTCATTTATTTAATCAACTTTCACAAGGGAGCCAACATCGATATCGCGAAAAATAAATTCTGTTGTTCGATAAAAAAATCTATAACTATTTTTTTTTTAAGATTTCAAAGTTCCATAGTAAAAGTTGTTCAGTTTGATGATCGTCTAAACTCTAAAGCACAAAGTATGTAAAGTTTACAGGTCGGTCAACTAAAGCTGGCGCGTGACACACATTTGCACAATGCCTTTGTCTCACAGCACGCATAATGAAAAGTTTCTCTATCTCTATCCAGCACGGACGCAGTGACAGGAAAAACACATTTGTGTGTCAACCCTGAATTTTTTCCGCAAACACAATTTGTGCGCCCGACAAGCGCATGGACGGTTTTCCCCAAACTAAAGCTGAAAGTTAAATCGACGTCACAACACGCAAGAAAACATGATTTTAATATGCAGTTACAGTGCACTTTCCGTAGCGTCACTTCACGGGTCATAATATTTGAGTGACGTTCAATACATTATGTGTCATTTCCAGCATCGGATATGTTTCCTGGAGAGGACGGCCCGATAGCACAGTCTGTAGTGAACCTGCCTGCTGTGCCGAGGGTCGCGGGTTCGAATCCTGTAAGGGACAAATATTTGTATGATGAATATGAATATTTGTACCCGAGTCATGGATGTTTGTATCTATATATGTATTCTATATCGTTGTCTAGTCATCATAACACAAGTCCAGGCTAGATTCTGGTACTTTAAATGTGACTAGATAATTTGTGTGACAATGTCCAAGATATTAAAAGAAAAAAAAAAGTTATTTTATTTGTGGTGTTTATATGTAGACCATACAATACCTATTTCCAGCTTCGTGGGGTGAACGCATATCTATCCACGGCGAAGGAGGCGAACGAATCGAATTTACTTTTAATTCTTCTGACGATTCGTCCGATTCGTTGCGGATCAGTGTGCGAGGTGTCATAGAATCTCATACAAAGTATTCTAAAATTAGATTCTTTTACCTCCTTCGGCTCATTCGCCGCGGATAAAATATGCGTCCACCTTTATTTAGCCACATGGTGTCATGCCAGATTTAGGCCCAGGAGAGCACATCAAATTCGATTTAGTAAGAATATATATATTAAATTTTTCGCACTTTGAATATTCACTAGAAGGTATTAGTTAGTTTTGTTTTAAAATATAAATTAATGTAACGACTTTTTTTTATTTTATTAAATTTACCTTCTGATGATGTACGGTCACCGTCAGAGAAATCTAACCCCGTTCACGAGGTCACTAGCTTATAGTTTGTTTGCTTTACTGTATGGTATCATTATTTTATTAAATAGACTATGTATTATTGTATACATAACTTTAGCTTAAGAATTTATATTGTAATAGTTATTAAGTCGTGTTATGTTGTAGAGTTTCTGACCGCATCTTCTCTACAGCGACAACACGTTCCGACGCCTTGATAGCTTTAAAAAAGATTTAACGTTTGATAAGTGTGCTGCAAGCTCCTATATTGAATAAATTATATTGACTTTGACTTTGCGCTTATAAAGATTTAGATAGAGAGGTCAGGTTATTCTGAAGCTGACTGTCTAATATTACCTACATTTACTACATTACCTACATTTTTTCATCAAAGCAAAAATAATCAACTGCACAACTCGGATAAAATCAAAGGAGGAAGATGCGGCCTTTACATTGCACGCCTGGACCGGCTGAACTACATTACGAAGTGTGAACTTGATTCAGTATAATCAAATTGTATACTAGGTATGTGACAATTTTATTATTGACGACCCGATAGCACAGTCAGTAGTGAACCTAGAATTAAACATTTTAACGGTATTACCGCGTTTGCCTGGTGAACATGCCTGCTGTGCCGAGGGTCGCAAGTTCGAATCCCGTAAGGGACAGATATTTGTATAATGATTATTAATATTTGTTCCCGAGTCAAGGATGTGTGTATCTGTAAATGTATTCTATATTTGAAAATGTTCAAAAAGTTCTATTATTTTTACTCGATGACTGAGCTAGAAGGGAAAAAAAAAATTTTATTTTAGAAAACTGTTCCATACAAAATACAATAAATGTTAGTAGGCATTGGAGAACTTGTATGTTGTTTTTCTCTTAAGAGTTATAATTTTTTCCGCTGTCGGGTCTTTAATTTTTTTTTTATAATTTTATTATTGTGTATTTGTTTCGATATTCGTGAAAGGACTGTGGAACGGTTGAGGCATGAAAGTGGAACAAAGTCACCTATTTTCGAATTTCATTATTTCAGGCGATGGACGTCCACTACTGGACATAGGGCTCCCCAAGGATCGCCATAACGACCGGTCCTGCGCTGCCCTCATCCAACGGGTTCCCGCAGCCATCACCAGGTCGTCGTACCATCTTGTGGTGGGAGGCATACCCACGTTGCTAATGCGAAAACGATGTTTTTTCGAATTTCATTTGCTTATTTTGTTTCAAGCAATTTCAAGCAAGAGAGGTGTGTCAGAACTGCCCAAATTGAAGATCCATATTCTCTGTCTACCCCTCTGGGAAAATGGAGTGAGTTTATGTATTTGTTTAATTTTCTCCTCAACTGATCAATTGCAATATTTGTGTAGCCTAGGCATAGAGAAGGAATTATATTTAAAACCAATTGAAGCTCTTCCATACAGTACCTACGTAGGTACACACGGCGATACATAAAGCTATACAAAACCAACATAAGTTGCCCGACCCGATATTTTTTACTCACCAACCAGCGGCCAGATTATTTTGGTTTTGAATAGCTTTATGTGTCGCCGAGTGTACTATAAATTATATTTAACTATATTATTATTAGCGTAAATGCAAAACCGCCGCGCGCATCTTCCTCTTCTTTATTTTATCCAAGTTAAATCACGTAATTTTCTCTCTTCTCGAAAATGAAACCTTATTAGGTAATATTTTATCAGAAGCAGAGGGTAGTAATCGAAAAACGATATTACTTTTTGTTGACGCCAGGTGCTTTCTAGTGCACTATACCTACTACATTTGGTTAGGTTCGCTTAGACAACATTGTGATACAAAATAAGAGAAACAAACCATCAGGGTTTACTAAACAAGTTTGAATTTTACTACTAGTAAAATAGTTTAAGTTGTATACGCCCGGGAATACGACTCTCCATACTATTCAATTTTTGTTTAGTGGCATCCGATGTGTTATCACAATTCAGCCAATGTCTCGTTATGTGGATAGTATATGAAGGAAAATTATCAGTAGTATTCATTAAGTCTAGAGTGGCAGTTTTGCCAATGTAAGTAGTTTATAATCTCAAGTGATTGTTTTAAGGTTAAAACACAAAAGAGTTCACAAAATGGTGGAGCCACGTGCAATCCTAACGCGCCGATACGCACGCGTCCGTACTCCGCCAGAATTGCAGCGCGACTCCCTCTCCATACTAATCGAAATAAACGATATTTTTTTTAATGACACCTACAGTTTGCTCAGGGAGCAGTTACTGCTTGTTACTGCGGACTATGGGGGGACCACACCAGTGACGGCGAAGCGCCCTGGTAGGTCTACCGAACCAGTTAATGATCTTAAGCAACCTGCCCAAGGGGCACCCATAATGGGTACGGACCTCGGCAATGGACGTTGCTGGGGAATGTGAATGAGCGCGTGGCTCTGGTCAGAATTTAGCCGTTTTCTTTGAAAAATTAGATTAATTTTAAAAAATAAGAAAACCAAATTATCCTATGATCTGTATTGTAAATTTACATTTTGTTTCGATCAACAATGTAAGAGTAGAGTCACGTTGCAGGTTCTGACCCGAGCACTTGTCTCGCGTGTTGCTCGCGCGTCGCGTTTTTGCCTGCCTCCTCAATCTCTTCTTGTTCTTGATCAAAAACAATCCCTGAGATTCGGATAGATACTCCCATAAACTACTTGACATTGGCGGAAATGCGGTGCTAACGCACAAGCAAAAAGACAATTAATTATTTTTTAAAAAGTAAGAGTAAAATGGTTACAAATGGAAAAAAGGGGTGAATTTAGATTCCTAATTCTTCAGTTTTGTTAATTTACATAGATTTCGAGAATAACCAAATCACTTCTCACGTCCTGTAGATGGTATTGTTTTGTTATCTGCTTAAAAAGTGTCATAGTTAATGAATAAAATGGATACAAAGTTACTAAATTTTACGGTAAAATCGGGCGGTAGAGCCTTAATGTCACCGTGGCTGTGGCTAAGGTAAGGCCATCAGAATTAGGCATAGAATATAAATAGACTGTGAACACAAATTTTAAGCCCCTCTGCTCTAGGCTAATCCCCTGTTTGTTAGATAGTTTACACATGACGTCTGATTATCTGGCTTCTGGTTTGTATACTGACTCGGGTTCTCACGGCCGCCTTCCATTACGCTACTGAAAATAGATAACTACCAGTTCAACATTGTTTACGTTATTTACCCCGTAAAGTGGACCTCACTTTATGTGAAAACAATGTTTCGTTAAAAATCATGTCAACGTGAAAAATCTGAAAATATTATAAAATTTCTCTTTTTAAACAACTTTTCATCTTATTTTTTTTTAATTATAAGTTTTGTTACTCTTTTGGTTAAGGGTTATGTATACATGTATCTCTTTGTTGCAAATAAAAAATTATATTTTTGATTTAATTACAACTTTTAGTTTTCCAATTGATGTAATTTAGGTGAAAGTGACAGACATTGTGGTTCCAGTAGATCACACAGATAAAAATAACGTCCAAGTCCGAGTATGACTCGTGCACAGAGGGTTTCGTACCAAGCCTGACACACACATTGACCGGTCTTTAGTATTTAATGTTACCTTAGAGTATGCAGTATAATCACACCAAGTTTGACAGTAAAAGGTGGCGAGTAGAAAAACAAAAATATTAAGTGCTGTCCCAATAAATACAAGAGACGTGTTTTTTTTAAGGTTTATTGTTTTTGCTCTATCGTAAAAACCGTGTACGTTTTTTATTTTATTTCCTTTTTGTTTTTCCACTCGCTAACTTTTACGGTTCTAAAGATACAACCCTTTAGAGCTAGGATGGATAAACGGAGAGACGAACGGACAGCATATTATGTGCTTAGCAATAGGGTCCAGTTGGCACCCTTTGGGTACGGAACCCTAAAAAGTTAATATTCATTATTCGTAGTCATGTATTTGTTCCTTTCGTTAAATAGTTCCAGACATGAAACCTTGTTGGGTAATGCAACATGTTTAAAAGATCGGACATATAATAAACGGCATCAAAAAAATTAAAAAAAAAAAATGTTTATTCTCCCTCTCTTTTTTATTTCGCAGATGCCATATTAAAATAATATAGCCTATGTCACTCTCACAATTTTTACGAATCTAATGACACCTCAAACGTAAACGGGTAAAATCCATCAAGCCGTTTAGGCTGTAGGCCGTGCCAAAGAAATAGACATACAAACATACATACATACATACACACACACATACATACATACATACATACATACATACATACATACATACATACATACATACATACATACATACGCTCGAAAAACTTAACCCTCCTTCTGGTGCAGTCGGGTAAAAAAAACAAGTCCGCCGCGCCAGACGTGAGCAAAAATCCAAATTAGGATTCTATTTAAAAAGGGATAATAAGTTATCCCTCAGAAGACCCACTCGTCATTTTTGATATAATCTGGCAACAACGAAATTATTTTCCGGCGAAGTCGCGGATAATCTGCCTGGCAGTCGGTTTCCATTTATCGCGAAAGGGCCCTCTGTTTGTGGGTGAAAACATACGGGAATTTAATAAAAGGTGCGTACCCGTCCGCGTTTGGCTTATCTGGTTCAAATTCTCATTATTTATTGACACTGCCGTGGTGGTCCAGTGGCGAGTAATCTTGCCTGCCGTGCAGGAGGCGATATGGTTCGATCCCGGTCCAGGCCGATTTGTAACACCACTGGCTTTTCGGTGAAGGAAAACGTCGCGAGGAAATCTACATGCTTCAATTTCGAGGCATGTATTGTACCCACTGTCCATTATGTGGCGACGGGCTCACTCCCCGTCACACTGGACAGAGATTCGGTACTAGTGAAACGTGGATGTTCTGTGGTTTCAGAATATCTCTGACTACCCCCTCTGGGAATATAGTTGTGAGCTTATGCTATGCTAATCACCACTGTCAATGTTAGTATTATTAGGTACCTAACGGTAATAAAAACTCAGTTTTTAATCGTGGTAGGTGCATAATTATGTAGCAGTCTGATCGTAGAATGGGGCAGATTGCGATATGCCAGAGCATTGCATCATAACTCAACCCCTCTCGGTAAAAGATGTGAGTTTATGTATGTATGACTTTCACATCGATCTAAAATTGGTCGAATATCGACGTTTTATACAAGGGTCCTTCTTATTATGCAGACACTTTTTTAAGGGGATGATCAGACCGTCAAACCGAACAACTATCTCTATGGCACCAACATCGAAATCACGAAATAAAAATCTGCTGTTCCATACAAAACTGCAAACCTCCTGAAGTCAAATATATGAACAAGCTGATATTTTTTTCGCGATTTCGATGTTGATCCCATAGAGAAAGTTGTTCAGTTTGACGTTCTGGTCATCCTCTTAAAAAATTTTATCATATTAAGAAGTACCCTGTATAATAGCTCGGCTGGTTGGACTTTAACGTACTTATTTGATACGACTCTAAACACCTAAATAAAGTTACCAATACTGCCTGATTCATAATCGTCTCGTGTTTCTAACAGAACCATTTCACAGTATAAGAAAGAGTATAGCACTACATACAGTACGGACACCTACCACCTTTTACCTCACCTCCTCTGGGTTGTAAGCGTGGCAGAAAAAGTTGTATTCCTATCTCACTCGCACTTACTCAGTATGACTCATGCTTACATCTTCTTGTCAGTTTTTCCGATTTGTATGAAGCGGCAGCCAACTATCCATAAAGTTCCACGTATCCAAGGCGACCATAGTATCCACACACATATTTAAGAGGATATGTGAAAAAAATAGGATTCTTCAAAGCATCAGATATCATGAAGTACTAGCAGTAGGAGTATGATTTCAGGATATGTGTAAATTGAACATATTATTAAAATTTTGATTGCCGCCAAAACACGATTAAGACAAATTTTCTCGATAGAAAAACAAGCCAAAGTAGCCTCCGTCTTTATCTATAAACGCTTGGAACTGCTAAACGGTGAATAATAGAAACACGAGACTTGATTTAAAAAATAGAGATTGATATTTTATAAATTTTGATTGCAGCAGAAATTAACTTACATAAATAGTAAAATCACAACTAAATAAAGTTTGTTTTGGCGCTTACGTCGTTTTATTTAGTCAGGCGCGCGCGCTGCCCCATCTCTTTCTCTCGCGTCAGGCAGTAATATAAGCTATCACAATCTATTAAAAAGCTCAGTCGGCTGTGGCCTTTGCCCGCGTCAGACCTGCGTTCGCATGCTCAATTTCCGAATTACGATTAATTATCCAGCTTACGTGTAAATATTATAGTGTAATATATTAAATACAATCTAAAATAAATTCGAGGCCATAGCAGCTTCACATTTAAGAGAATATAATTCGGAGCGCGCTCCATACAAACGAAGTCTGGTGATATTTTCAATAGTAACCAATTAAAGTCAATGAAATTTTTCAGAAAAAATCTAAAAACTAATCTCTATGCTTGTATGAAGTCAGATTTTCGTTAAAATGTATAGTTTTAAAGTTACAATACCTCAAAGATTTCCATACAAATCTTAAATTAATTCTAGCATTAAAACTGTATATTTTAACGAAAATCTGACTTCATACAAGCATAGAGATTAGTTTCTAGATTGTTTCTGAAAATTTTTCATTTACTGATTGGTTAGTATTGAAAATTTCACCAGACTTCGTTTGTATGCAGCGCGCATTTACGCATTCGGAATAAACTTCTCTTAAATATATTTCTCACTCAAATATGTGTAGCAGTTTTTTTGGACTTCATAGACCAAGAGCTAGCTGTTATTATCTTTAAGTCGTCGTAATTTCCTTACCCCGCACTCTTGCCCTGAATACAAATCTCTTTATTTCTCATACAATCTTAATTTCTACGCTTACAAACCAATATAATTATATAGTTAAGATACTTATTTTCTTATACTAAAAATAGCAGGTGCATCATCCGCCGGTGCATAACAGAGTGCAGAACGAAAAGGAGGTACAATATTTATATGACCCCGGCCCCCGCTTCCTCATACACAGGTTCCGGACGCCGGGGCACCCCTCGCTCGCCTGTATGCGCTGACAGAGATGGAGCGTTCTGTCTCTTTCTAACAATTATTTCTAATAGGATTCTACCCCTTCTAATGAGGTAGTGAAGCTTATTGGCATAACGTCTAATTGGAATTTATAAGTTCTAACTCGATTCTAATTGTTTTATTTACTTGTGCTATGCGTTAATTTTATTAGGGAAGTGTACCTAATCTAATCTGGGGTAGAAATCACTAGAGAAATCGAATAAGAATCTATTAGAACTATTTACATAACTTATGTGCTAAGCCCTAATTCTAATAAGAAAATTTTATTTATTGAAATGAACACTTAACCTAAACTTATCCTACTAGTATAAAAGGGTATATAAAACGAAATAAACAAAGTAATGTAAAAAACTATGTACAAAGGTAGTCAATCCAGGTTATGTCGTGCACATTTCTCCCGCCGTCGCAGCTCTGCGATCCAACCTGTAGCACGACGATCCTCTTGGTCGGTCTCCGGAGGACATGCCCGTTGCTGGTTACGACGTCCACGATCCTCACCTCGCCGTCTCGCCCTGGGTAGACCGCGACGATCCTTCCTGTCGGCCATGTGTTGCGGGGCAGGGTGGGGTCGCAGACGAGTACCAGGTCGCCGATAGCGTGCGCTGGTCGTGTGAGGCTCCCGCTGGTGTTGGAGTAGAGGCTGGTACTCTTTGACCTGGCTCCAGAAAACGTCCGCCATCGTTGAGCGCGCTGCGCTTGCGCGCGGTGAGGTCGTTTGGGTCCCAACAGGATGTGGTTGGGTGTAAGCGCCTCCGGTTCTTCTGGGGTCACCGCCACGTGTGTGAGTGGGTGGGAGTTGACGGTGTTCTCCGCCTCGGTGAGCAGGGTGAGCAGTGTCTCGTCGCTAGGGTACTGCTCGTGGAGTTTGATGTGCAGTGCCTCCTTCACGGTGCGTACCATGCGCTCCCACGCGCTGTCCATGAAGGGGGAGGCCGGGGGTACGTAGCGGCAGGTGATGCGCCGCGCCGTCGCCTCCTCGCTGACCGCCGCCAGCGTGGCCTTGGCGAGCTCCTTCTCCGCAGCCTTGAAGCACGTCGCGTTGTCACTCCATAGCTCCTTAGGCACTCCTCTTCGTGCCACGAACCTCCTCAGGTCGCCGGTCGCCGGAGAAGTAGGCTTCGCTCTTCGTATCTTGCATAGTTGACAGTGTTTGATGACGTTCACGCACCGTCGGTCGTATCTTCAGTACCCATAGTCGCTGCTGTAGCTCATTCACGACGGTTTCGATACCGCCATGTAGTCGCTCGTGCACGTGTTGTATGTACAGTCGCGTGAAGTAGTGTTTCCCGTCGAGTACGGTCGGGCTCGCAGTGTCTTCAACGATGTCAGGTGCTACGTGGATTCTTCCTTTGAGCCATCTTCGCCGACGACCACTGATAGCGCCGACAGCTTGTCTCCCGGCTGAGGCGCCGCGCCGTCTCGGAAAGACAATCTTCTTGTACAGGTTTCCACCATAGTTTCTCAGCGCGAATGAAATAGTGCGTTTCGATACCGATGGTGTTGCTATCTCATTTCTTCACGTACGGTGTCCCGTTCTTGCGTGTTTTCTTATCAATCTTTGAATCAGAGTCGTTTTTATTGTTTTCTTTCGTTCGTTTGCGCTTCGTAGCCAATACTGTTTCATTTTTCTTCTTTCGACATAAATTGACGAACTGTAGCATGCGCACCGTAGCTCGTAGCAAAAGTAGGAACGACGAAAATCGCTCGATTCGAGGTAGGTGAGCGTGGTCAGGTCGCTGGTGGGTGACGTGACAAGTCTCCTCTCTTCTCCTGTCTTCGGTGCTTCTGTCTTCGTCTCTTGTGGCCATTCTCGTTCGTGGTTTCGTAGGAAGCTCGGCCCGTTGTACCATCGGACCTCGCTCCCGCCGATAGAGACCGTGGCGCCGCCCGAGTTGGCGGAAAACTGCTGTACTACTGAATTTGTATTGGACACCCATCCGCATAGCTCGAAGCCGGCTTGCCGATGAATGTAGTCGACTGATTTCGATACTTCTTTGGCTTCTTTTTCGGTCGGAAAACTTGTTATGTAGTCGTCCATGTAGTGGTTCTTTTCAATGGCTCGCGCGGCTGCAGGATACTTTTCTTTGAAGTCTGAAGCATTTCTATTCTTCACGTATAGCGCGGTGCATGGTGATGACATCGCGCCGAAGATCACTGAAGTCATGCGGTACTCTCGCGGTCGCTGGTTCCCTCTCTCGTCGCCCCGCTATAGAAATCGTAGTGCCTCTCTGTCGTCCTCTTGAACTTATATTTGCATAAACATTAATTCTTTTATGTCAGCTGACACGGCGTGTTGGTGTTGACGAAATCGCATTACAACTCCCGGCAGAGATTGCAGCAAGTCTGGACCGCAGAGTAGCATATCGTTCAGGCTGCGTCCGGCTGTCTTCGCTGTGGCGTACTCTTATCTTCGGTTTCGCGGGGTTAATGACCGCGAAGTGGGGTAGGTACCATGTTTTATTTGGCACCGGCGGTGTGGTAGCTTCCTCGGCGTAGCCCAAAGTGAAGAGGGTTTGCATTCTTTCTTCATATTTCTTTTTCAGGTCTTCATCTCGGTCTAGTTTCTTCTCTAGGTTGTGCAGCCGTTTGAGTGAGTTTTTGTAGTTGTTCGGAATCTTCATGTCGTCTTCTTTCCATATAAGTATTGTTTTGAAGCGTCTGTCGGGCAGGCGGTGACTGGTTTCATTCAATATCTTCAATGCGCGCTGCTCAGGGTCACTATTCTGTACTCGTTTTTCTATCCCGATTGATTCAATCTCGAAATAATTCTTCATCATCTTCTTTTGTGTATAGTTATTGAAATTATGTATTTTCATTAATAACGCCAAATAATATTATACAGGGTGTAAGGAAAAGTATCATTTTACTATGGGAGCAAACCGTTATGGGAGTTACAACTCTTTGCGTTCTACCTATCTATCTCAAGAACGGTTAACTATTATAAATGACCAAATTTGAAGAAAATTTAAAGTTCTACAATTTTTTTTAAATCTTCAAAGGTCATTTAGAGCATAGAAAAGAAGATATTTCCTAAAGACCTGTTTTTTGACATTTTACCTTGAATCTTTTGACCTGCATAAACGAGATTTTATGTGACATTTGACCTAACGTATTGGATGTCATAACGATGATTTAAAGAAGTTTGTAGCTTATTATCTCTCAATCCGAGGTTGACCCTTTTTTTCACCTAATTTTCCTGGGGTACTAGGAGAAACAGTGATAATGAAAAACAAAACGGAACAAAACATTAAATTTGAAACGTAGGCAGGAACATACCAGAAGTATGAGAGAAAAGAAAAGGTAATAAGTTGTAAATAATTTTCCAGCACTCTGTGACCTAAACCTGCATATACGTTTAGCACCCTTGCTTGTGCTCGGGTGCTAACTTCACGCTCTGCAATAATGAACTACTTAAGTCACACTTATCGTAATGTACTAATGTAAATAAATGTTGATTTTAGGTCGTAAGATAAATATTATTAGTGATTTTGTAAATAAATGTTGATTTACCATTTTAAAATTCATTCATACCTGTTATAATATCCTGCATCATCCTCATCCTTCAATGCTATGCCATGCATCTGAGGGATGCGAGGTATTTTAGAATTACCTATGGATTTTCAAAATAGGTTTATGAGTGTTATACAACTTCTCAACCTGAAAGTTCTTGTGGTATCGAGAATAACTGAGATTATTGCAGTATTACGAAACTTATTTTTTCACGTTCTTCTTACATTTTTGTTGACGGCGTAAAATAACTTCCAGGTTTCATCTAGATAGTCGGTATGTTTTGACCATATAATGTTTTGACTTGTATTATATCAATTACAAGTACAAAATAAGAAGTTGAATTGATTTGATTACGGGACCTAAAGACGTAAAGCCTAACCAAGAACCGAACCGAAGACCAACAGGTAGCTCTCGTACTATAAAGTAAAACAAAATCCTGTAATGATAGTTTTTTTCCTTCTAGATAGGTACAGTGATTTTCGGTATGATATTAATGAGTTTTAAGTTTTTTAAGTGAAATTAATTAAAGAGTATCGTTAGTTAGGTATTGTTTCTATCTATAAATTGGTTGTCCGTAATTGATCCTGTAACAAATTAATAATTGATCAAGGAGGATAAATAGAACGATACTTAATTGTAATATATCGTGTTTTTTCATACGACAAAAGGTACTAATAATATATTAACAGCGAAGCCTCTTCTACGCATTTTGAGTGATTTGATTTTCGCGGGCTAGTGCGCGACGATGTTCGGTAGCGGGGCGCGGGGCGCTTGCTGCGCTAAGCCACGCCCATTTCGCTTCAATTATTTTTCGACATAGGCCCTTAACACGTGAAAAACACCAACTTGTATAAGTATGACTGTACAGCCAACATCGAGCCCACGAAATAGTGGCAGTTTCTCTCCAGATAATGATGGCGTCACGTCGCGTCGTGGTGACGTGTGTCCTATACCCGTATGTTTCCAAACAAAGCAGCGAAACCAGAATCCCGCGGACTTCCTTCCGGGCTTTTAACGGGATCACGCATCTCGAGTGGAAAGAAGATGATGTGCTGTTCCATGTCCCGTTTTATTTTGGGAAAGCCATTTATGTAATTTGTACCCAACCCTATGTTGGACATGGATGGTTTGAGAACGACAAAGTCTTAAAAGGTTTCCTGTGTGTGATCATTATGTGATATACGTCGGGTAATATAGGGTCCAACTTAATATGCTGACACTTTTTTAAGGGGATAATCGTCAAACTGAACAACTTTCTCTATGGGACCAACATCGAAATCGCGAAAAAAAAATCAGCTGTCCCATACATTTTGCTCAAGTAGGTTTGCAGTTTTGTATGGAAGAGCTGATTTTTTTTGCGATTTCGATGTCGGTGCCATAGAGAAAGTTGTTCAGTTTGACGGTCTGATCATCCCCTTAAAAATGAGTCAGCATATTAAAAAGGACCCTGTATAGTGATGACGGTAATGAACGTGGTAACTTGAGTGACAGTAAATCTTCTTCTTCTTATCGTGTATGTAGCAGCCCTGGTGAAAGTATTTTCAAACTGCCTTTCACAGCCTTTCACAAGGTTTTCATACAATTAATGAATGAATGAAATATACTTTATTTACACCAAACATAAAATATATTGCACAAGAAACAAAAATGTGGTATTACTTTGGTTGATCGAATCAAGAACAGTGTGATAAGGGATTGGTGTAAGTTGAAGGATGATATAGTAACAAGGATTGAGAGGGGTATTCTTAGATGGTTCGGTCACGTAGAGAGAATGAATGAAAGAAGACTTACGAATGAAATATTCCAAGCAGAGGTGAGCGGAAGTGTTGGGAGAGACCGTCTGAGGAAAACATACCATGATCAAATCAATGATCTTTTCCGAAAAGGACAAGTGCGTAGCACCCTCAATCGACGGAAGTGCATGAAAAGATGTATGAATGTGAATGAGGCTAAAGAGGTGTGACAGAGTCGTAGCGTGTGGCGGTCCGTGGTCTCTGCCTACCCCCATGGGACAATGGCGTGAGCTTATGTATGTAGAAACAAAAACTAGTTATGGTACAAATCAAGCGGTCTTATTGCTAAAAAGCTATTTCTTCCATACAACCTTAGGGTAAAGGAAATATGACAATCAGGTGATTCAGCCTGCAATGTCCTAACCAACTGGGGAAAAAGGCACAAAGTGATATATCACTAGGTTTTCCCCCGTGGGAATCGAACCCACGACCTCCGTGTTAAGAGCCCAATGCTCTTAACCATTAGACCACAAAGACAGTTAATAGATTCACAGTAAACAGACAGTAAATAGATTCCCTAGATAGATCAGGATCATGCCCTCGATGCGATGGGTGTTCATCAGAGAGATCAGATCAGAGGTGATAGGTCATACATCAGAGATGTTAATTATGTAGTGGATATAGCCACAGAATAAATATTGGTACCTACCGGTACAGAAGAATCACTTCGAAAACAGATTTAAATAAATAGCGACTCTCACTGCACGGCAATAAGGTGCAAATTTATTCGTACCCGTCCTATCGTACAATTCGCGAATTACCTACCAACCGTCACAACGGCGCGCATACAAACAAAAATGAACCGAATCATAAGACATGAAAGCTTCCTTTTGATAGTCACGTTCTTTCACGTGCTGACAGCGTGACATCGCTAGGGTTTTCAAGTCTCGCATTGACTACTCACAAAATGGCGGCAAGTCTAATGATATTTGACTAAGGAGTTTACACGGTATACCTAACCTATTGCCATTCACCACTCGGTGGGGATCGCCGTCAAGTGTCGCTGAGCTGTGGAGTGAGACAGGCCTGATTTAGCTATGATTTGCAAGCTAAACTGGCAGTTGGCTGGTCATAATATCTGCCATAGAACCTGACAATCAATGTCCGATAGGAGTCAAAGTTCTAGAATGTTAGTGATCCACCTTACGACGCCCTTGAACAGGCAGTTGGGTCTTGGCTCCGACTGGATAACGAAGATCGAGGATATAATTTTTGGAGAGTCTTTTTCAGCATTGGATTAATTTCTCAAAAATAACAGAAGTGTGGTCTGTCTCCGAAAATGATATTCTCAGCCTGACTGTACTTTGAATATGATGTCTTGTGTTTATCATGATTTGCGAATATCATTATTTGCGAATATCTTATTTCGCGTATGTGCTATTATGAGAATATAATGTGCTACTAATATGATGTTTTGAGAATATCATATACTGCGACGGAGCGGACAGATCGAATAATTGTGATAACACTTTGCTGGATGACACATTTAATCTACAGGGCCATAATCAGGCCAAAAAATAGTGCCTGACAAATATCTGAAGCAAAAACCCTACAACACATTTCATTTGTTATATTATTAAACGGCAGAAACAGGTTTGAAACGAGGTATTCAAAACTGAATATGAATATGGAGAGAAAACGGTTGAAATTATTGTCAACATTACATCGTCTAGATAAATGACTATGAAACCATGCCCTAGGCGTGACCCGACACTAAAAATAAAGCCAATTTTTCAACGTAAAATTAATTCCAAAACAAAACTATTACGGTGTGATAACAATAGCTGTGAACTCAGGAACCATTTGTCAAGAAAGAAATATTATTTTGCATTTAAAGTGTGTAGTCTACTCTACATAAGAACTCTCCACGTATGACTCTTATAACAAAGTGTTAAGAATGAAAATAACTTCATTCGCGAGACATCTAAACTTGGAGTCAGGTGGAATTAGTGATTTATTTTGCTGCAACGAAAGATGGATGTTACAGTTTTGAAAGTGATATATTACGGCGGAATTTTAATGCAGCATTCTTGCGGACTTGTAGACTTTATGCCAAAAATGGGAGAAAAACTATTTTTCTATCCATTTTCATTTTATAACTTTTCCACGAAAATGTTTCTGGAAAATTTTATTACTCTGCCAAAAAAGAGGAACACCTAATCGGAGTTGGTGTCGTACCAAAAGATCATATACAGGGTGATATTAATGTAATTAGCATCCTTTTAAACAAAGAGACCCATCAAACTGAACAACTTTTACCAGAGGAGCAAATAAATCAGAGCAAAAAGAAAATCTGGGTTCCATACTAAACTACAAGAAAAATGCTAATGATATCAATTTCTCCCTGTATACGAATGTTCACGACCATAATACCTACCTTTCGGGGACGATTAAAAACTTTGCTACAACTATCGAACATAAATCTTCCTAAAATAAAATTATATTAACAAAAATACTATTCATTTGTTACAAATTTTTTTCCGTACTAGCAAAAATAATTCTTTTAGAGAGTAAAAATTGTTGATATGAAACATCTATTGGCCCGCCTTGGCATTAAAACCGACTCGTATTGGCTATGTGCACGACACTAGCGCCCCTAGCGGTGTCGGACCGCCGTGAATAATTTCGAGTAACATGTTAGTTAAAAGTTTGTTATTTTTATAATAATATAATGTAAAAACTAAAGAACTTTGCAATATTATCGATATCAAAAATTTTAAAATTCTATTTGCTAGAATCCACGATATTTGCAGTGCCAATTTCCGTAAAAACTTTTATCCCGGTTTTCACACCTTTGGAGATAAAATCTCAAAAAACCCTTTTTAGTGAGCACCTAGATGCCAATAGAAACTTCCATGCCACATTTTAAGTTTGTAGTCTTTACAGTTTTGGAGATTTCGTGTTGAGTTAGTGTGTGGAATTGTGGATTTGCATAGATTCAAGCATATTTTACACAGCTTGACCAACAACAGTACACATTTCTGCCACCCCTGGCGCTGCGATCGATTTGTCAGTTCCCATCACCACTTCGCACATAGCCAACACCGTAATGGAAATGGTTCTCACGCCATGTTTGACAGCTGCAAAGTTTTCGTAAAAAGCGCGCGATATCGGGAGAGTGCGATATTGACAGCTGCAATTTAGTTCGTCGTTCCTGAAGCGCAAAGTTCAAAATCTTCAGAGGGCGTTGTTTCACATCTGCCGGCCGTACCGCGACGGCCACTTTTTTTAAATATCATGCAAAAGTGCTATCATAATCAAATTTTAAACCTAGAAAGGCTTTCAGGCAAATTGAACCAATCCCATACTGTACCTAATGTGCTTTTGAAATCCAATAACATTTGTTGTGTTTCGAAATCATACGGGCGTTATCAAACAGTAAACGAATAGTCGGGGAAATCTATGGATTTTTGTATGGAGAAGGTTGCATTAATTGCACTTTTGTCGATAATTTGTAATATAGTAGTTAAATACCTGAAAAACATAAATTCTCAATAATCTCCGTTTTTTCAATTGTGTGTTATTGAATAATTAAGACATTTACAAAACATTAAATTTAGGTTGAACAAAAAATGGAAAATTGGGGATTTTGTACAGGATGGCTTCATTCAATACGTTTTAGTTATAACAATAGTAATCCCCGGTTAATATCGTAAATTTGAGCAGATATTTAATATTTTGTAAGTCTTCAAAAATTATAACCTCAAAACTAAATTATTTACTGTTTGTTTGTACACATTAAATTTGCCTTCTGTCTCTTTTGCTAGTATGATGGAAGAAATATCTTTCGAAATAAGCTTGCCCTTAGTACATTTATATCGATATTAAGGTATTTCTCAGGATCCTGACCCAATATAACCACGAAATCTCGACAAAAATGTTATAAGCTAACAGTAATATAATTTCAAACACAATTTACTAAAGTGTCTTTAATGCAATTTCAAACCTTATTTTTCCTAGACTAGAAATAATACCAACTATACTTCATTTCAAATAAGGACGAGAAGATTTTCCGATTCCTATACAGGATGTAAGGAAAAGTATCATTAACCTTTAAACCACATACTCTACCCATCAAAATGATCAACCTTTACTATGGGAGCAAACTTGTCAGCGCAAAAAATATCTGCTGTTCCATACTAAACTGCAATGCACGGTTCCAAGTTTTCTTTTAGGTAAAAGAATCGACATTACTACTATTTTCTTATTATTATGCAATGGGTACGGAACCCTATCATAAGCGTATCATGGTTTTTTCATCGAATTTTCCTGGGGTACTGGTGGATCCTACGTTACGCACGAGATTAAGGGGATATAATTCGGAGCGCGCTCCATACAATTTATTGACTTTAATTGGTTAGTATTGAAAATATCACCATAGTACGTTTGTATGGAGCGCGCTCCGAATTATATCCTCTTAAATATGACGCCCTTGACGAAAGACACTGCTTATCCCCTTGGTGCATAATCTACTCAACCCATCAAACTGAACAACCTGTATTATGGAAGCAAACCTGTCAGCGCAAAAAAAATCTGCTGTTCCTCAAATTTCGTTGCTATTTGAAATGGAGTATAGGTATTCTTCAATATTATGTCACATAATGATAGGATAAAGAACATTGTAGTGGGTAATTGGAATGGATGTTTCTTATTTTTCAAAAGACTTTCTTTTACCAGATATTTTCGGGAATGAAGGGAAGGTCAAAATTAAATGATGGATGAATATCTGAACTCAACAGTGCATAATTATAAACTTGATTGATGCTTGATGAGCTTAGATGTATTTATGATAGATATACTTACAGCAAAAACACAGAGTTAACATAAATTAAGCATACAGAATGCCGCAGCGGCAAAATGAGCGTGATAAATATACTTAGATCAGTGGCGGATTTGCAGTCTTCGCCGCCCTAGGCCCCAGGCCATGTATTAAGTACCAGCCGCCCCATTCTCAGCAACCATCATTTATACTAACATACTAATGAATTTACTTTATTGCCAACTTTTATCGAAATCGATTCAGAAATGCTGCTAGTTTGTAATATTTTCCGAGGATTCAGATAATATTTTGAGTTATTTCTTGTTATAATCAGTGAATTTTTTGTCACGATTGGCCGCCTCTAATATCTGGCCGCCCTAGGCCCATGCCTAGTAGGCCTTAGGACAAATCCGCCACTGACTTAGATGAAATAACATTGCCACTAAAGAATCACGCAAAACACGATGCAACGCAATGGCAGTACGTACACGATAAAATTGTTTTTATTAAGTAAAGTATTCTTCTCGGGGATAAAGGTGTTTTCGTCTTGGATAACCTTTTACCCATCGCTGCACTTAGGATTATAAACCAGGTTTTCCTTCTTAAGGGTATTTTACTGTTGGCGCGCTCCATACAAACTAAGTCTGGTTATATTTTCAATACTAACCAATTAAAGTGGGTGACATTTTTCAGAAACAATCTAGAAAGTAATCTCTATGCTTGTATCTTATCAGATTTTGGTTAAAATGTATAGTTTTAAAGATACAGTGTCTCAAAGATTTTCATACAAATCTTAAATTAATCCTAGCATTGAAACTGTATATTTTAACGAAAATCGG
Organism: Agonopterix alstromeriana; assembly: GCA_963924505.1. Taxonomy (NCBI): domain Eukaryota; kingdom Metazoa; phylum Arthropoda; class Insecta; order Lepidoptera; family Depressariidae; genus Agonopterix; species Agonopterix alstromeriana. The sequence continues at coordinate 1,401,676 of OZ004663.1, read as the reverse complement.
ACAAGATACAAGCATAGAGATTTGTTTCTAGATTGTTTCTGCAAAATTTCATTGACTTTAATTGGTTTGTCTTGAAAATATCAGACTTCGTTTGTTTGCAGCGCGCATTTTTTGCATTCAGAATAAACTTCTCATAACTCCCTCACTCACTATGCTCGGGTTAACCCTATAGCCCAATTACATAAGGATTTAACCTCAGAATGCGAGATAATAATCTATTTGCATGAATCAAATTTACGGAATCCTAAACGTTAGGTCAACACAAAATCACGTGTACAGTTTAAGGTCAAGTGTAAGGTGTTTTTTTTTAAATATCTTCTTTCCTATGCTCTAAATGACTTTTGAAGATTTAATAAAAGCTATAGTTTGGTATGATTTTATGTGAGTTTTGACCTAACTTATGATTGAATGAAATGATTTGAAATACAAGTTTGTGGCTTATTATCTCTCATTCCGAGGTTGATTCCTTTTTAGGGTTCCATAGTCAAAAAAGGAACCCTTATACTTTCGTCCATTCTGTCTGTCTGAATGCCTAGCCCATATAAAATATAGATTTCGGTATGTACTTACAATGGGAATCGACATTACTACTATTTTTTTATTCCACTTATGCAATGGCTACCGAATCCTATCATGGGCGAGTCCGACACGCTATTGGCCGATTTTTCATCGAATTTTCCTGTGGTACTGGAGCATTCTTCGTTACGCACGAGATTAAATATGGCGCCCTTGACGAAAGACACTGCTTATCCCTTTGACTAATTATTATATGGACTGGTTACGCGTGTAATTCTACTAACAAACATTTCTGCCACTTTTTGCGGGGGGCGAGGTAACATGAAATCCGCAACTTTGGATTTTACTCCCCATAACTTTAGATTCTAATTTTGAATGTTAAAAATCATGAAAAGTAGTCTCGTGTGAACCCCAAACGTTCTAAGTTCGAATTTATTTTTTCGCAATTATAGGCTGTCTCGTTTAGTGATAAGGTGTAAAATTGAATGCAAATGCACAAGATCAATTGTGCTTATACCGTGGCAGAGGGGAAATGCTACCGCAAGGCTAGTCCTTATAATAATTAGTCAAAGGCTTATCCCCTTGGTGCACTACTCTGCTATTATTCACCAAAAGGCGTTAACAGGAAAAGGGGCTTCTAGTAACTGGTTCTGTTTTTGCCGAAGCCCATAGAAACGTTTTTGCTATTCTCGAAACATTCACACCCTATCTGCAGAATAAGTTAGTTTTTGCCCGTTAACGGTCGGTGTTGACCGCACTAATTCCATTCGGATTTGAGACCGGTCACAAAACATGGAACCGTTTTGAGGCTAAAGCATTGCTTGAATTATTAATTGTTCTTGTAATTTATTTCCTAAATGTTATCTAGGTAGCCGGGATGTTATAGTTAGAAGACGTATTGTATCTATAAGCAATGCCTTGTCTGAAGATTTTGGCTCTAATTTTGTATTCAAAATTACAGTGCTTATGTTACGTGTAAATTCTTTTATTGCTGTTGGTTTACAAATAAGAAAAAAAAAGTGCGCATAACGGCATTATGATTTTATGTACATTGTCGACATCGTACAAGCAACAGTTTGTGCAAAGCCCGCAGATTTTTGCGGATTTGAATTTGCGCGCAAGTAGAGAAATCATGCTAGACGTTTTGCTGGCTTTGTGTAACGTCAAAACGTACTTTTAAAGTTTAATGTTGAGTTGATTTAATTTAGAACCTAGGTTTATGATTAGCGAAGTTATATCATGATTAGTAAGTGAACATAGCAGCTGACAATGCCCAATATGATCCGTAAAAAGCATAAGCATATGCTCACGACTATATTCCCCGAGGGGGTAGTCAGAGATATTCTGAAACCTCATAACATCCACGTTTCACCAATAGTACCGAAAATCTGTCCAGTGTAACGGGGGGTGAGCCCGTCGCCACTTGTAATGGACAGTGGGTACAATACTTGCCTCGAAATTGAAGCATGCAGGTTTCCTCACGATGTTTTCCTTGTGATCCGTAAAAAGTCCGCAATAAATCGGCAGTCTTTGCACAACTGCCTGTTACTATTCGGTCTATCTTTCGGACTTTGCACGTAACCACAGATTTATAATAAGTTACTACCAGGAAGGTGGCATAGGTATTTTCTATACCAAGGCTGGCCAATAGATATTCTAGACGGGCAACATTTTTTAAGTGGAGGCGGCACTACTACTTTTAGTGAGAGGTTATTAGTAGTTACCCTTTAGTTACCCAACTACTAAAATTATACATTAAAAAGGAAATCATACTTAAGATTTTTTAGATTCTTTTTCAAAAATACCCAATTAAAGTCAATGCAATTTTTTAGGCACGATCTAGAAACCAATATCTGTGCCATAGCGTAAATTTCAAAATATACTTTGTCTGTGCTTTACATTTGTCAGATGTCCGTTAAAATATTAAGTTTCAATGCTAGTATTAATTTAAGAATTGTATGCAAAACTTTCAGCCACGATAACTTTGAAACTATATATTTTAACGGTAATCTGACAAATAATTTAAAGCACAGATATTGGTTTCTAGATCGTCTCAAAAAAAAATATTGACGTTAATTGGAACCTATTGAAAATACTCGTATGACCAAACTTCGATTGTATTGAGTGCGCTTCGAATTATATCCTTTTTCTGAGACTAATTTAGTAGTATAGATAGATACAGTCGCGATAGACAGGCGTCGACAGGTGCGGTCGCGTCGGGATATTGGCCGGCTGGCTGATCTGCTGTGGCGGGTAAAATCGGCGGGTAAAATCAAACGCGGGTCTGCGTTTGGCCAGCCTTTGTCTTTATCGTTACCAAATACCTACGTAACACTTAAACAAAGTCATACCATGGCAATTTCATATAAACGGGCTCTACTTTTTAGTTTTGAAGTCTGTTTTTAACCTACTACAAACTCCCACATGCCCATCCAGTTTAGTGAGAGGAGTTGTCTTCCCGTCAGTGGAATTCAACAGACTATTTTTCTTTTAGTTAAGAAAATGTAATAATCTACATAACATCCAATAAAATGATATAGACATTCTAATCAGTGTAAAATTGAAATTTTATTCATCGCTGCCGGCACAGATGTGTGGACGGAGATCCATTATACCACGTCAAATACTAGCTCTAATTTATTGTGAGATCCTTTGTGGTTCTTACCTTTGGTGTCATAAGAGGTGAAATAGTGTAAGAGCCTTTTCACACGCAATGCTTTCAGCTTGCGATGTTAACGCAGCGCTTTGTCTTCCCATATGATAGTAAATTAGTATACTTCCTTTCAAATAATGACGATAAGATTTTCCAATTCTGATTTGCAAATACATGGTGCAAGGAAAATCATTAACCTTTAAACCACATACTATGTCCACATACAAAACCAGTGAACCGTTACTCACGTTTAACAGCTGCGATAATTACCTTTGACAGCCTGCATCTTGCAAGATTTTGACATGATAACCAGATTTCGTTTGTATGGAGCGCGCTCCGAATTATATCCTCTTAAGGGTTATTACTGTTGGTGCGCTCCATACAAACGAAGTCTGGTGAGATTTTCAATACTAACCAATTAAAGTCAATGAAATTTTGCATAAACAATCTAGGAACAAATCTTTATGCTTGTATCGTGTCAAATTTTCATTAAAATGTACAGTTTTAAAGTAACAGGTGCTTCAAAGATTTCCATACAACTCTTAAATCAATCCTAGCATTGAAACTGTATATTTTAAAGAAAATCGGACAAGATACAAGCATAGAGATTTGTTCCTAGATTGTTTCTGCAAAATTTCATTGAGTTTAATTGGTTAGTATTGAAAATATCACCAGACTTCGTTAGTATGGAGCGCGCTCCGAATTATATCCTCTTAAGGCTCAATTCTAACTGAGATGGCAGCCCCCAGCAGGGGCTGGCAGCGGCAATCGAACCAAATAGACAGTTGGTAACTATAGGTAGTTACAACAAAAATTATAATACTGCAATATGAACACTAACCCTTTTTTATCCCTGCATTGAGTTCCTGTACAGTGAACACTATAATCTTCACATAAATTCAAGCATATTAAATAAACAAACGTCTAAACCACAAAAATAGAATAATCACAAAAATATAGTGTAAATCAGCAACAAGCTTCGTCATAACAATGAAATACAAGCTCAGTCAAATAACCCGCCCCTTGTCGATCCTGGTGCAAAGGAGCCCATAATGCTAGCAGCTTTGCCACGCTGAATAGTTACGGCTAGCTTCTGCACCAGAAACGACCCGGAACGGGGGTCACAATTTCACTCCCTCAGTCGACGGCCAATCTCCGCAACGAAGGTCTTTGCCTCGGCACCCCAAACCCCCGTGGTCTCAACTGCGACAGGTACAAAAAGATAATCGGCCACCAGGGCCGAGTACGTGTCCATCTTCCTGATGGCTGCCAACTCCGCGGCTGCTCCAAGCGTTCGCGACATGCGACTTAGGTAGCTGGCGGCGAAAGGACTGACTCACGTTGCGTCCCATAAAAGGCACTTGCCTTTCTGCCAGGGCACCAATGTCAAGCCATCAGGCCTCTTGCCGTCGGTACGGCTGAGGCCAGGTGGCTCAAGCACGCACGGGACGTTGGCAGATACGAGAGCCAAAGTCAAAGTCAAATTCATATAATTTATTCAATATAAGAGCTTGCAGCACACTTATCAAACGTCAAACCTCCTGACGAAATCATTGAGGGCATGGTGGCGACGAAACCTTCCCGAGCAGCGACGGCAGCTCAAAGCGTGGTGCCCATTGGCCTCCACCATGGAACCGCAGATGCATCTATGTGGTTAAAACCAAATTGAAAATTGAAATTGTGAAATTGTGATCCCCGTTCTGGGTCGTTTCTGGTGCAGAGGCTAGCGATTGCGATTCAGCGTGGCAACGCTGCTAGCGTTTTGGGCTCCTTTGCGCCAGGTTCGACACGGGTCGGGTTATTTGACTGAGCGTGTTTTTCAATGTTTTGACGAAGCTTGTTGCTGATTTATGTCTGTTTATTTGTGTATCTGTGTTATTGACGACGCTTGTGCTGACCGCTATATTTTTGTGAACGTCTAAACTGTTTTATTGTTGGTAGAATGGAAACTGTCGCTGCATTACAACAGTAATGCAAATACCCACGTCCGAGAGATCCTCTTATTGCTTGCCTGCGAATAAGCGAGGATTTTCTCATTTTTCTAGTTTTTTAGCTCGTTACTTATTTTACTACTTTTATGAGCTTAATCTGCATACAAATGCTGTTTTCATTTTCTTTTAACTTCCAGCTTTATTTCTGTTAGGTGCTGTATAGGGTTGTTATTGCTATACTAATGTTTATTTTTTTGGGAATGATAAAACAATTAAACGAACTTTATTTAGAGTAAAATATTTATAGAGAAAAGAAATGAGAAGATTTGTTAATAGCATATGGAAAGTTATGTTATTTAACTAAGGTTAGGAAGCTTGTTGCAGATATAATATGGGATATATTTATTGACGAAACGTGTTGTGGATCAGAGTGGTGTATTTTCTTTGACGAAGCCTGTTGTGGATGTGAGTGATGTATTACCATTCACTAAGAATACTATTTTATTTTTTATCAAATAATTATGATTACTCTTTTTAAAAAAAAAATGGCTATTCCATGGAAAAGGTAAATGGCTGATCGACCCAAATCTATGATACAACTGTTTTTTTTTCGCTATTATAATATTGGTTCCATAATTGTAAAGCTTGATGATCTGAATACTATTTAAGTTTACACCCTGTACAATATGATCACAACAACATTCCTCTAGGAGAGCTTATTAGTATAGGATACAACCTCCATAACACGGAGACATTTATTCCGAACTTTTACCCAAAACAATATGGATTTTGCTGCCAATTTAATAAACCAAATCTATTTATAAAGCAACAGGCTTTGAGCACTATCACAGAATAAATACTAGTACTATCCATACAGAAGAATCATTTCGAAAACAGATTTAAATAAATAACGACTCTCTCTGCACGGCAATAAGGTGCAAAGTTATTCGCACCCGTCCTATCGTACTATTCGCGAATAACCTACCAACTTACAAATGAACCGAGTCAATAGACATGACATCTTCCTTTACATATTCTTCCTCTTTTATTCTTTCACGTGCTGGCAGCGTGACATCGCTAGGGTTTTCATGTATCGCATTGAATACTCACAAAATGGCGGCAAGTCTAATGATATTTGACCAAGAAGTTTACACGGTATACCTAACCTATTGCCATTCACCCCTCGTGGGGATCGGCCGTCAAGCGTACCTGAGCTATGGAGTGAGACAGGCCTGGCACTATTAGCTTTATCAATCCACCTGTCAATAACCTCTTAAGCTAATTCAATCTTATTAACTTTCAAGGTTGAGAAAATACCTAGCTACTGTGTGGCAATTTCAGTAAGTCAGTTTCATAAAGTTTAACAAAGCTGACTTTTTATAAAGGTCCCGTAGTCAAACATCATCATCATCATCATCTCAGCCGATGGACTTCCACTGCTGGACATAGGACTCCCCCAAGGATCGCCATAACGACCGGTCTTGCGCTGCCCTCATCCAACGGTTTCCCGCCCGCCTTGACCAGGTCGTTGGTCCACCGTGTGCCTACCCACGCTGCGCTTTTCGGTACGCGGTCGCCACCCGAGAACTTTTCGGCCCCATCGGCCATCGGTTCTGCGAGCAATGTGCCCGCCCACTGACACTTTAGTTTATCAATTCTTTGGGCTATGTCAGCTACTTTGGTTCTTCTGCGGATCTCTTCATTTCTTATTCGATCTCGCAGGGAAACTGGGTAGTCAAACAAGGAAATTAGTAAATTATATCAGACAATGGAGATGACGAACGGTGAAAACAATATTACTTAAAATATGTAGATAAGTCTGACTACAAGAGCAGTACCGCTGATTGGTTGCGACAGAGCTCTGGATTTTGTCTGATTTGCGTTATGATGTGCACAGTCCGATGCAAATAAACCGAGTAGCCGCCACAAAAGTCTACGACTATACGGTGGAATGGCAGAGCGGAGCGGGCTTGTCTGTCCCCACATCTTACCCAACAGCTATATCTGCAGAGCAGTACAGCCCTTGTGTTCAAACTGTAGGTAGAATTAATAAGCATATGCTCACAACTATATTCCCCGACTCAGAGATATTCTGAAACCTCAGAACATTCAAGTTTCATTAGTAGTACCGAAACTCTGTTCAGTGTGACGGGGAGTAAGACCGTTGCCATTGTGTTTAATGGACAAAGGATACAATGCATACCTCGAAATTGAAGCATGCAGGTTTCCTTACGTTGTTTTCCTTCACCGAAAATCTGGTGGTGTTACAAATCGTACATAAATTCATAAAAACTCATTGGTACGAGTCGGCCTGGACGGGGATCGAACCATCGCCTCCTGCACGGCTTGCACACCACTGGATCACCTATTAATTTAATTAATACAGGGTAAAAGCCTTATATCGCAAATAACAGTGAGAGGGAGCAGCTTTAAACTGTCTGTCTGCGTTTTTCTGATGTAAATGAACATCTGTGACAAAATCAAGTCAAAATCATCTTGTATCCCTTGCGGCATTAAAACCAGCAACTTTCGGGCTCGCAATAAGTTTACTACCTAAGCTATTAGGGTTGTCGATTGCCTCTTAGAGCTGTCGTTTAGTAGTTGGTTCATCCGTATCAGAAACAGGAAAATCTACTTAAGACTTGACTTAACCTGTAGAGAGCACGGTTGTCGGTTATCGGAGATTAAGAATAGATTTTAGATATTCCTCGATATACCTACGAGACCTAGATGCGACCTAGATAACTGTAAACAGTTTATTTTTTTCAGGGTATTAAGTTGCTTCCTAAAATTGTTAAGTTGGATCATATGTGTACATACATACACATAAACTTACGACCTCAATCCCTTTCAGGGTGGTCGGACACATTGCTACAACTACCAACTTCCTGTTTAAGCACGTAGTTGTAGCAATGCTCACATTTAGCTATTTAAGTTTCAGGGTGGATTGATGTGTCAAGTGGTGAGAGGTGGTTTTCCTTTCGCCCACATAGACACAGGATAAGAAACCTTGAATCCCTTAGTCGCCTCGTACAACACCCATGGGATGAATAGGGGTTGGTCCAGTCTAAGCTGCAACTGCACCACCCCTAAAAATTTAAATATACAGGTTCCTTCTTAATATGCTGAAAGTTTCTTAATGGGATGCTCATAACATCGAACTGAACAACTTTCTCTATGGCACCGACATCGAAATCGCGAAAAAAATATCTGCTGTACCATACATTTGGGTTGAGGAAGTTTGCAGTTTTGTATGGAACAGTTGAAGCATATTAAGAAGGACCTTATACAGGGTGTAAGTGACAGCCTAGAAAATACTGAAACGGTGAACTCAGACCAACAAACTGAACAACTTTCACTATGGAGCCTACCTTACGAAACGCGAAAAAAAATCAGCTGTCCCATACATTTGAGTCGGGTAGGTAAAACAGTGCAACAGTTTTGTATGGGACAGCGGTTTTTTTTTCGCGTTTTCTGAGGTAGGTTCCATAGTGAAAGTTATTCAGTTTAATGGTCTGAGTTCATCGTTTCAGTATTGGCTAGGCTGTCACTTACACCCCTGAGTATACTTACTCATACTAAACTCACGACCATAATCCCATACACGGTGGCCAGAAACATTGCTGCAACTGGCAAGTGCATTGCTGGCTTAAAAATTGTTTTATAATTAGGTTCATTAACCTAAGGGGGCCAGTAGGTACGTATTAAAAGTCAGTTCTGTAATTTCAAGCCCCCTCCATAGGGCGTCTGCTTGTGACCCTGACTGATTAATTAACGATTCGAATGGAAATCTTTGGGCTTCGGTAACTTTCCAGACAAGGTACCGACACAGAATTTTTTTTCTTTATTTTGTAAATTTTTTGTTATTTTAGTAACTAAATGTCCAAACTAGGTCGAAACTTTGTTTCGTATGGAGCGGTTAAAGGTGGACGCATATTTATCTACGGCGATCGAGCCGAAGGAGGCCAAAGAATCGAATTTTAGAATTCTTTATATGAAATTCTATGACACCTCGCACACTTATCCGCGGTGAATCGGACGAATTGTCAGAAGAATTAAAAGTAAATTCATTTCGTTCGCCTCCTTCGCCGCGGATAGATATGCGTCCACCCGTACCAAGAATATCCTCTTCTGGGACGTTAACGCCACCTCCACAATAAACAACGAAGTCACCATAATACAAGTCTGGGCTAGATTCCGGTAGGTACTTAAATTGAGACTAGATAATCTGTGTGACAATATCCAAGATATTTATATTTATTTATACATAATAAAAGTTATATCCATAAACATAAAACCTGTACCGATAAGAAGTTCCTATGTAGATCGCAATGAATAACATACAACCAAAGAGATCCTAGGCCAGGAAATTTGATTAACATATTAAACTTGTGTACATTTTTCTTTCCTACAAAATTAAAATGATTCAATGCCCGATCTATGTGAATTGTACTCGCATCAATCAGTGGGTCTACGAGAAATAAGTCTCCCTTGTGGACCCACCAATGGGGTAAATTTGTGGGTCCACGAGAAAACAGCTGAATAAAACACTAAGAGGAAGGATCTCTCTTTAAGACTAGAGTGAGCCATACCATTTGTAAAGTGTCCACTTTTTTTGACATTTAGGTTTGAGTGTGTGGTGACAAGTAGTATGGACAAAAGGCACCAAGTGACATATGGCCTTATGTTTACGGTCACTTTTCACACACACTGGCTCAAAAAAAAGTGGACAGCCGCATAAACAAATATCTATAGTTCCATCTCCTTCTACTATTAAAGGTACGTCATAAGACAAAAGAGACCAACTACAATCGTAAATTTATGCGGACTCTATTGAGATCCTTCCTCTTAGATAAAACAGCACTTGAAACATAAACTAAAAATAAATACTTTGGCTTTTGACTGTTGACTTCGGCTTTTCACTAGTAGACAAATAGTGTCTAATCCAGCATCTAAATCTAAAGCTGAAAATCTCGAAATTCCAGCTGTAAAATCATCATAAATTCTCTATCAACAAACACAGTTCCGCTTAGCCATTTAAGCTTAGTTGGCAGGCAGCCAACTTGAAGTTACTAGTTAACCGTATTTGGTACAACTGAACCTTGTGCTTATTGAATTAGTGACTATAATTACTTAGCTGTATGCATCTGACGGCGTGAAGGCGTGATCTGAATTAATTATATTGGTTTTCTCACGAATCAATTGGTACAATTTAGGAGCGGTATAAAGAAGAGCGGTTGAGAGTAGTTGTGGAGAGGTATTGACACTCAATTGTGAGGGTCCAGGTTCGAATCCTCAAGTAACAATGAGCTCGGTCCGGTCAGTCTTTGTATGGGTGACCGTTTAGTGGTATTTCACCTCGAACGTTTCCGTGCTTCGGAAGGCACGTTAAGCAGTTAGTCTCGGATAGTTCCGTCAGATGGCGTTGTAGCTATTCGTTAAGTTAGGTCAGAGGCCTACCATGAGTTTTCACTGTTCGTTACGACCTGTAGTTACGTCACCAATTCGTTTGGCAGAAATTAGTTCTCAACGTAACCACTAGGAGTGCTGTACGAAATTCAATACAAAATTGGCGACGCAACTACAGTAGAAACGTATAGTGAAAACTCATGGTAGGCCTACTGAGGCCTATTAAGGCGGCTTAAAATTCTCTGACTGCAAGTTGACCACTAACTTGCCTCCACCAACACGCACAGGGCCCGCGTGGTGGAGTATGGCCCTCTACCTCTCACCCTTATTCGTGAGAGGAGGCCTTTGCCCTGCAGTGGGATTCTACAGGCTATAACTACTTAACAAATTTTTTTATATACATAATACCGACTGCTCTCTATCGGTGAAGGAAGACATCGTGAGGAAACCTGCGTACGCTGAATAAGAAATTCTGATGCTTATGTGTAGTCCACCAATCCGCATTGGAAACGCATAGTGGACTGATGCCCATACACCCTCCCTTAAGGTAGGTTGTGCTCTGCAGAAGGAAGGAGATAGGCTGAAGATGATGAATGAATGAATACAGAAGGCGCTTGACAAAACAATACAAAACTCTTTATTTGCACACCAAAAACATAAAATAACAATATTAAAAGCAAACAAAACGGATACAGCTATGGTGGTCCAGTGGCGATTAACCTTGCCGTGCAGGAGGCGATGGTTCGATCCCCGTCCAGGCCGACTCGTACCAATGAGTTTTTCGGAATTTATGTACGATTTGTAACACCACTGGCTTTTCGGTGAAGGAAAACATCGTGAGGAAACCTACATGCTTCAATTTCGAGGCATGTATTGTACCCACCACTGTCCATTATAAGTGGCGACGGGCTCACCCCCCGTCACACTGGATAGAGTTTCGGTACTACTGGTGGAACGTGGATGTTCTGAGGTTCCAGAACATCTCTGACTACCCCCTCGGGGAATATAGTGGTGAGCATATGCTAAGTTATGCTATGAAAAACGGGTACAAATGACGGTCTTATCACTAAAAACGATTACTTCCATACAACCATAGGATGGAAGAACTCTTAAATAAAATATGTGGTAATGCGGTGTAAATAATTACTAGGTAATTAAAAATAATACGTTCTTTGATCTTCATTTACTTTAAATTTTGAACCCCACTGTCAGTCTCTTTATTATACAGGAACTATCATGACCTCGATACAAAATAATAATCTTTATTCACCGTTCCTGCATGTAAATGAGGCAATGCGGGTCCGTTTCGGAACAAAACACACCCATTGAAAGCGATCTACGTTTCCTTCTGAAACAAAAAGCGCAATTAGTATGGGATTCTGTTCACACATATCTTTCGACCCTGGAGGTCGCATTGGGACGGAAAACTGACGTCGAACATCCTTTAGCGTCATACCAAGTATACTAATATGATATACAGAGGAGTCACGTTGCAGGATTTGCCCCGAACACTTGTGTTTCGCGTGGTGTTCGCACGGTTCGCGTTTCAGCCTGCCACGAGGCTCCGCAATCCTTCTTAGTTGTGTTCTTACTCAAAAACAATCCTCGAAATTGGATAGATACTCCCTCAAACCACTTGACACTGGCGGAAATGCGGTGCTAACGCACAAGCAAGAAGTACATTAATTATAAATAAATAAAAATTATAATATTATTTTTTATGTACATTATACAGAAATATTTAAAAAAATTAAATTAAACTTTTGCAGTACCTACAATACCAAAGCTATAAAAAGTTCTGGCAAATTGTGGTTAAAAACAACCATTTAATTGAATAGTAGCAATTCGTGTTAATAGACTCCTAAATCCTTGTCCTTCTTAATATGCTGACACTTTTTTTAGGGGATGATCAGACGGTCAAACTCAACAACTTTCTCTATGGGACCAAAAACGAAATCGCGAAAAAATATGCTGTCCCATACATTTGGCTGGAGTAGGTTTGCAGTTTAGTATGGAATAGCAATTTTTTTTGCGATTTCGATGGTGATGTACGCCGGTGAAGTATTATTAAAAAAAGAGCCAAGTGTGTTTAGGGGGAAAAAAGGGGCATTTCAACGCATGCCAGGCACAGCTAGTAGGAATAGGTGGTATACAGGGTGTAAGGAAAAGTATCATTAACCTTTAAACGACATACTCTACCCATCAAACTGAAACACTTTATAGGGGAGCAAAACTGTTAGAACAAAAAAAAGGTGTTTCATATGTTTGAGACGTTTAGGTATTGCAGTTTAATAAATGGAATAGCAGATTTTCTGCGCTGACACGTGTCATGTTGCTTCAATACTAAGAGTTGTTCAGCTTGATGGGTAGAGTATGTGGTTTGAATGTTAATGATACTTTTCTTTGTATAATAATAATGTTAAATTGATAGCCTATTCGCTTCTAGAAGCGCTTCTAACTTGGAACCAAATTGAAATCGTGGACCGACACAGGTTTTATTCCGCAGGCGAGCAATTATTAAATATAAGATGAAATCTCGATAAAATGATTGCTTTTTAAGGATACTAATATTAATAATTGCAAGGCACGTGCAGAATCTTCTTTGTGTGATCCAAAAAACATTTGTCGTCGTTGATACTTCAATTAGTCACATGTCAGACGGGGAAAATTTTTCAGGAAGATGGTAAAACGTATCCACACTCCACATGCACCACCGCTGACCGACTTGACAAATAACAAATTGCAATTTTTTGCATTTCATTAACGCGCTTAAATAGAAGACTTGTGACAATTTGCGACAAGCTAGTATGTTGTATTAAAAAACGAAAATTAAATGATAAATGAACTTTATTGTGTATGGACTCAGGTGTAGGTACAGACATTTGCAGGTGTTTTGACATTGATTAGTTTCACTGAAGCCTACCTTTGCAGGCATTTACACAAATTCTGCAATACAATTATACTTAATTAGGCAACTACTATTATACATGCCATTTTGAATTAGAAATTATCATCAAGAACCAATATAATTATAAAACGAAACATAAATTTAATTCACAATTATAACTAAAAATAGTGTCCTTTACATCACCTACTTATTTACACAAATTCTGCAATACAATCATACTTAATTAGGCAACTACTATTATACATGCCATTTTTAATTAGAAATTATCATCAAGAACCAAATATAATTATAAAACGAAACATAAATTTAAATCACAATTACAACTAAAAATTGTGTCTTTTACATCACCTACTCAGTTAACTATTATTATAGATGCATCTTATTTTCAATTACAAATAATTATCAGATTTACAAATTATGATCATCAATGAGTCAACATATAAAATAAATAAAATTTAAATCTAACAATTAAATTTAAAATAAAACAATATAACAAAATCATTACTTAATATCCTACGTAATGGCCTACTGACTGATTATTATTCATGTCATTATCAGTTACAAATTATTAACAAAGAGTCAATTAATATAGAAAAGAAATAAAATGTATATCTTAATTATACCTAATTCAAAATAATCTATATGTTCGTCTCATCCAAAAATTCCCTAACACTATAAAAACATTTTTCAGCCAGCCATGTCTTTAGACTAAGCCTAAATCAGTTAATTTTCATAATTGTAAACGCCTCTGGAAGTTTGTTATAAATTCGAACACACATTATAAAAGAATTTTTTGATACCAGTTCCAATCTACTTGTTGGTTTGTATATCTCAATCTACTTATTGATTTTATTTGACACGTGACGTTGTGTTCCTTTCACCACTTGTCATGTATTCAAACAAAATATTATCCATACAGGACGTTAGGGTAAACAGTTGCATTATTTTAAGGGATGATTGTACCCATGATACTGAACAACTTTAGATGCCTATAGGAAATTAGCAAAATTATTTTTGGTCTTTCCGTACTAAATGCAATCAGCTGATCGAACGTTAGTTGATATGATAAGTCGATTTTTTTTGTCGAATTTCCTATTCGTTTCTTAGGAAAACTTATTCAGTATCATGGGTACAATAACCCCTAAAAGTAATGCAACTGTTTACCCTAACACCCTGTATAAATGACGGAAGTTCTAGCAAGTTTATTTTTATTGTTCTAGGTTTGTACATCACTTTTTTCCAGAAAAATGGTTGATTACTAACAACTGTCACTTCAGCTGTTTAGTTTTTTTGGACCTTCCGTATAAAAGTGCGGATCAGCCGATAGATTTTCTATGGTAGGTCCAAAAAAATCTTTCGTTTTATGTTCCTTAGGGAAAGTTGTTTAGTTTCGTTGTCTGAATACACCCTTATTTTCTTTTTTGGAATTAAAATTTAGTGGTGTAGTTTGCTTCTACGAATATGAATCACTTTAGATTACGTTCTTGTACAAATTAGTTTGTCGCAGTACCCTAGCAGTACATACTTAATGAGTTTGAGTCAGAGAGTTGACTCACGTATGATAATTATTGATAACGAAAGGCAATGACATTATCTTACACTGGCAGTCCAAAATATTATCAAAGTTGAACTTTTACTACAGAATGTGCCATTTGGTATTCCATGGAAACCATTAAACTGAACAACTTTCTCTATTGGACCAATATCGAAATCGCGAAAAAAAATCTGCTGTCCCATACGAAACTGCCATACGTTACTCGACCCGTATGTATGGGACAGCAGATTTTTGTTTCGCGATTTTGATATTGGTCCCATAGAGAAAGTTGTTTAGTTTGATGGTCTGATACTCCCCTAAAAATAGTTTCAGCTAATTTTGTTATACCTTATATAGGGTCCTTCTTAATAGGCTGACACTTTTTAAGCGGATAATCGGACCGTCAAACTCAACAACTTTCTCTATAGCACCAACATCGAAATCACGAAAAAAAAATCAGCCATTCCATACAAAACTGCAAACCTACTCGAGCCAAATGTATGGGACAGCAGATTTTTTTTCGCGATTTCGATGTTGGTCCCATAGAGAAAGTTGTTCAGTTTGATGTTCTGATCATCCTCTTAAAAACTGTCAGCATATTAAGTTGGACCCTGTACAAGCGTGTTAATAATAATTAAAATAATGTTCATTACTCAATTGTCACCGGACAATGTATTGCCACCGGCGAAAGCAGCGCGCGATTCTCAACGGTGGCGATACAAAAGCTCTTTCAAATATTCTTTCAGACTGTCTGATTTCTTTTTTCAACACACCGCACTTTCTCTAAGTAGCGTATACTTTTACTGTCCAACAGTTTCCACATACTACAACACCTAATGTAATGTTTTATTTACTTTGTCACCGGAATGATTCATGAATACAAACGTGTTTCATGTTTTACAATGAAAGGATTTATTATTATGATAATTTTTAGTTTTTTTTACAACAATTGTATTTCTAGTTAAGGCCCTATCGCTCGATATTACCGTAAAATTGGGTAACTTTGTAACCATTTTAAGCAGAAAACCAAACTGAACAAAGCCGAAGTGGTCCAGTGGCGAGTAACCTTGCCTGCCGTGTAGGAGGCGATGGTTCGATCCCCGTCCAGACCGACTCGTACCAATGAGTTTTTCGGAATTTATGTACGATTTGTAACACCACTGGCTTTTCGGTGAAGGAAAACATCGTGAGGAAACCTGCATGCTTCAATTTCGAGGCATGTATTGTACCCACTGTCCATTATAAGTGGCAAAGGGCTCACCCCCCGTCACACTGGACATAGTTTCGGTACTATTGGTGAAACGTGGATGTTCTGAGGTTTCAGAATATCTCTGACTACCCCCTCGGGGAATATAGTCGTGAGCATATGCATGCACCAAACTGAACAATCTACAGGACATAAGAAATAATTTGGTTTTTCTCGAAACCTATTTTAATTAATAAAACTGAAGAAAGAGGAATCTAAAGTCATCCCTTTTTTACAGTTGTAACCATTTTACTATTACATTGTTGATCGAAAGAATACGAAAATTTACAGGACAATATACAATACAACATAGAATTATTTGGTTTTTTTTTTATTAGAAAATTCATTAAAAAATCATCTCATTTTTTAATTAAAACGGCTAAATTCTGACCGGAGCCACGCGCTCGTTCACACCGATTAGTATGGAGAGTCGTGTGTAGTAACTTATTATTAATCTGTGGTTGTGTTCCCGGGCCGATAAGCCTTAACAAAAAAAAGCTTTTTTTGAGAACATAATAAGTCCTACACTACATAAAATTCCCTACATCGGTATTACAAAAGCAATTGGCTGTGATAATTTCTGAAATAATGGCTTTCGCTCAACGTGATACGGCGTATTATCCATTAATGGCTCAATTAGTTCATCTTAATTAATTTTCCGTTAATACGACGGTGAGTGCAGGTTCGATATAGAGTAATATGTAAAATGCTTGACAAACGTTCCCTTGGCACATTCTTCTGAAAGAATTTTTATTCGAAAATTTGTTAGGGATGGGCTTTGATGTGACTCAGTGAATAGACTCACTTGAATTTTAAGTTGTTTCAATGAATTTGTCAGATTCAGGGTGTAAGGGACAGCCCTCTGCAAACTGAAACGGTGAACTCAGATCATCAAACTGAACAACTTTCACTATGGAGCCTACCTCCGGTAACGCGAAAAAAAATCAGCTGTCAAATACTTTGAGTTGGGTGTGTACAGCAGTTTTGTATAGGACAGTTTTTTTTCGCGTTTCCGGAGGTAGACTCCATTGTGAAAGTTGTTCAGTTTGATGATCTGAGTTCACCGGTTCACCCTGTATAGTTCGTTATGAAACGCTTGTTTCTGTACAAATTCGTAATTTACAACATACAGGGTCCTTCTTAATATGCAGACACTTTTTTAAGGGCAAGATCACACCGTCAAACTGAACAACTTTCTATATGACACCAACATCTAAATCCCCAAAAAAATCTGCTCTTCCATACAAAACTGCAAACGTACTCGACCCAAATGTATCGGACAGCTGATTGTCAGAATATTGAGAAGGACCGTGAATATTGTCATTAGGTCGTCGGCGTCACTACTTGAAGGAGGTCGCGGAACGATCTGGATTCGTATAATGACAAGTGGCAAGAGCTTGTCATACGAATAGATAATAATAGTGAACCATTATTATCTATTCATATAAACCTGCCCAGAACTGTCTGGGCTTCTCAGTGGAATGATAAAAGATAACTTTTACTACGAAAAATGTGTCTAGAACCTAGACGGGGGATGATGTTTGGCAACAAGGTAACTTTCTCCCTTGAAGATAGAGTTCGGATGAACACTAAAATAATGGTTGAAGAACGTTATGTCGAGAATACAAATAGCAGAACTGATAGATTCATCATCATCATCAGCCTATACATACGTCCCACAGCAGGGTCAGGAAGGGTTTATAGGCGTCAGTCCATCACGCGTGCCTGCGGATTGATAGACTTCACATACGCAACAGAATTTCTTCTTCAGCGTATGCAGGTTTCCTCATGATATTTTCCTTCACCGTATTCCATCACGTATTCAAGGTCCTTCTTAATATGCTGACACTTTTTAAGGGGATGATCAGACCAATAAACTGAACAACTTTCTCTATGGCACCAATATCGAAATCACGAAAAAAATCAGCTCTCCCATACATTTGGCTCAAATATGTTAGGAGTTATGTATGGAACAGCTGCTTTTTTTTTCGCGATTTCGATGTTGGTGCCATGGAGAAAGTTGGTCAGTTTGACAGTCTGATCATGCCCTTAAAAAATGTTAGCATATTAATAAGGACCCTGTATAAGTTAGTTGAGTGTCCGCGCTACTGACGCTCTCCGATCGATTGGATCACGGAAAAGAATCAACATTCCCATCCTTGTTATGTGAACCCTCGATCCTTCATGTCACTACTCACATTCCTGTACACGTTGAAGGCACGAACGACGATTTTAAGCTATTTGGTACTAGCAGTATAGCTACAGTTTAGAATTTATTAGTTTACACGTACATACATACATACTACAACTACAACCCGAAAGGGGTTGCAAAGTTTCCGATGCCAATGGGTGTATATTCAGAGCGTTAGAACGCCCTATTAAATAACCTCAAAAACCTCCAAACCTCATACACCCCAACTGATTTATAACTAAATATTTAGATTGAAAAAATAATTTAGTTATTTTTAGACTAAATTTAAAGTTATTTGCATTTTAAGTTTTAAGGGCAAAAATCATTTGTTATCATTTCAGCAATTAATGAAAGCGCTAACGTGCTCATGGATACATTTTAAGAATCTTGTTTTGGTAGTAAGTAGGGTGAGTGGGCCCGTGCGGTGGGTTGAGATCGAGTTCCGTAAATTTTAAATTTTACAATTAAATTATTTAATATTTTGAAAAAATTGCCCATGTTAAAACCATGATAATTCGATTCTGCTCTCGATTCTAAACAAACTACTTTCTAGTTTTGCGTTAATTCATTAACACGTTGTATTCTAAAAATAGACCAGGGAATAAATTATAATGAGACGCACAACTGTCTAAAATTTCAAATCAACGTCTTTCTTCTTTTTAGTTATTTCCTTGTCCGTTAAAAATAGTTTATTACCTGTCACACACTGGAAGCTCTTAGAGGGTGAATTCTAATGAAAAGTAATTATGGTATATTAAAAATAATATCTTTGACTATTCCTCATGCACAAAATATTTATAACATTATCCAAATTAAAACAGAAAATCTAATCATTTAACAGAATTAATTTGAAACCGGATTCATTATCTAAATGTCCGTCTAAACCTAAATAAGGTAATAAAAGAGGCGATAAAAAAACGAACTGCCTTTAATTAGGGAGCCATAATGTAGTGTTTCAGGAATTAATGCCGCTAGCTATTTCTTAAGTCGTTTCAATTCGTGGGTAAAAGAATTGTTAAGAGAGGTAAAAAAGAAGCATTTCTTGTATAAGGTCTAACAAAATTAGGTGAAAATATTTTAAGGGGATGATCAGACCATCAAACTGAACAACTTTCTCTATGGAACCAATATCGAAATAGCGAAAAAAAATCTGCGGTCCCATACATTTAGGTCGAGTAGGCTTGTATGGAACAGCTGATTTTTTTCCGCGATTTTGATATTGGTCCTATAGAGAAAGTTGTTCAGTTTGATGTTCTGATCATCTCCTTAAAATAATTTCACCTAATTTTGTTAGACCTTATACAACATGTTAATGAATAAGCTCAAAACCTCATACACCCCAACTGTTTTATGAAAAAATAATTAGATTGAAACCATAATTTCATTATTTTGGTAGTTAAAATTTAAAGTTATTCGCATTTTAAGTTTTCAGGCAAAAATGATTTGTTATCATTTCAGCAATAAATGAAAGCGCTAACATCATGTATACATATTAAGAATCTTGTTTTGGTAGTCAGTAGGGTAAGAGTGCCCGAGCGGTGGGTTGAGATCGAATTCCGTAAATTTTAAATTTTACAATTAAAATATTTAATATTTGGAAGAAAATTACCTATGTTGAAACCATGATAATTCGATTCTGCTCTCGATTCCAAACAAACTACTTTCTAGTTTTGCGTTAATTCATTAACACGTTTATATTTTTAGAAGCTTGGTAAAGAACAATGTTAAAAGTCGAATTGGAATATCTAAGGTAAAAAAAAATTCTGTGACCACAAGATAGAACTGAAAACTTTCGTCTGGAGCCGAGTAGGTATACCTGATTCAGCGTCACCGACCCGAGCATGATGGCACAGTTTAGTTCACTGTTCAGAAAAAGTACACCAAGTTTTCATCAATAGTGTCTTTTTATCTCGTTCGTGCGAGCGCGAATAGAAAAAGAGCTACGGCGCGATAGCGCTATATCAAAGTAAAAGTCAAAATTATTTATTCAAAATAATATCACATAGATAACTTTTTGACGTCATGTTTTTGAATCTACCACCGCGTCGGAAGGTGTTCCGTTGTAGAGAAGATGCGGCCAGAAACTCTACAACAAACTTCTTTTAAACATAACAAAATATACAAAGTACAATTACATAAATTCAATATTAAATTATATAGTGTAACATTGTCAAGACCAGACATATTGGTCATTCAAATAATCATCGAGTTTATAGTAACCTTTTTACAGAGGACTTGTTTAACATGGGACTTAAACTTTTTGTCCGTCAAGTTAAGAATATTCTCTGGTATCTTATTACAATAACGTATACAGTGCCACATGAAAGATGTGTTGACCTTACTAAGTCGAAAATGTGGGAATACTAATTTGTTTTTATTTCTTGTATTGTAATTATGAACGTCACTGTTTTTGGGAAAGAGAGACAAATTTTTGCGAACGTATCGTTCTGCCATACAGCCGTTGGTCACGATGTCATACCCCAATCAAGCTACCGACACAGTAGCTGGAACCATTTAATTCTGAAATCTTTTTTCCAGGAAATCTTTTCAATCTATAATCTAATTTCCTGAAAACCTGTATCACACGTTGGTTCAATAAATATTATGTATTTTGTATTTTGTATTTGAATAGCAAAATCAAGATAAAAAAATAGTTTACTAGGGAAACGATTAGTAGGTCATCATCATCTAATTTAAGAGCTACGCTCTTGTCGGTGGAGTAGTCGCCAATCCTGTCTCTTTTCCGTTGTTGTCTTGAGTTCTTGATACGACTCGACATCTCCCTTTTCCTTCACCTGGGCTAGATAACTCTGTCTGGGTCTTCTCTCTCTGGTTAATAAATTAATTAATTTTATTTAATAATAAGTTTGGAAATACAATTTTTAATCATAGTCCTACAAAACCATGTTTTATGGTTTGGCTGTAGGAAACAGAAAACCACAGTCTTGCATTACATGGGCGCATTATATAGTCTACTTTAACACGTTATATGACTGGTGTACAAAGTACGTAGTACATAACTACCAGCTAATCACTGATAATATTTGATAGTAACAGTCCCCTCTATCCCGGTTCCCTCTATCTTCCATTCCAGTATGGTTTTAAAGAAATCGTCGTTTCGTATCAAGTGTCCGATCACAAGATTAGTAGATAAATAAGCAAAATCATCGATGTTTTGTCCTTTAAGTTCCAGTTTCCTTCGTCCACGTTTAAAAGAGGACATTAAGAGAAGTATCGCAATAAGTGATAATGTCTTTATTAGGTACCTAATGCTCTCTTTGTACCGCATTTCGTATTTAATTCTCCTATGTAGTTTAACGGGTTCTTGCCACGTTTATTATGTGACTATTTGAGTTGACGATATTTCGGCTGTGATTTTATTTTTGATAGAAATTAGATGAGAAATATTTCGTATTACAATAAGTAAAGTTTCTTACCACAATAATTAAAAGGTTTTGAAATATTTGAAATTAATTAAGTTCCAAATGAGCCGCCATTTCTGGCTTAGAATGGATCACCCCATTTCTGCCTATGGACATCGTATGAGGCGACTAAGAGACAAGGTTTCCGCCCCAGCTTTGTTATTACAACCAATAGTTTTTAATTACTAACATAACTTTTAGGGTGTATTCAGACAATGAAACTAAACAACTTTCCCTAAGGTACATGGTTCGAAAACGAGATTTTTTTGAATCTCCCATAGAAAAACGATTGGATGATCCGCACTTTTGTACGGAAGGTCCAAAACAGTTTCTCGTTTTTCGACCGATGTTCCTTAGGAAAAGTTGTTTAGTTTAATTGTCTGAATACACCGTTAAAGTTATGTTAGTTATTAAAATCTAGTGGTGTATAAATTAATATACAGGGTCCTTCTTAATATGCTGAAATTTTATAAGGGAATGATCAGACCGTCAAACTGAACAGCTTTCTCTATGGCACCAACATCGAAATCGCGAAAAAAAACAGCTGTTCCATACAGAACTGCAAATCTACTCGAGCCAAATGGGAAAGCAGATTTTTTTCGTGATTTCGATGTTGGTGCCATAGAGAAAGCTGTTCAGTTTGACGGTCTGATCATTCCCTTAAAAATTTCAGCATATTAAGAAGGACCTTGTATTATACACATAAACCTTCCGAAAGAATTATTTCATGTAACATGTTAGTTAAATGTTTGTTATTTTATAATAAAATAATGTAAAACTTAAGAAATTTGCAAAATTATCAATATTAAAATACGTATTTGCTCGAATCCACGATATTCGCAGTGCAAATTTCCGTGCAAACTGTTATCCCGTTTTTGTAAAAAATGTCAAAAAACCCTTTTTAGTGAGCACCTAGATGCCAATAGAAACTTCCATGCCAAATTTTAAGTTTGTAGTCTTTACAGTTTTAGAGATTTCGTGTTGAGTTAGTGTGTGGATTTGTAGAAATTCAAGCATATTTTACTCAGCTTGACCAACAAACGTACACATTTCTGCCACCCCGGGCGCTGCGATCGATTTGACAGTTCCCATCACCACTTCGTACATAGCCAATGCAAATCCGTTGCGTGGTCGAAGCAAGCGGAGAAACAGAAATGATTGTTCAAACTATTTAGTGATACGTCACACGTGCTCATACTATTGTCTTTGGCCACAAAGACAAAAGAGGTAGAAAAGTCGCTAAATATTTAAAGAATCCAATTTTGACAATGCAGTAAAATTTGCAGAGCGGCACGCCAGGTAACACCTGCAGGCGAAGTGCTTCGCAATTGCAACTGCAGTTTAGATCTTGGGATTAGTTTACATGCACGCTAGAAAACGTTACCTACTTCTTGGTAAGTTTTACGACTTCTCTGGAAACTTTTAGGAAAGAAGTTAGGATAAAGATACTTGGTAGTCATCACACTTCTGGTACTCTGTACAACGAACTCACGATGCTTGAACAGTACTGTGACAAGCAAATGCTCACGACCATACAGAATATGGTGACGGTTTTTTGAGAGGATGAATCGCGAAAAAAATTCTTTTCGCGATATCCATGTCGGTCTCATAGAGAAAGTTTTTCAGTTTGATGGTCTAATCATCCTCTTAATAAAGTGAGACAGCATAATAAGAACGACCCTGTAGCTTGCAAGAGTATTAAGAATAGTATGACTATTCCCAGGGGGATAGTCTGAGATATTCTGAAAACTTAGGACATCCACTTCGTAAGAGCATCCAATATGATTATTCTTATAATTTAAACACATTGACATTTAAAGGTCGTTAACCTTTTCGAATATCAAATTGTTTTGAATCCAGTATTGTTAGTGTTGTAGCAGCAGATTTTTTTCCGACTATGGTCTACAGAGAAAGTTCAGTTCAGTTTCGTGGTCTGATCATCTCTTTAAAAAACCGTCAGCATACAACGTGTTAATGAATAAGCGCAAAACCTCATACACCCCAACTGATTTATAACAAAATAATTACATTGAAACAATAATTTCGATATTTTGATTGTTAAAATTTTAAGTTATTCGCATTTTAAGTTTTGAGGCAAAAATGATTTGTTATCATTTCAGTAATGAATGAAAGCGCTAACGTGCTCATGGATACATTTTAAGAATCTTGTTTTGGTAGTAAGAAGGGTGAAAGTGCCCAAGCGGTGGGTTGAGATCGAGTTCAGAAAATTTTAAATTATACAAACAAATTATTTAATATTTTGAAAAAAATTTGCTATGTTGAAACCATGATAATTCGATTCTGTTCTCGATTATAAACAAACTACTTTCTAGTTTTGCGTTATTTCATTAACACGTTGTATAAAGAAGGATCCAATATAAACTTTAACAAGATGCTCTACAGTGTGAACACAGTATTATGTTCCTCAACGGTCGCTCGTGTAACAAACTACTACAGGTCGAGTTTCTATTTTCAATATTAATAATATCTTATCTTGATCGTAGACGTTTTCAAAGGGATAAAACAGTTATAGAATTCTCTGCAAACTATTTGTGTACTGTTTGCAAAATAATATCGTCTTCAGACATAAAAATATCTTAAGGTGTTGTTGGGCTAAAACAGAAAGATATTTCAATGCACTTTCAGTTTTCAGACTTATTCTCATAAGCATTTACAGCAAAAATGTTTCAAAAATAGATTCTAAGCATAACTAACTATAACACTGGTAACACTAGAGTATGTGTATTATTTGTAATATTTTAGTATTTTTTAGTATTTTATGATATTTTAGTTTTAGAATATTAATCGATTACTTAATTATTAGTGAGAGCTGTTTGCAAATTTTTTTATTGTAATAGTCATTAAGTAGTGTTATGATGTAGAGTTTCTGGCCACATCTTCTCTACTGCGACGCGGTGGTAACGTTTAACAAGTGTGCTTCAAGCTCCTATATTGAATAAATTATTTTGATTTGACTTTGTTAGTTTTACTTAGTTTTCTTTTTTATTACCTATTTAGGATTATATTGTATCATGTTATTTCTGTGTACCTAATAAATGGAAATATCTACTATAACACAATAAATAAAATATTTAGACCGGATTCGACGAAACTTTGATGAAGAGAAGGAATAATTTTACTCTTTGTATTTACTCCGAAAAAACTTCATGAGTTCTTCATGTACACTTAACCCAGACTAAAGGAATGTGAGGTTATACCCTTAGGGTTACACAGTTTTTTTATTTTTTAGTTAATTGACATTGACATTTCATTTGTCTCGGTATAAGCTTTACGTACCGTCAAAATTGGCCGTGTAAAATTTACTCTCAACTTATCCATAAATTAGTGGTTGGTAAAACGCAAAATCTGTTTACCATAGCCTACTTACCACTACTGTACGGAGTAGGACGGAAAAGAATTTCAGCATTTTCATCGTTTTTAGTTGATTTATATTACTATACGTACTTAGGTCTGTGTATTTTAGTCTCGGACACTTTATTCGAGTATTTTGTACTAGACCCGGCGTCCATAGTATTCTACGTCAATGACCATAGCATAGAGTAACCGGCGACTTAATCTAAGAATAAAATTTACTCGCGTTTGGTCGAAGCCGGCCTTACTTGCATAACATAACAAAAATGAGGATATCCTGTATATTAATTTCAACAGCAATATGATAAAATAAAGATAATAGAGAGTAGGTACTTTGCAAGGACTGCCCACTTAAAATGAAACTAGAATGTGGTCATAGTGTAATAAAAACTACTAGTGGTGAAACTCAGCTGTAGCGACAGGTCGATCGAGCACGGTGTGCAGGCCGGCAGTCCCAGTACCAACTTTGCGAATTTAATGCCGGTCCCCCGCCCGCACACGACGCGAGCATAGACCCGCCACGACCGCAGAGTTTCACTATACTAGTAGTTTTATTACACTATGACGTGTGCAGATTGGGTCCTTGAGGTACCAAGACGCTTGCAATATTTACTCGCTGAATGGCTAAACCAATCTGTTAAGCGAGGACATTACATACATATGCTCACGACTATATTCCCCGAGGGAGTACATCCAAGTTTCACTAGTAGTACCGAAACTCTGCCCAGTATGACGGGGAGTAAGCCCGTCGCCACTTGTAATTGACAGTGGGTACAATACATGCCTCTAAATTGAAGCATGCAGGATTCCTGATGATGTTTTCCTTCACCGAAAAGCCAATGGTGTTACAAATCGTACATAAATTCCGAAAAACTCATTGATACGAGTCGGGCTGGATGGGGATCGTACCATCGCCACTGGCTTAAATGAATGGAAATAGTTTCGTTATAAATTATGTTTCTGTGATTCAAAATAGTCTTAAAATTCTAATGCTATCTCAAACAAAGTATAATTGTCATGGTCCACTAAGTATCCAGTATAATAAAGTAGGTTAGTGCTTCCACATCTGTCACTCCTTCAACCGCGCAAGCGTATTCAACAAATCAGTATCCAATATAAGTTTCCGTAATATGTAACTTTAGTACCAAGATATTTTAAAGGGGGATCGTCTAGAAGGGACGTAAATGGTTTTTACGACACCCTTTTATTAAAAGACAAAACTCAATAAAAATCGCGTTATAGTAGGCTACATAAATAACACAGGGTCGTGTTCATATTGCGTTTACTAGGCTATAACCGGTGACACAACAATAATGGTGTTATTGTTTGAAGCCTTAGTCTGTGGCATCATAATTCTTGGTATAAGACGCCTACTTTCTTACTAAAAGACGCTAATTCTTGCTAAAAGACGCCAGAGCCATGAGGCTCATTGGCGACAGTAAGCTATTGGAGTCCAAGCTTCATAGCCTAGACCACCGCCGCAGAGTAGCCTGCTTGTCGTTCTTCTACAAATTGTACTTCGGTGAGTATGCCCAAGAGCTGCATGAGCTCCTCCTTTCTTCTATCGTACTTTCAGACGCACCGCGGGATATCACCCCTTCTTGGTTGACATCCCACATAACCGCACCAAGCGCTTTTCAGAATCTTTTATATTCTGCACAGCCAAGGAGTGGAATGCAGTATTTCCGAGCGGATACAACCCGAATTCCTTTAAAGTGCGAGTGAATAGACTTCTTCTGGGTCGCTACATCTTCGACCCCATCTATATCCTAAGGACTGGATTGAGGTCAAGAGCAAACCCAACAAAAAACTTCTAAACTTGAACTGTAATACCAACTGTATGCATTCTTTTTATCGTGTGGGCAGCAAGCCCTGGTGTCAGAGTTTTTATTTAAAGTCAGTGGTCCGCGGGTACGGAGTCGCGGGCGCCCAGAGCGTTGGTGGCGAGTTGCAAAGAGGTATTTCTACTCAATTATAGGGTACCGAGTTTGAATCCGCGATGGCATACCATGTACCAATAAGTTTTTCTAATTTATGTACTTGAATACCGACGGCTCTCAAACGGTTTAGGAAAACATCGTAAGGAAAGGTGATGAAGAAATTCTAATGCGTATGTGAAGTCTACCAATCCGCATTGAACATGCGTGGTGAACTAACGCTCATACACCCTCCCTGTGCCCTGTAATTGGGACGATTATAGGCTGATGATGATGGCACCAGTCTCAACTGCATTTAAAATGAACTGCATGTAAAAAGCACATAAATCAGAGCTAAAACTGATCCGATTTCAATAAATCTCTTTGCTTTTAGCTCTGAACAGTTTAATGGAAATTTACAATCGTTTTTAAGTAAATTTCTTGTAGTGCAGGGCTTTTAAGTTGAAATGCGGGTTTAAGGTGGACGCATATTTATCCGCGCCGAACGAGCCGAAGGAGGCGAAAGAATCGAATTTTAGAATTCTTTGTATGAAATTATCGTCGGTCGTGGTGGTCCAGTGGCGAGTAACCTTGCCTGCCATGCAGGACGCGATGGTTCGATCCCTGTCCAGGCCGACTCATACCAATGAGTTTTTCGGAATTTATGTACGATTTGTAACACCACTGGCTTTTCGGTGAAGGAAAACGTCGTGAAGAAACCTGCATGATTCAATTTAGAGGCATGTATTGTACCCACTGTCCATTACAACTGGCGATGTGGCGAGGTGTCTTGCTTTAGATTTTCAACTACTTATACTCGTAATACGAGTAACACCAAGTTTCACGCTTGTATGTGTTATCATTTTAACAATAGAGTAACTTTTTCTTCCCACCTGTGGAACATTAGATGAAATAACACAACAGTGTACAAACACCGTTCTTCTCATAACATTAACGATACTCCCTTTCGTATGTAAATTATAATACGCTGTGTCATTTTTCTGGGCCTTGAGTGGAATTTTATGTTTTTCATGATACGAAAACTTTCCCATAATTCATGAAGGCCTTTTTATGCAACCTCGTTTATTGAAGTGCCCGAAGAAGATTTTCTAATTTAAATCAGTCTTAAAAAAATAAATTTTACGAGTTAAGGGGCCATACGTCCCGGAATTACCTAGAAGAGGTCTCTTGTTTTTTGTTTTTCTACAAGATTTATACAAGTTACCAAAACGAAAAAAATACACAGTATTCTTAGATAGTTTATCTAGTAAAATTTTAAATTGAATACACGATTGAAATTACTTCACACGATAGATTTTTTCCCGAAAACTTAAGAAAAAAACGCATTTTAACATTATTTTCTGAAACTAGAATGAATGCAACCATTTATAATTACTGGAATTTTACTCACATGTTCACCAATACCTAGTTTATCTAGTGAAATCATTAAAAAATCTATAATTAAACGTACTTCTGTTACCTAATTCTTTTTAATCGAAAATACGGCACATGCACGCACTTTTCGGAGGGCTGAGCAATCGCGTTTCTCATAGAAAATATTCGCCTGAACTTATGACCCCTTAAGTCGATGTGTTACAGCGGAATATCTTTACAACGACAACTTTCTGTATTTATGTATTTGGTGTAGAGAATATTTAATTCATTCATTTATTCACTTTCAATGTGGGACCAATATCAAATAGCGAGTCCATAGAAAACTTCAATTTCTAACTTCGAGCGGCCAATGTATTTATATATTAATTTTTTCTTCGCGACTTCAATTTTGGTCCCATAGTAAAAGTTGTTCAGATTGATAGTCTAAAACACCCCTTAAAGTATGCAAAGCATTTATGTTTACACCATATATTTATTAACCATATTGTATGTAACACCACTGGCTTTTCGGTGAAGGAAAACATCGTAAGGAAACCTGCGTGCTTCAATTTCGAGGCATGTATTGTACCCACTGTCCATTACAAGTGGCGACAGGCTCACACCCCGTCACAATGGACAGAGTTTCAGTACTACTGGTGAAACGTGGATGTTCTGAGGGTTCAGAATATATCTGACTACCCCCTCGGGGAATATAGTCGTAAGCATATGCATAGCATGCTATGCACATTTATTAAAAATTTTCAAATTTAAGTACCTGTCTATACTTATCACTATCATCACATTAAAATATACCGTACCTTACATAACATTAAAGCGAGTGTATAACAAAATGTTCTAGCTTTTTGCCACAATGGCCATTATCCATACATAATCTCGCTCAAGCGACTCGCTCTACTTTATATGTCCCACAGATCCCTTAAACTACTAACCGCTTTATTTATGCTCAAAGTTCCCCTTCTTCCGAATTAATCTTATGGAAAAACCTGTAGCCCACAAGTTCCTAGCAATTTATTTTGTTATTTGTTTGCGTACGAGTTAGAAAAGGCTTGTTTTGTGGAGGGATATATTTCCGAATAGTGTCCGACGGAATCCGAAATTCGGTTTCTGTTCCAGTTTCGGCCGAATCCGAAACCGAAACTTTCTTATGACATAATTCTTCCCTGGTTTTTAGGTTTTGTTCAATGTAGCTAGTTGCCAATATGTGTTTTATGTTCACAGAAGCAGTTAATTTTTCTAATTAAATATACAGGGTGTAAGAAAATATGTAATTTAAAGTGGTGGTTGAGATGTTTTAGGTTGAGACACATTTAGCGACGGCGACCGACGACGGCGGGCCCATACAAAAATGAAATTTAGTATGCGACGCCTTCCGCCGTCGACGTGGCGACGACGGCGGACGGGCGGCGGCTTCCCAAACCAAAGGCAGGTTTATACGATGGCAATTAGTGTATTCGAGCTTTTTCTAGAAAAACATCATACGCACCAATAATAGACTTTACAATAATATTTTTATGCTGTAAGTAGATTTTAGTTAAATCTACCTGAATTCGATTTATAACAACAAACGTTCTCGTAAAGTCTACTAAAAATATATGTATAACAGACAACACGTTTATTTTAGTAGACTTTACTAGAAAATTTTCATTGTAAGTAGATTGAAGTTAAATCTACCAGTAGGTCTACTATAAGTTTGCACTGTAGTATACTATAGTAGTTACGGTGTGCATTTTATATGTCAAAATCAGTACTAAAAAAAATGCTTTATTTCAGACATTACATCCATATTGATTAGTAACACACTTAAATAACTATGTTAGTACAAACACTTAAGTGTAAACTGATCCAGCGCCTAATAACGCTACTGTCACAGTATCTACTGGCTACCATGTTCAGAATGCTATTGGTGCTGGCGCGAACCCTCTGCAGTGCGTCAGCACAACGTTTGCGGAGCGTGGTGGGAAACCCATCGACATGAACGTCCGCGAACATGTCAGACGCACTGCAAAAGCGCGGCAGCCCCATCAGCATCCTAAAGGCGTTGTTATATTGGGTGCGCAGGGCCCCTAGAGATGTAATCACTACAAGCACTGCTGTACCTACGAAATTCAATACGAAAATGGGAGTAAAACTACTTTAGTTTACTACAGTGCGAACTCAAGGTAAACCTACTGAATTAGATTTATAGTAAAGTCTACGTAATAAAAGGGTTGTCAGTTGTCACCATTGAATTACCAACTGCTGGACGTTCGGCGTCGGGTCAGCGCTCCCACGCAAGCAAAATGCAAAAGATTTTTCAGCAACAATGCTTTAGTTGGTTTATATTACTATACACGTACTTAGGATTGTATAGGTTGATCTCGGACAGTTTATTTCGAGAATTTCGTACTAGACCCGACGTCCATTATTTTGTATGTCAATGGTTGTCACAGATATTTTTATTTACAGTAGTACTTACCAGGTTTATAAGTCTTACTGATGTATCTGCACAGTTGACGAATTTTAATAGCGCGCTAAATTATATTGACCAATCAGGATGTGCCACCTTCATTCCCTTGTCGCTATTGGCTATTATGTTTTCGTGCCCTTTTCGCTGCTATTCGACTTTGGACCCTTCTATTACTGAACGACTTCGGGGTTTGTCGGGTAATCTGGTCTGCTCTGCGCAAACGAAGATTGACGACGGTATTTTCCTGGTCGCACTATACCCGTGAAGATTTTTCCACAGAAAACGTGAAAGCTACATCAACGACCATCAAAACCAACTAGTTACAACGTAGTTGATGTAAGCCGTGAAAGTACAAAGGATTACGGTCTAACTGAATTACGAGGGACAGTGGTCAGTCCGGTGTTATTATCGAAACGATATAACAGGCAAGACTTGTTCGTTTTAGGACTATTTGATAGCTCTTGTACGTGCCGAGAAGCTTTTGAGATCCGACAATACGGAAGACTGAAAATCTGAGTCATATGGTCAAACCAATAACTGAAAAATAGGTTATGTCATTTTTATTTTTCCTAACCTGCGATACCGTTTTTTGGGTTCCGTACCTAAAGGGTGAAAACGGAAACCCTATTCATAAGCCTACGCTGTCGGTCGGCTAGTCCTAGCTTCAGAGGGCTGTATCTTCTGAACCGTAATAGGTAGCTGGCTCACATTTTCATTGAATATGTGTCATTGTATTTGATTTGATGACACATAATAAAAAAAGCATTTGCCCACGACTTTATTCCCCGAGAGGGTGGGTAGTCAGATATATTCTGAAACCACAGAACATCCACGTTTCACTAATGCTGAAACTCGTGAGCATATGCTATGCTAAAAAAAAAAACAAACAGTAAAAAATTAAGGGGGGTCCCCATACATGAAACTAGTTTTAATCACCTTTTTTCTTCCCGCTCTATCGTAAAAGTTGTAATGCACACAAGGTCCAAACTTGGTGTGACTATAATGATACCTCTACAGTATAACAACAAATAATAAAAATGGCTAAGTGTGAGTCTGTCTCGTGCTAAGGATCCCGGAAAAAACGATTTGTTTGGTAAGTTATTATATTATATTGTGTTGTGCTACGGAATACTCCGTGCCCGAGTAGCCCGCCTCGCACTTGGCCGGTTTTTTTTCTTATCTGTTAATTATTGTATTTTTCTTTAACCTATTTCAGATTCACTTACTTATCTCCGTTTTTATCCACGTAGGTACCTAGTGATAATATTCTCTTTGAATTTTAGTACGGGTTGAATTCGATTCAATGAGATTACGACACAGAAGTAAATTCAAACTACTTAATGTAAGTACCTCCGAGAGCATCAACCCACAGATTCCAAACACCCAAGTCCTAACAATAGTTAAATCGATAGCACAAAGACCTGGTAATCCCCCAGAAGGTCAACTTAACGGCACTAAAGGGAACGGAGCTCGGAGCGCGTCGGAACCAATTTGCGATGTATGACAACGGTTCAGCTCAAATAGTGAGTCGATTATTTGTTGATTTGACGATAGAACGGCTTTCCAGTTAGTGTTTAGAAATATCAGCTTTCCTAAAATGTACAATTTTCAAAAAGTGTTAGCACTTCTGTTTTGTCAGCTATCTCAAAACCTCTGCTATTTAAGGGGATATTATTCGGAGCGCGCTCCATACAAACGTACTATGGTGATATTTTCAATACTAATCAATTAAAGTCAATGAAATTTTGCTGAAACTATCTTGAAACGAATATCTATGCTTGTTTGGAGTCCGATTTTCGTTAAAATATACAGTTTCAATGTTAGGATTAATTTAAGATTTGTATGGAAATCTTTGAGGCACTGTAACTTTAAAACTATACATTTAAACGAAAATCGTAGTCTATACAAGCATAGAAATTTGTTTTTAGATT
Source organism: Agonopterix alstromeriana (assembly GCA_963924505.1). Lineage (NCBI taxonomy): Eukaryota > Metazoa > Arthropoda > Insecta > Lepidoptera > Depressariidae > Agonopterix > Agonopterix alstromeriana. The sequence continues at coordinate 1,368,806 of OZ004663.1, read as the reverse complement.
GATTCTGAAAAATTTCATTGAGTTTAATTGGTTAGTATTGAAAATATCACCATAGAACGTTTGTATGGAGCGCGCTCCGAATTATATCCTCTTAAAATGTGTATAATCTCAGGAAGTCGCCTATTCATAATGTTTACATTCCTATAATATTAGCATTATCATAAGTTTTGCTTTTCTGTTATGTTCACGGCTATCGTTTTATTATGTGTATTTTCCCATAATGTCTGCTTTATTTTCAAATCAATGTTCTAAATGTAAAAGGCTTAATTGCTAGCTTTACATAACTTTAGCTTAAGAATTTATATTGTAATAGTTATTAAGTCGTGTTATGTTGTAGAGTTTCTGGCCGCATCTTCTCTACAGCGACAACACGTTCTGACGCGGTAGCTTAAAAAAAAGGTTTGACGTTTGATAAGTGTGCTGCAAGCTCCTTTATTGAATAAATTATATTGACTTTGACTTTGACTCTTTACCAAAATAGTTAGAAGGCGGATATTTTGAGGTTGCAGACATTTTGGGAATAAGCACTTTCTGAAAAACGAACATTATATGAAAACTATCATTCTTGGAGACAGACATTAACTCCCCCGACACTCTAATTAAGGCAACGCCACCTACCCCTATAGGACTGATAGGCGGAACCATCGTCGACCGCGAAACGTCCTCGACGATGAAATCACGGTTGCCGTACAGGCGGCCGTACAGACACGACTCACAATCGCAAACTCACAACACACGACAACAGGTAACACGCTTAGATTGCGTCGACACCGTAATCAACGTCCCCGCCGGCGGGGACAGCCGCGACCTCTGCCCACTCCGTTCACTTCTGGCGTCTACAGACGCTACAGGCACATCCCAGGCCGCTTCTCACCGATTCCAGCTACCCAATCCGCCGCGTAGCCCCAGCAACGTCATATGCCGAGGTCCGTACCCCTCTGGGTGCCCCTAGGTCGATTGCTTAAGTACTAAAGGTCTCATTTGGCACGATAGACCCTTCGTGGTCCCTCCAAAGTCCGCAGTAAAAAGCAGTAACTGCTCCCTGGGCAACGCTGTATTAGTCATTTTCAAACAAAAAAAAAAGAACGATATTATAAGGAAGCTGACATTTTGAGAAGCTGACATTATGCAAAAGAAATGCAGACATTATGGAAAAGCAAACATTTTGGGATAAATACATTTTAGGAAAACGGGCATTTCAGGCCTGAGCCGATATAGAACTGAATCTATAGAGTGATGCATTCATATTAGTTTAACAATTCATTTGATTCGTTATGGCACGATATGTTCATAATGGTTTTTCGTTTGTGAAAGGATATTGCATTTATTTTAATGAACACTCAAATATCCGCATGATAAAATAGAGAACATTTTAAAAATATAATAATGGTTTAACATTTAATTTTAATGATTATGACATGGATATGTTCATAATGGCTTTTCATTTTTAAAAGGATATTGCATTTATTTTAATGAATGCTCTACCATCCGCATTATCAAAGTAAAATTGAAAATGTGTAGTTGCGGGCGGGAAAAAAATCCGTGTAGTAATTTTGACTAGAGATAGAGAAATTTATTTTCAACTTGGATTTTTGGTCGCTTTTTCCAGAAGCGCTCGTTGGCGTAGTGGAGCTTCGGTATTGGAAACGATCACCGAAGTTAAGCAACGTCATGTCCGGTCAGGCTAATTGGATGGGTGACCGTTTAGTGGTATTTCATCTCGAGCGTTTCCGTACTTCGGAAGGGACGTTAAGCAGTCGGTCTCGGATAGTTTCGTCAGATAGCGTTGTAACTATTCGTTAAGCCAGGTCAGAGGCATATTTAGCCGGCTTGAAAATTCTCTGACAGCAAGTTGACACGCACTGGGCCCGCATGGTGGAGTATGGCCCACTCCCTCTCACCCTTATTCGTGAGAGGAGGCCTTTGCCCTGCAGTGGGATTCTACAGGCTTTAACTTAACCTAAAGATTAGAAGATCCGTCCGATACAAAATTTTTCATACTTTATTTTGATTAAGTTTTTTGTTGGAATTGACTCGCACCTACTTATACTCCATTCAAAAAAGCAACGAAAATTTAAGGCTATTTTTAATAACAGAAACAGAGATTTGAAACACTTATTCTTAGAACAGCTTAAGTAACGTCCAACCCAAGATATGTGCCAGAGATATGGCCAGAGAGCTCAATAGGAATCAGAAAATCTCGTCGTCCTTATTTGGAATGAAGTATAATTTCTCGCTGTACAGTACACAATATCTGGATCTGGATGTAACTACATTGAAATGAATGAAGCGCTTTTTAAATTAATCTCAGTGAGGAAAGAAATGTAGAAGAAGAATACCAGATTGATACAAAAGAACCGTCCAAGTGTAATTCGATCTTGCAAAAATGAGTGTTCCGCACGTTTTCAGACTTCTCATTCAAGTTATAGTTAGTTAGTTAATTATTTAGTAATACAGGGTGTAAACTTAAATGCGTTGAATACTTAACGAGTGGTCCAGCCAGACCATCAAACTGAACAACTTTCACTATGGGACCAACCAACATTGATATAGCGAAAAAACGGGGTGTATAGAAGTCGGTACCTGTGCTAATTCTTCTTCCTTCGTGTTAGCAAGAGCTATATCGGATGATAATATCTCATGCTGTAGTGGATACTGTAGGCCTTGCATGCCACCCCCGAGAAAACGGTAAAAATAGAGATGTGCCTCCATCCTTGTTATTTTACGTATGCCAGAAAGAGCGCGCATGACACGATTCTCGTTTAAACTCTTTGTCGTGGGTGGCATGCTAGCCGTGCTGGTGGTACTAAAAATCTGCCATTCCATAGAAAACGTCAAAGGCGACTCGACCCAAATGTGTGCTGCTACATACTAAAAGTACACTTTTTTAAGGGGATGATCAGACCGACAAACTAACCAACTTTTTCTATGGTACCAACATCGACTAAAAAAAACTGCTGTCCCATACATTTGGCTCGATTAGGTTTGCCGTTTTGTATGGAACAGCAGATTTTTTTTTCGCGATTTCCATGTTGGTGACATAGAGAAAGTTGTTCAGTTTGACGGTCTGATCATCCCCTTAAAAAGTGTCAGCATATAAAAAAGGACATGGTCCCTATACATGGGACCCTAAAATGTTTTTATTCAATACAAAAACAGATTAGTTCGCTGTAACAGAGTAACATAAGAAGAAAAGGTGATAATATTTCATAGCGATGTAAAGCATTTATCATATTTTATCATAAAGGAACGTTAGGTTATGCTAAAAGAGCAGAATTGCTCTCTGAGGGCACATTTGGTTGTGTCAATACACACGGTTAGGCTCTGAATGTTAAACGACTGAATTCGGTATGTCAAGTTTTTTTTGGCATAAGCATATGCTCACGAATATATTCCCCGAGAGGGTAGTCAGAGATATTTTGAAACCTCAAAACATCCACGTTTCACCTGTAGTACCGAAACTCTGTCCAGTGTGACGGGGTGTGAGCCCGTCGCCACTTATAATGGACAGTGAGTACAATATATGCCTCGAAATTGAAGCATGCAGGTTTCCTCACGATGTTTTCCTTCACCGAAAAGCCTGTGATGTTACAAATCGTACATAAATCCCGAAAAACTCATTTGTACGAGTCGGCCTGGACGGGGACCACCACGGCTCTTTTTTGGTTATTATAATAATATAAGCATACATTGTGTATTTTCGGATACGCCTATGTATGAGGAATTTTGAAAAATAACTCATCCTTTACAGTGCACGTCGCCATTTACTTGTCGCTCTTTTAAGGGGATATAATTCGGAGCGCACTCTATACAAACGTACTATGGTGATATTTTCATTACTAACCAATTAAAGTCAATGAAATTTTGCTGAAACAATCTTGAAATATCCATGCTTGTATGGAGTCAGATTTTCGTTAAAATATACAGTTTCAATGCTAGGATTTATTTAAGATTTGTATGGAAATCTTTGAGGCACTGTCACTTTAAAACTATACATTTTAACGAAAATCTGACTCTATACAAGCATAGAAATTTGTTTTTAGATTGATTCTGAAAAATGTTATTGAGTTGAATTGGTTAGTATTGAAAATATCACCATAGTACGTTTGTATGGAGCGCGCTTCAAATTATATCCTCTCAATGTGATTTTACTTCCGCTTTGGAAATTGATATGGCTATAGAGAAGAAATATTACTGGAACAAGTTCCAATTGGGCATGATTACAACAATTATGCATGGTAAAATGCACCATGCAATCAGTGCAACTGCAATGCACGCTCATGCAAGGAATATAATAGCATGGTTGCATGTCCACAATGATCTGTAGTACCTACATTTCGCTTTTGTAAGAATTTAATAGCCTGATTTTGCGATCATTCATAATGTTTGTGTGTTGGATGTGTTTGGTGAGAATATTGTAAATACACCCATTTACTCGCGAACGTAATATTTCGGGGTGGTCAGAAACATTGCTACAGCTAACGACTTTCTGTTTAAGACTTTGACTAATTATTATAAGGACTAGCCTTGCGGTAGCATTTCCCCTCTGCCACGGTATAATCACAATTGATCTTGTGCATTTACATTCAATTTTACACCTTATCACTAAACGAGACAGCCTATAATTGAGAAATAATAACTTCGAACTTTGAACGTTTGGGGTTCACACGAGACTACTTTTCATGATTTTTAACATTCAAAATTAGAATCTAAAGTTATGGGGAATAAAATCTAAAGTTGCAGATTCCATGTTACCTCGCCCCCCGCAAAAAGTGGCAGAAATGTTTGTTAGTAGAATTACACGCGTAACCAGTCCACCTATAAATAGTCAAAGGTTTAAGAGGATAGGCTCTCGAAGAATTGACTTTTTATTATTTTAATGTAAAACTCTTTTTTTTAAATAAACAATAATGAAACTACAATGTGTGTTATTATAATTTCTGCGTAATGAGAGTGAGCAACAAACTAAAAAAAAAAGTGTAAAGAAAAAAAAAACAAGTCCAGTAGTCTAGAATTCTGTTAAGTAATATTGAAACGACTTTAACAATTTATACCAGTCTAGAATTTAATGGGTCCTGGCCGACTGTTAAATTCACTTCAATATTACTTAACAAAATTATAGACTAGGTAATGGACTTGTTTTTTTTTCTTCTTTTCAGTTTTTGTTTCAAGTTCACTTTTTACGCAGACGGGTTTTTGGAATTTTTTAATTTACTTTTTATTTTACAGTTTTTATGTTTTCAAAAAACAATACTTAAAGATTTGAAAAAAAAAGAAAGAACAATAGATAAAAAAAGAAAAGTAAGCATCTATGCTCTTTTCTCTAGAAAAGAAAGGAAAAAGAAAACACCACCTATGCTACTTTATTTTTTCATAAGGAATTTTAAATATTAATTTTTATCTGACCCAGTGAAAACGGATATTATCTACAATTATAAATTTTAAATAAACTCATAAAAATCATTCCAGCAGTGTTTTCACACAAACACTTCATATAATTCGAACGCGTCACCACATAAAACCACGCCGATGAAATTGCGGGTATAATTATAATAACGTATTGTGGTAGTAATATTAAATATTCTGTGGTATTGCGTACACTAATTCTCATGATATTCATCAAACAGCATGTATGTGGCTGCAATTTCGCTCCAACCAACAACATTATGTATTGTAATGAAATTATTCATTGTATGCAATGAGATCCTACACCACGTCATTGATTGTATGATTTGCAATGTTTTCCTAATAATTAGTTTTATAATATGATGCATATTGGTATCATGCTGAGGTTGTGATACATTGACAAATAAAATGGCTCACAACTTTTGATTAAATTTAAATAGTGGAAGACAGGTGACGTTCTTGCATTACGTACTCGCACAATGGATATAATTTTCATGTACGAGTGAAAACAAACACCGTGTGTTTTTTTTCTCGAATGAATCGTCAACGAATAAGCACACGAAGGCATTGTGAAATAGAAATAGGAATATTCTTTATTGTGAATCATAGGTATACATAATTGATGGCATTATTACTTATTGTACAGTTGAGCTATGTTCCGCCACATGGGCATACAATAGTGGGTAGCATTCATTAGGTGTGGTACCTTTATTTTGCCTAAAATAAAAAAAAGTATCTCAATTACGCAATGCCGCTCGTATTGCGATTGCGACTAAGCAAATTAAGTGACGGGGGCTCAATTTATGAGGTCCATGCGCTATATGCTAGTCACCTATCTTTCGCTATTTTAATTTAATCAAAGCTCACAACATACAATAAATATCTGAAATGAAAACATATTCGTAACAATACGAAATATTAGTTTTCTCTTTGTAAATCATTTATTGCTCCTTGAAATGTGCACGATTCTTATTGCTCCAAAAACATATCTGAAATAACATAAACTACGCTAACTAAAGTAAGACCCCTAGTATGAAAACGCACAAAAAATAAATAAAAGCCCGCGAAAAACATGTTTTACTGCCTCCATAACCTGTATAAATCAAGTAAGAGGCATCGCAGCTTTATTTTCTTAGAGATTTTCTTCAACACATTTTCCTTACAAAATCAGTGTTTGAAATATGGCTGATTTTTGTTTTACTTCTAACACAACTTTTTATGGTATATCCTTTAAAAAAAATGATATATGACTTGAAAAGATTTCAAACAATTGAAACAATTTTTTTTTTACCCGACTGCGCCAGAAGGAGGGTTATGTTTTTCGAGCGTATGTATGTATGTATGTTTGTATGTCTATTTCTTTGGCACGGCCTACAGCCTAAACGGCTTGATGGATTTTAACGTTTGAGGTGTCATTGGATTCGTAAAAATCGTAAGAGTGACATAGGGTATATTATTTCAAGATGGCGTCTTCGAATTAAAAAAGAGAGGGGGAATAAACAATTTTTTTTTTGTTAAAAGTTACAATATGGGTATCAAATGAAAGTTAAAAATCAGACGATTCCAAATATATAAATATTATAGTACTTTTATGTTACCGTTTCGACACAAGACTAAAAAGTATAAAATAAACTAAATTATTAAGATAAATAAAAAACCCGACTGCATAAAAAACCTATTAACTGAAAAGAGAAAAACAAGCTCTATAATCACTAATCAGCTATAACAACTTTGTTTGAGCAAATATAATTTGATTCTTATTAGGTAGGTATTTCAGGCGTGGACAAACCAATCAATAACCAACCAAAAATTTTTTTGTCTTCGTTTTTTCATCTTTAGAACTTGAACACGACGTCTTTGTCGCATCGGAAATTCGGCACATATGCTCTGTAGAGAAGATGCGGCCAAAAACTATAGGTACAGCATAAAGGCAGGTTTAGACGATGACAATTTTGCGGCGCCAATTTTTTCTCACGAAAAACAAAGCACGATGCTAGTTTTCAGCGCCATCTTGTTCGCATGCGTATGGATTTGCTTGAGAAAACCGTTCCAGCATTTAGCACGACGTGTTAATCGTGCGAAAAATTGGCGCGGGAGATGCGAGGGATGCGGTCGGAGGTCACTGCACCGAAAAATAGACGCGTGCTCTATTCCTTGTTAACGTTCGCATGCCGTGAAAAATTCGTACGAAAAGTGTTTATACGGTGCTTTTTTGAGGCGCCGCAGATTTCGCACCGCAAAATTGTCATCGTATAAACCTACCTTAACACTTCTCATAAATTATTGTGCAATATAAATTCTTATAAGCTAAGTATGTATGTATACAACACATTGATAATCTTATGTATACAAAAATACTTGTAGGTACATACAATTTAATTAATAGTTATTTTAAAACTTATTAGGAAAATTTTGTCGTTGTCCCTCAGAACAATAAGAGGGTTGTCCCATCCAATAAAGTAGGTAAAGTTATCTTTTGCCACATTTAAGAGGATAAGCGGGCTCTCGAAGAAATTTGGAGAATAGGAAATTTTTCCGACTGTATACGTATTTTTCCGATCCGCCCCTCCCAGACACCCCGCCGACTAGAGTGCGAAAGAGAAAACTGTTGATTAATAAATTCCATTCCAAATCGTACGGGCTAATATTATAATTTGAACCAGACAATAGACATGCAGTGAACTGTATATTCTACTAATAACTGTTATAGCTAAGCTTACAACGTAGGTTCTAATACGAGCATACCTCTGGAATGTTTGTCGTTTCACGTAGTTGTCCCGGACGAATTCTACTATCTGCTTCTGCGTTTTACCGCTGTACCTGTAACATTAAATTAACTTTTTTTTAACGCATGTTGGTAGGAGCGTTGTATGCCGACCACGACATGATGTCTCGGAGAGGTAATGATACGCCAACAGTGTGGTTGTACAAAGGAACGTCTTTATTAGAGGCAGTGCAGTTTATACCGGGTCCTTCTCAATATGCTGACACTTTTTAAGGGGATGATCAGACCATCAAACTGAACAACTTTCTTTATGGGACCAACATCGAAATCGCGAATTAAAAATCAGCTGTCATGACAGCTCGGAATGATTTTATTTACATAAAATGGATGAAATCAGCATTTCTTGTTCCCATGTTTCGTCCTCCAAAACTTAACCGACTTCAAGGATTTTTTCAAGAACAATATGAAAAAGACTGGCTATGTCTATATGTTTTGTTTCTTTGTGTTTATATTCGTCATTCTTACAGTAATTAATTTATTTCTTTACAGTAAAAAAGCAAAACATAGGGACAGAACAAAGATAACATGGATTGCATGGTAACAAATATTTGATCTCATGTCATTATCCAGGGAGGAAACAGGGGAATACGTTTGTATGGACAAAACGGTACTAGTCTATCCTCTTAAAGATTATATATTCTAATTGGTACACAATAAAGCTTATTCTATTAAATCTATAACAAAAAGCGGTAAACAAAAATTAATTTCTCTCAATCACACAATTCATAGCGAAAGTTCCATTATTAAGCCATTTCGATTACACTAGAGGACTATAAAAGGGGTATAAATATACAATGGAATTTTCCCATAGTACTCATTTATTTAAGGTCATTCGCAAAACAACAATAATTTTATGCGTATATCGCACTCAAGTTTATGGCCTATAAATTCGAATGAAGTACAAGATAGATTTACGAAAATGGTAGTCAGTAACATGCGGGGAATAACGTAAAATAATTTATCATTATTTCTACTTACATAATAGCAATTCTATTTAAGAGAAGTTTATTCCAAATGCATAAATGCGCGCTGCATACAAACGTAGTCTGGTGATATTATCAATACCAACCAATTAAACTCAACGAAATTTTGCAGAAACAATCTTGGAACAAATCTCTATGCTTGTATCGTGTCCGATTTTCGTTAAAATATACAGTTTCAATGCTAGGCTTAATTTATGATTTGTATGGAAATCTTTGAGGCACTGTAACTTTAAAACTGTACATTTTATGGAAAATCTGACACGATACAAGCATAGAGATTTGTATCTAGATTGTTTCTGTAAAATTTCATTGAGTTTAATTGCTCAGTATTGAAAATATCACCAGATTTCGTTTGTATGGAGCGCGCCAACAGTAATATACCCTTAATTCCACAGTCAAGCAAAGGCCTTCCTTCTTTTCCTCTAATATAATATTATGTACAGTTTACCCATTGATCTTAAATACTGTAGACTTCAAGTCTCATATAAAATCTACACAAATCAAGTATGCATGATATTATGACGACATATTTGAATAATAAACATGAATAAATATCTTTACGGAAAGAAAGCTATATACAAGCGGACGCTGCTGTCGTCGGTCCACTCACACATAGCGTACGTTAGAGGACGTACAAACAGGGCACACACTCAGTCGGAGCATAGCGCGCGTTAGGACGCATAGGACGTACGAACAATAAAGTTACGCGAAAGTAAATAATTTATAACAGCCGTTTTTTTTTTCTTTTATTAGATTATAATTCTAGTTATCATTTAGATTTAAATCCAACTAAAAAATTTCTGAAATAACTAGACATAGTCAAAAAAATCATGTAAAATTGGGAAAAAAAATTATATAACATTTTTATATTAGAAATAAATCCAAAGAAAAATCACGACCAGACCTTTGTTTTTAAATATGTATAAATTACGAAATACTACATTTTAGTACAAACTTTACACAGTGTATGTAAACTCATAACCTGAAACAAACAATAAAAAAAAAAAAAAAATCTGACACTATAAATAAAAATTTTTGTAATAATAGTGGATACCCGTATTTCTACTGGACTAACAGGTTCGTGCGTCCTCTAACGCGCGCTATGTGTGTGTGCATCGACAGCGGCCGCTTCATGAAGCTTTCGTTCTGTAGAGATATCTATTCATGTTTATTATTCAAATACTACATATAAGTGCCACATAATAGCATGCATACTTGATTTGTGTGGATTATTGTGTTAATTCTGACAATTTGCTAAGATTTTAATATCAGACTTTGAGTCTATGTCCTGCCCAAACTTACTATTAGGGCCTACTACGTCCATCCACAGTTTTTGCAACAAATAAACCAAAAATTCTGAGTACTCTGAATAGACATCTGAGTATGTAGGTACACCTTTTTTTTGTTACTGATCGGTTTATTTTATAATCCAATAATAGAAATACTGGAGTACCAAATGCTGTAAAACACATACCTATATCCAGGGTACTTCTTATTATATTGACACTTTTTTAAGGGGATGATCAGACCATTAAACTGAACAACTTTCTCTATGGTACCAACATCGAAATCGCGAAAAAAAATCTACTGTCCCATACAAAACTGCAAACATACTCGAGCCAAATGTATGGGACAGTTGTTTTTTTTTCGCGATTCAATGTTGGTCCCATAGAGAAAGTTGTTCAGTTCGATGGTATGATCATCCTCTTACAAAAGTGTCAGCATATTAAGAAGGACCCTATATAGATATACCTTCTCTTGTTTTTAAAACGGTTAAAATATTAACATTGGTAGAGGCAGACCTAGGAGAGCATACCTAGACCAGATCAGGGACGTCATTAAAAAATGGTAGGTTAAAAGTAGCCGAAATCGAAGGGAATGTATGAAAAGATGTATGGACTTAGAGGAAGCAAGAGAGGTGTGTCAGAACCGCCCAAAGTGGAGCCTAATTTCATTTTAAGTTAAGCCTAAGTCTGCCTACCCCTCTGGGAAAAAGGCGTGAGTTTATGTATGTATGTATGTAAAATATTAAGTAGGTACAATAATAATTAACAATTTCCGACAATTTACTATTGAAAAGCGCTATTAAATAAAATATGTACAATAGCAATAACGTGTCATTTTAAAATTTAGTACTCAATCACTACTACATATATTTACGTAATCCACAAACCATTTACGTGAAACGAATCAGCCAATAGCATGTAACTACGTGTGCTATATAAATAGCTCTTAATTCAATGGCATATAGTTTAAATTGTGAAAACAACAATGTCATTATAGTAATAACCAATTGTATTGCAATACGTGTATAATGTCCTTACGTCACTTTAAAATGATTAAAAATTGTATTTAATGCTGATTGATATTATTCACATACAGGGTCCTTTTTAATATGCTGTCTCTTTTTTAAGGAGATGATCAGACCGTCAAACTAAACTTCTCTATGACGTCAACATCGAAATTACGAATAAAAAATCAGCTGTTCCATACAAAACTGCTATTCTACTCAAGCCAAAAAGTGGGACAGTAGATTTTTTTTCGCGATTTCGATGTTGGTGCCAAATGGAAAGTTGTTCAGTTTGACGGTCTGCTCATCCCCTTAAAAAAGTGTCAGCATATTAAGAAGGACCCTATATATAGGGTAAATTTTATATCATTGCGTTATAACTTCAGCATGTATTCTACTCATCAAACTGAAAAAAATTTACTACAACTGTATTTTTTCATGATTTTGTAGCGCTCGTTGCGTTTAGTTTCAAAATGGTCCTTTCCCAGAATGTCCTTTTCCCAAAATGTCCCTTCCCCAGGTGTGGTAGAGTTTCGGTATTGCACGGAAAAAATGTCTAGTAGCATTATGTGACTATTATTTCTATAGGCTGACTTTACTAGATTTGTTATTATAAGTACATTCTTGTTAAATACCTGAATTTAACTTTAACTAAAAAGTTAGTAAAGGAATAGTCCATGTGGGGAGGGGGAGTTTTTTTAGGCGTTTCACACCACGTGTGAGTTGCCCAAGTGCTCATTTTATGAGGCTTTTCGTCATACATTTCTTAGTATAGGTAAAAATGGTACACAATTCTTTAGTTGTATCGGTACAAAAAATCTTATGACTATGGTCCGAAAGTACCCATTGACAATGAGCACTTGGGCGATTTACACCGTTGCCCGAACCGCACGTGATGCGAAACGTTTAGTGCAAGGCTTTCATAAAAACAAAGTCCGTGGATCTAAAGTTCGGCCGTTCAGAGAATGCGTTTGACAGTTACCATAAAATTGTAAAAAACTGAATGAAAACTATAAATGCCGATCATTATTTAGTAGCTTTTTGAACGTAAAAGGGCAGCTAGTGCCCTGTGTACTAGAGTGAGCACAGGTAAACAATGTTTTCATTCAGTTTTTTACAATTTTATGGTAACTGTCAAACGAAATCTTTCAGCGGCCGGACTTTAAATATTTTATTCACTTCTTTTATGACTAACGCAAACATGGCGTTCTTAGCAATTACATAATGGAATAATGTCTGTAATGTCTAGACATTCAGGATAAAACAATTTTGGAAAGTGCTGAGTTTTATAGACTTATGTTAGTATGTAAACAATTTATAGCGTACCTTGACTATACCTACCTACATACATACGACTAAGGTATTTGTAGCATTTCCAGCAGTTTAGTGTTTTGATAATGAAATCGTTACCATAATTTAACCCACTATCGTATTTACTTCCTTATAAAGGGTCCTTAATTGATATGCTGTCGGGTTTTTTGAGGGGTTAATCAGACTATCAAATTAAACATCTTTCTACATGGGACTAATGTCAAAATCGCGAAAAAAATGACCTGTTTCATACATAAAACAGGGTGTAAAATTTAATGCGTTACATATCGAAGGAGGTGCTTCAGACCATAAATCTGAACAACATTGACTAAAGGACCAACACTTAATAGCGAAAAAAAACAGCTGTTTCACAGAAAACGTCGTACGCTACTTCGAGATTTCGATGTTTTTGGCATAGTAAAAGTTAATTCAGTTTTATGGTCTAAAGCAACCCCTCAGATGTGTAACGTATTTAATTTTACACCCTGTACAACTGCGATCCTACTCGATCGAAAATGTATGGGACAGCTGTTTTTTTTTTCGCGATTTCGATGTTGGTTCTATAGAAAAATGTGTAATATCTGAAACTAAATGTTTTGCTTCATAATTACGTACCATACATAATATACAAATTTAAGGTCTTTCTTAATATGTTGACACTTTTATAAAGGATTGATCAAACCGCCAAACTGAACAACTTTCTCTAGATAGCACCAACATCAAGATCGCGAGAAAAACATGTGCTGTTCTATACAAAATTGCAAACCTACTTGAGCCAAATGTATGGGATAGTTGGTTTTTTTTTTCGATTAGGATAGTAATAATAATCCCCTTAAAATGCATTCAGATATAGACCACGCTTGGTACATCCCCTCACATTTAGATAAAAGCGTCTCAAAGGGGCCTCTACGTGTTGGATCTGTGTCCCCACGCAAGCCTTCCAAGGGACCGGCTACGGCCCGTGATTAAAACCTTTATAAAAAAAAAAAAAAAAAAAAAACTATTTATTTCAGACAAATGTCCATAGCTTTGTTAGTAAATACATAATAATAATAAAATTTATTCATGATAAAAACTTAAAACACAAGAAAATACAGATCGGGAACATATTATTATAGATTTATGCTACCAAGGTGGAATTTATCCTAAGCCTAAGCAAAGTACATAATAAGATATAGTAGGAGCGCTTCTAAGAAATCGCGCGATGCGATGGCGGCCATGCTAAGGGTTGTTACAATCATGTTTAGGGGATATGAAATAAATATAAGATAATCAATATGATATAAGTCTAATCGTTTTATATTTTATTAATTTGTAGTGATCATAATATCTACCTAGGTATTTATTTTTGTTATGAACTATTATTTACGTTTTTAATTCAACGTTAAAAATGTGTCAAACCACTTTATTTCCACTAAATCTTTATTTTGATTCAATGTGGAATCACATCCGTACACAACACAACCAGTTCGAACCATTGTGGTACGTGCGCGTTCGCAAGTATAAATGTTGACACTGCTGCCGGCGCGTACCCCAAGTCTCAGTTGACTTAGGGTACTGCCCGCAGACAGAGCGGGCCGAGACGCGCTCCTCCCTCGAACCGCACCCCGCGCACGATAGACCTGTCGCGACCCGAGAGCGCGCTCATTATTATTATTATATTCACTTTGGCCTAAGCATACCGATGACCAAGCTAAGCTATCGAAGTATACAAATACAAAGATGCTTGTGTAAGTGTTGACCATCAAACTGATCATCCCCATAAAAAGTGTCAGCATATTAAGAAGGACTCTGTATTTAGAGAAAATAACTTAATGAAATATCTTCAGTTTGCCATTCAAAAACATTTCTAATAACCTTGACAAATGCACTTATTGCACTTAGGTAATAAAAAAAACTTGATTGCATGCGTCGGTTCGTTTCTAATGAATCACGTAGAGTTATTCATGTAGGTAGATATGAACAGGTAATGCTGAATAGTAAATCAACGTCAACCAAGGTTGTATCACACTTTGTGAATGTCGCAGTGAGATATTTGTCTCTTCTTTAAATGACTAGGCGTTTCGCAGAAAGCCTGAGATGGATTTGAACAAACATAACAAATACGTAATACTGACTGCTCTTAAAAGGTGAAGTTGGGACGTATACAGGGTGTAAGGAAAAGTATCATTAACCTTTAAACCACATACTCTACCCATCAAACTAAATAACTTTTACTATGGGAGCAAACCTGTCAGCGCAAAAAAAATCAGCTGTTCCATACTAAACTACAATGGCTACTCGATTAAAATGAACGAAACAGCTGTTTTCTTTTTGTTCAGACAGGTTTGCTCCCATAGTGAAATTTGTTCAGTTTGATGGATAGAGTATGTGGTTTAAAGGTTAATTATACTTTTCCTTACACCGTGTAGGCTGATGATGATGAAATGAAATGAGCTTTACTGTAAATGCACGCTAAAACATATAGGGTCCTTCTTAATATGTTGACACTTTTTTAAGGGGATGATCAGACCATCAAACTGAACAACTTTTCTTAGGGGACCAACCTCGAAATCACGAAAAAAAATCTACTGTTCCACACGAAACTGCAAACCGACTCGGCCCAAATGTATGGGACAGCTGTTTTTTTTTTCGCTATTTCGATGTTGGTGCCATAGAGAAAGTTGTTCAGTTTGATGGTCTGATCATCCCCTTAAAAAAGTGTCAGCATATTAAGAAGGACCTTGTATACTAAACAATTAAAACCAAATTCACATCTTAACACAGTTGGGTACGCAGTGTACTTTGTTATGAATAATAATAGTTTAGATTTACAAAGGCTGGTCCAGCACTGCGTCTAGCTGCATTTTACAAGAGGAACGAGTTTATGTGAAGTGATTCATAAACTCTAAGTGGCTATCTTGGACCTCCAGTACGAAATAACAAGCTGTGCACGGATGCTTTCAGAACCAGGAGCGTATTCTCCTGAGGGTAAAATGGGAAAGTGCTAAGGGCGGCAAATGCAACGGGGCGGCGGTCCGTAGGGCCTTACCTTAGGGCGGAAATTGTTACACACACCGAGCCTACAGAGCAACAGTTTCCTGGCTACAGCCTAGACGTATTGTGAAAAAATGTCAAGCCTGCTGTGCTAGCTCTTGATTTGGATATAGCTCGTAGCAATACTTTTATTTTTCTTAATTAATGGCCGGTTGCTTGCGTCTAGCGCGGCAATTCTGCCAATGACAAGTAGGTTATAATCTCAACTGATTGTTTGGTTAAAACACAAAAGAGTTTCAAAAAAGTGGCGGAGCCACGTGCAAGCCTAAGAGAGGCCAACACGCATGCGTCTACCCTCCGCCAGACTTGCAGCGCGACTCCGTAGCAATACTTGTAATTTATTATTAATTTGTGGCAATACTGTCATGAATTAACCGACAACTCATGTCAGTAATTTTTTAAATATCTTAATTGCTGTCACAAATGTTGGCTACGGGTCCGCCGCCAGCAAACTGCAGTTATGGGGGCGACCAAACATATTTGCTTAGGGGCGCAAACTGAACAACGTTCACTTTGGAGCCACTCCAGTTGTTCAGTTTGATACATTTGAGTCGCGTAGTTACAGCTGTTTTCTATGGAGCAGCTGATTTTTTTTTCACGATTCCTGAGGGTGGCTCCATAGTGAAAGTTGTTCAGTTTGATGGTCTGAATTCACCGTTTCAGTATTTGCCAGGCTGTCACTTACACCCTGTCAATCATCTAACTTATGTACATAAAACTCATGACCGTATTCTTTTTCGGGGTGTTCAGCAATGTACCTACCAACTGACTTTGAAGCTTCCAATTGTAGTTAGGTTCCCTTTTAGATTTTTACTACTATGCAACAAGAAAAAGATAATTAGGTAGTTGTAGCAGAGTTTCTGACCAACTCGAAAGGGATTATGGTCATCTTCAGAACCCCACTCCCTTTAGGGTTGATTTGTACTATGGGGCCAATATCGAAATCGCGAAAAAAAAAAACAGATGTTCCATACTAAACCACAAATCTACTCGAGCTAAATGTATGGGACAGCAGATTTTTTTTCGCATTTTCGATGTTGGTCCTATAGTAAAAGCTGTTCAGTTTAATGGTCTAAACAACCCCCTTAAAAATTTTAAATGATTATTTTCACTTCTTAACACCTTGTATACAACGTGTTAATGAATAAGCGCAAGACCAAATACACCCCAACTGATTTATAACAAAATAATTAGATTGAAATAATAATTTCATTATATTTATAGTTAAAATTTAAAGTTATTCGCATTTAGGTACGTTTTGAGGCAACAATACTTTGTTATCGATTCAGCAATGAATGAAAGCGCTAACGTGCTCTTGTATACATTTTAAGAATCTTGTTTTGGTAGTGTAGGGTAAGAGTGCCCGAGCAATGGGTTGAGATCGAGTTCAGTAAACATTTTTTTTACTGAACTCGATCGAAAGTTTAAATTTTTCAAACGAATTATTTAATAATTTGAAAAGAACAACCTGTGTTAAAACCATGATAATTCGATTCTGCTCTCGATTCTAAACAAAATATTTTCTAGTTTTGCGTTTATTCATTAACACGTTGTATATTGTACATAGGTATTAGTATAATTTTAAGTGGTAAAAGATGCCTATAGACTCATACATAGCCCATCGCACACTGTAAATTAAAAGAGAAAAACAAGCTCTATAATCACAAACGGGGACGAAGAAGATTTTTGGTTAGTTGTTGGTTTGTCCCTGCCTGCAATACCTACCTAATAACATTCAAATTATATTAGCTCAAATAAACTTGTTATAGCTGGTTAGTGATTATAGAGCTTGTTTTTCTCTTTTCAGTTAATAGGTTTTTTATACAGTCGGGATTTTTGTTTTTTTAATAATTTAGTTTATTTCATACTTTTTAGTCTTGTGTCGAAACGGTAACATAAAAGTACTATTTTTTTGGAATCGTCTGTTCACTAGCTTTCATTTGATACCCATATTGTAATTTTAACCAAAACTAAATTTTCTCCTCCCCTCTCTTTTTTATTTCGCAGAACCCATATTAAAATAATATAGCTTATGTCACTCTCACAATTTTTACGCATCGAATGACACCTCAAACGTTAAAATCCATCAAGCCGTTTAGGCTGTAGGCCGTGCCAAAGAAATAGACATACAAACATGCATACATACATACATACATACGCTCGAAAAATATAACCTTCCTTCTGGCGCAGTCGGGTAAAAATAAAATATTATAGCTTAGTAGCCTTGAACACCTAATAGGAGAGATTTTATGGCCTGTTCCATGTCGGAGGCACACGACATTTCACTGAACCACTTTGTCTATCATACTAGACGGCCTTATCTAAATATTGTCCTTGACGTTAACTCGTTATTTTGTCACTTGCGTCACTATTTCTACAAGACCTGTTTAACTTCCTAAGTAAACAGTATTTTATATCGAATTCTAACTTATTTTCTTTAAAATAAAGTGATTTTATTACTTCTTGTTTATGTAGGTAGTGTACCTAAACTACTTGAAATGGTACAAAGGGTGAGAAGCGTGTTAGTTTTTAGGGTTCTGTAGTCCACAAGGAACGGTCCGCGGCTTTGCTCAGAGACTCTTAGTACTAGAAAGCTGTAATGTGACATGGGTGTACGTATTAACCACGCCGACAAATTGGTAAAATAAAATCTTGAAAAATATTCTTTTAGGGTACCTTCCCTACACGAAAAGTAGGGATGCAATTTTTTTCCTCGCTTATCCTACGGTGTGGGGTATCGTTGGATAGGTCTTTTAAAATTATTGTGGGTGTGGGAAAACCATTTTTCGATTTAGGGATCCATTAGCGAAATATTAAGCTTTAAATTGCACATTTTTGTTAGAGTCAAGTGAAAGTTGTGAAGTCTTCTAATTCGCATTGGGCACGCGTGGTTGACTAACACCCATACACCCTCCCTAAAATCACATTTTCAATAATTATTTAGCTCAAATACTATTTTTAATGACCGAACGAACAATAAAAAGTAACGAAATATAGATGATGTTCATACGATGCGTGGTAAGTCAACCCTACACATATGTCAAAGACAATTTGCACCAAGTGCGCATGTGCGAATGCCATCATGTGGACGTGCGGGACCGGTGGTCTGGCTCATTCCCTGTCGCACTGGACAAAAATTCGGTACTACCAGTGAATCGTGGATTTTTCAGAATATCTCTACCACCTCGTGTGATATTGAAAAATGTGGAAAGTGATTGTGAACTGCATGGTAAAGTAGCTCATTCCTGCTTTGAGAGGAAACCTGCCTTACTTTTTCCTCTGACTTAAAAACTAGTTAGAGCTATAGCAAACTTTGATACCACACCAAAACGGAAGACGGTATAACGGAAGCCGGAATAAATTATGACTTGAATAACTTTAAAATTTATAAGAAGACTGTACTATAGTAGTACAGGTAAAGTAAGCTAAATAGTGACCGTTTGGAGGCAAAACTTGTACATCAATGAAAACGTTTTTAACTTTATCTTGGCACTGGAAATGAGGATCTGCAGAGTCCACGCAAAATAAAGTTGTCTTACCCCTTCTCCCTACCACTTTACCCCTACCACTTTCCCCCTACCCCCTATCCACTACCGTACCTTTTCACGAAGAGATTCGGCGTATTTTTGAGCGCTCATAACTTCGGTCTGTATAGTACCTGTGAACTCAAATTTTTAGGACAGCATGTGGTCATTACTTTTATAAAATGTACCTTATTTTAGCTTTCAAGACTTCGGGAAGTACCTGTTAGGTTTTGATGATTATCAGAGAGTGAGTGAATGACGAAATCAACGAAGTTTGCGTATTAATAAAATCTAAATAAGCAGGGCTATAAATATGAAATTAGGTACATTTTATAAGAGTAATGACCACATGCTGTCCTGAAAATTGAGCTCACAGGTATTATCCACTGAAGTTATGAGCGCTCAAAAATACGCCGAATCTGTGTGAAAAGGTACGGTAGTGGAAAGGAGGTAGAGGGAAGGTGGTAGGACTCCTAAATTTTGGGTGGACTCTGCAGATCCCCATTTCTAGTGCCAAGATAAAGTTAAAAAACAAAGTTTCATTGCTGTACAAATTTTGCCTTCAAAATATCCTATTTTTCGTGTTTTATAAAGCAATTTTTAGCAATGTCCATCTAAAAATTCAATTCAATTTTTGTTTAGTGGCATCCGATGTATTATCACAATTCAGCCAATGTCTCGTTATGTGGAAAGTATATTAAGGAAAATTATCAGTAGTATTTATTAAGTCTAGAGTGGCAGTTTTGCCAATGTAAGTAGGTTATAATCTCAAGTGATTGTTTTAAGGTTAAAACACAAAAGAGTTAACAAAATGGTGGAGCCACGTGCAATCCCAACGCGCCGATACGCACGCGACCGTACTCCGCCAGAACTGCAGCGCGACTCTCCATCTAAAAAAGGAGAACGTTTGATCCGACTAAAACCTTACAGAAATCTTGTTTATGTCCCTTTTGACATGGCATAATGATTTGAAATGCTAACAGTGTCAAGCCCATTCCGAATTTTAATTGATTTATTTATATTTACTCAGTTTAAGATACAGTCTATTTTCAAACGACATTAAAATCCTTTGAGGATCTCGCTACGTAAACAGTTTTTGGAATGTGTTTTATTAACCCTTGAACTTCCACAGACTCGATATTATTGAACTACCCACTGTTTATCTATAGTTACGAGCGGTTAAAGCCGTGTGGTTTCCCCTTAATATAGACCACATCCTTTCTTGTCGTGAGTGTTTTATTAGGCTAGACAAAGTTCGAACTGAACGTAGTTATTCGTGGTAGTTTCAAAGTTACCCCCATATCAGAGAAACTCTATCATTACTGCTCACCCCTATACTGACACGAGGCTATTTTTCTGCAATTGAATCTCTCTTTCACTATCTATTCTTGGCTTGTTAATCCCATATGGTGGTGGGGTCAGCCTACCGTGTCTACTCTCCCTATACAACGTGTTAATTAATAAGCGCAAAACCTCATACACCCCAACTGATTTATAACAAAGTAATTAGATTGAAATAATAATTTCATTATTTTCATACTTAAAATTTAAAGTTATTCGCTTTTAAAGTTTTCAGACAAAAATGATTGGTTATCATTTCAGCAATGAATGAAAACGCTAGCGTGCTCATGGATACATTTTAAGTATCTTGTTTTGGTAGTAAGTAGGGTGAGAGTGCCCGAGCCCGGGTTGACATCGAACTCAGTAAATTTTAAATTTTACAAACTAATTAAATAAATTTTGAAAAAAAATACCTATGTTGAAACCATGATAATTCGATTCTACTCTCGATTCTAAACAAACTATTTTCTAGTATTGCGTTAATTCATTAACACGTTGTATACCTTGCCCTATTCCTGACGTTGTCTTCGGAGACATTAAACTCGGTCAAATCACTGCGAACCTCGCAAACTGCGAACCTCGCTACATCTTCGACCCCATCTTTGTCCTGAGGACTAAATTGAAGTCAAGAGCAAACCCATCTTTAAAAAAAAAAAGAACCGTGTTCATTCATATAGTTTTCATACGTCCTCTTAGTCTTTGTCCTGGAATCGACAGTTGCAACAAAATATTTCCTTTATAATCTGGGTGGCTTTCGTTCTCCTAAAGCTTAACTGCAATGTCACGTACACACGGCGACACATCAAGCTATAAAAAACCAAACTAAGCTGGCCGCGCGCATGTCGCGTAACGTATAACATTGCGCGGCCAGCTTATGTTGGTTTTGTATAGCTTGATGTGTCGCCGTGTGTACACCTAGGCCACCACGCACATACTCGTTGCGGATTCTATGGCGCCTCGTAACCGAGAGTGTCTTCATTTCACCTGTTTGTACATTTCGGACTTAAGAGGATATAATTCGGAGCGCGCTCCATACACACGTACTATGGTGATATTTTCAATACAAACCAATTGAACTCAATGACATTTTTCAGAATCAATCTAAAAACAAATTTCTATGCTTGTATAGAGTCAGATTTTCGTTAAAATGTACAGTTTTAAAGTTACAGTGCCTCAAAGATTTCCATACAAATCTTAAATTAATCCTAGCATTGAAAATGTCTATTTTAACGAAAATCTGACTCCTTGTTTCAGAAAAATTTCATTGACTTACAATGGTTAGTATTGAAAATATGACCATAGTACGTTTGTATGGAGCGCGCTCCGAATTATATCCCCTTAACTTTTATTTATGTCTTAAGTCTCACTACCGTACATGAGGACTGAACTTATTATGCACTTATATACCAGGCTTCTTCATTCTGACCAGCAGTGGAATCTTTGCTCTAGAATGGAATCCAACAACCCATTTCTTTACTACTTATTTACAATTCCTCTAAAACGTGACTAAACGTAAGCATTTTGAACCATTACCGTACAATCCATAACACAGTTTGAATACCTAACAAATGAAACAATAACACAACATAGAAAACTGGCATTAAATTGCTGTATAGATCAAGATTAGTCACCAAACAATTGAAGTACGTGCCGCCTCTTGAATGGCCTGACTCAGTGCACCGACGCGTGAGTTGAATACGTTATGCTTACTCAACTTTCTGTAATACATTTTGCAGTTTATCCCAGAACTGACTAAGCGAAAAATTTGTTGTGACAAGACGTCAACATTTGTCATCTATATGTTTTATGTCGTGCACATAGATTTAAAATATACTACGTTAGAGAAATGCGAAAGAGAAAGGGTATAGCATTAACGTATGTTAGAGCGAGATAGATAGACGAGAGCAATTCTCGAACACGCTATGAGCCTGTATGGCCCTAGCGTCAGTCGTCAACGAAACGAATCCCGCTTTTAAATCTCTGGTTTTTTTGGTCTCGCCTTGGATAATCCGTAGCCGATCTAACGTAGTATATGCTAAATCTATGATTGTGCATAGCTACACTACAGCCGCATTTTGTGGTATGTCACGTCACATCCCAGAGAAGATTTAAGATTTTGGGACCTACCGGTACAAGAGTGGGTTTCATTGAGTGCTTCATTGAACCTTGAAAAATGCATCACTATACCGTTGATTTACCTTGAATACAATTTAATACACATTGAGGCTAGTTATCGTTCGGACAAAATTATGATTTTAATGGCCTGCAATCAACCAGGTCCTACCTGAATGGGACCTGTCCCATTCACATGTCTAAGACTCATTGCAATCAAGCGACTGGTGGCCAGCGACAAGCAGTTCACACGCTTTTTTCATACATTTTGCTGGGACTCACCGCACACATGTGGCCGGTGGCTGTGTCCACGATCGCGACAGCCACCGGTGGCTTTTACAACACTTTGATCCATCAGATAGGGAACACACTCTACTTTAAATTTTATAATGTAGAGATAAATATTAACAATCTATTTAAACAGAAAATGGATCGCAATGTAAAATTTAAACTAATTTCATAGTAATTTTCCTGACCAAGTCAAACAATGGAAAAGCTGTAGTAATTGCTAATTACTGTCGTAATCAACATGCCAATTAAAATGCTATTATCATTTTATTCAGTCAATTCTAACTTGTCTGTCTATTCACACGTTTTTTTATATCGATAAACGATATATTTTTTGTTCCTATTTGTAGCATTATTCGGATTCGTGTGGAAAAGAGAAACGTGACTTTATTAATCGATGATATTAAAAAAACCCGACTGCATTAAAAACCTATTAACTGAAAAGAGAAAAACAAGCTCTATAATCACGAATCAGCTATAACAACTTTGTTTAAGCAAATATAATTTGAATGTTATTAGGTAGGTATCGCAAACGGGGACAAATAAATTTTTAGTTGGTTATTGATTGGTTTGTCCCCGCCTCGTAATATCGTAAAATATACAAATTAAGACGATTACGATATTATTGACGTTGTATACATTGCCTTTACTTCCAACGATTTCGACTCCGTTTCACGACCTTAAAACCTTGAACATGTAACAAAGCCCCTGTCCGTGACACTTCACTAATAGCTTTGTTAATCACTTTGTTACCTTAACTACTGTTTTGAGTTAACGATTCAAAACAATTTGACATAAGAAAAGGTTAACGACCTTTATATGTCAATATGTTTAAATTATAAGAATAATTATATTGGATGCTCTTGCTCGTGGATGTTCTGAGTTTTCAGAATATCTCTGACTATCCCCCTGGGAAAAGTTATACTATGCTTAATACTCTTGAATGCTACAGGGTCCTTCTTATTATGCAGTCACTTTTTTCAGAGGATGATCAGAACGTCAATCTGAACAACTTTGAGTCGCGCTGCAATTCTGGCGGAGTACAGACGCGTGCGTATCGGCGCGTTGGGATTGCACGTGGCTCCACCATTTTGTGAACTCTTTTGTGTTTTAACCTTAAAACAATCACTTGAGATTATAAACTACTTACATTGGCAAAACTGCCACGTTAGACTTAATAAATGCTACTGATCATTTTCCTTCGTATACTCTCCACATAACGAGACATTGGCTGAATTGTGATAACACATCGGATGCCACTAAACAAAAATTTAATTGAATTGAACAACTTTCTCTATGGGACCAGCATTGAAATCGCGAAAAATAATCAGCTGTCCCACATTTGGCTCGATTAGGTTTGCAGTTTTGTATGGAGCATCTGATCGCGATTTCTATGTTGGTGCCATAAAGAAAGTTGTTCAGTTTGACGTCTGTGACGCGTGACTAATCGTGTAACACCCAACTAAAAGCTTGTCGTATAATAATTTCATGGTTCCAAATTATGAGTGGATATTTCAAGGGCCTTTAGTTGATTTCAAACCTTTGACTAATTAATATAAGCCTTGCGGTAGCATTTCCCCTCTGCCACGGTATAAACACAATTGATCGTGTGCATTTACATTCAATTTTACACCTTATCACTAAACGAGACAGCCTATAATTGCGAAATAATAACTTCGAACTTAGAACGTTTGGGGTTCACACCAGACTACTTTTCATGATTTTTAACATTCAAAATTAGAATCTAAAGTTATACGGGAATAAAATCCAAAGTTGCGGATTTCATGTTACCTCTCCCCCCGCAAAAAGTGGCAGAAATGTTTGTTAGTACAATTACACGCGTAACCAGTCCACATATAAATAGTCAAGGTTTCATACATTTTAAAACAAAAAAAATACTTTCAGTATTAATTAATTAGTAATATTAATCACATGTTATGTCGTAATGAACTGTTAATAGTCGAAAACATCATACCGAAAAATAAAATGAAGTCGCCAAAAGTATTTAAACAGATGTTTCAGAGTTTTGTTTAACTCAACGAACTCAACGAATCTTATCATGTTTAGGAAAATTCATAAATTACGATGTGGTCGACAAGGTAACAAAGGCAAAACATAAATACTTAAGTAACATTTAGAAAAATAATTAAGTAGGTATGTCAGATTAATTTAAATTCCTTTTCATGCAAATGCTCACCAAGACTATATTCCCCAATGGGGTAGTCAGAGATATTCTGAAACCTCAGAACATCCACGTTTCACTAGTAGAACCGAAACTCTATCCAGTGTGAATATTAAACAGTGGGTACAATACATGCCTCGAAATTGAAGCATGCAGGTTCAGCGGGGGCTGGGACGGGCTCCATCCGGCCCCCGCTCGCCCCCCACGATTGGCCTATCGCGATCTCTGAGCTTCACCACTATTAGTTTTTCTTACACTATGGTCGAGCAATGCCCGGACCGAAGGCTAGTCAAACATTTTATCTCCTTGTGCCACCTGAAAGTGACGTTTAGCCAGAAAGCTTTTACTGCTAGCTGTAAAACATCAATTTCCTTTTATACCTATAAAATGAGAGCGTGAACAGAAACTTTAATTTTCAGTGAGGCAAAGAGAGCGAAGAAGTTTTAAAATAACCAGCCAAGTGAGAGTTTAACTGTTGTGGGTTCACACGGCAAAAATATCTAGTAGGTAGCACAAATGTTTATGTGACAACAACATTATCGTTTCATTACAACTAATCTGCCTACGTGGTCTAATGGTTAAGAGCATTGGACTCTTGACACGGAGGTCGTGGGTTCGATTCCCACGGGGGACACCTAGTGATATGTCACTTTGTGCGTTTTTCCCCAGTTGGTTAAGACATTGCAGGCCGAATCACCTGATTGTCTGAAAAGAAAGATGATTCCGTGCTTCGGATGGCACGTTAAGCCATTGGTCCCGGCTACTAACTCCGGTGGTAGTAGTCGTTATATAAAAACCACGTCAGAGGCCGTAAGGCGGTCCCGAAAAAACTCTGACACCAGGGCTTGCTGCCCACACTATAAGAAGAAGATTACAAATAATAAAAAATACACATAAAGGAACTTTAAGAATCTTATTCTGGTAGATTTAATAAAAATTTACTTACTTATAACCGTAACAAACAATGTTCTAGTAAATTTTGCTAAAAATTCTTAGCATAGCATATGTTCACGACTATATTCCCCGAGGGGGTAGTCAGAGATATTCTGAAACCTCAGAACATCCACGTTTCACCAGTTGTACCGAAACTCTGTCCAGTGTGACGGGGGGTGAGCCCGTCGCCACTTATAATGGACAGTGGGTACAATATATGCCTCGAAATTGAAGCATGCAGGTTTCCTCACGATGTTTTCATCGAAAAGCCTGTGATGTTACAAATCGTACATAAATCCCGATAAACTCATTGGTACGAGTCGGCCTGGACGGGGATCGAACCATCATCTCCTGCACGGCAGGCAAGGTTACTCGCCACTGGACCACCATAACTTTTTTTAAGATAAATTAAATTAAATTTAATGTTTCTCAGGGATAGTGTAGCTTCTATTCTAATAGTGAGAAGTTTGTTTGAATCGGTTCGGTATTTCCAGTGATTACCCCCTACAACCAAACTTTACCACTATATTCATCACCATCATCATCTCAGCCGATGGACGTCCACTACTGGACATAGGCCTCCCCAAGGATCGCCATAACGACCGGTCCTGCGCTGCCCTCATCCAACGGGTTCCCGCCGCCTTCACCAGGTCGTCGGTCCACCGTGAGGGGGACCCACGCTGCGCTTTCCGGAACGCGGACGCTAGTCGAGAACTTTTCAGCCCCATCGGTTCTGCGAGCAATGTGCACTGCCACTTTAGATTAGCAATTCTTTGGGCTATGTCAGCTACTCTGGTTCTTCTGCGGATCTCTTTATTTCTGATTAAATCTCGCAGGGAAACTCCGAACATAGCCCTCTCCATTGCCCTTTGGGTGACTTTCAGCTTTTTTATGAGGCCTTGAGTGACTCTGTATTAGTGACGATTAATTTAATTTAATACCTAACTCCGTGAAATAGAATAACGCCAACAAGTCAAAACCGTCTGTCACTGTCGGATAAACGCCAATAAATCCGATTCCAATTATATCTTCAGCGGCGTTTCAGTGTTTCGGACATTAAATATGCATCGGTCCGTCGAACCGTTTGGTCGATTTGATAAAAATTTCCGTTCAACCTTGTTTTTGCTCGACATCCGCGATCACACCATTGTAGATTAAGAGAAGTTTATTCCGAAAGCACAAATGCGCGCTGCATACAAACGAAGTTTGGTGATATTTTCAATACTAACCGATTAAAGTCAATGAAATTTTTCAATAACAATTTAGCAACTAATTTCTATGCTTGTATGAAGTCATATGTTCTCGAATTCTCGACAAAAAGTATAAATCTATTCTGTTGACGAATTCTTGACAAAAAGTTTTTAAGTACCTACTTAAGTATTTTATATTCGTTTTTATTTTTGGCATTTTGTAAATTCTGGAAGTAGTCACTAGACTATTTTTAACGTCAATGTTTTATTATTTTAATTATCATTGCTAATTTTATTTTATTATACAATTTGACGATCATTGTTATCTAATCTAATCTTCCACCATGCTAGCTCAGTGCTGAAAATCGAAAAAAAAATTTAGTATCAAAATATTATGAATGAATCGAGTTGTCGTTCTGTGAAGCTTCTATTTATAATACCCACGGCGACACATCAAACTATACAAAACCAACACAAGCTGGCCACGCGACGTTATACGTTACTGGACATACGCGCGGCCAGCTTATGTTGGTTTTGTATAGCTCGATGTGTCGCCGTGTGTACATTATTTAGTTGCATGACCTATATCGGAAATGCCTTAAATTTGTATTCCAAATCTAAAAATTTTGCTATCTCTAAAATGATAATAATACATAGATTCTAATTTTTTATACTCCGTATTTTCGTCATTATTATTTTATATAAAATTATTTATTTGATTAAACCTTATAGGGTAAAGTTTCCTAAATTGAACCCCCTAGTGCTTATCATAAGTTTTCACAAAAACTATAGCAATCAAGAGAACATGATTGTTAAAAATAAAAAGTTTATTTTATTGGCCTTCAGTTCACAGTTCTCAAAAAGAACAGAAACATTAACGGATCTCTTTTATTTACGTTTTAAAAAACGTTTCCAAAAGTACGATTTAGGAAACCGGTCTCCTTATTCGTACCACAGGCTTCCTAAATTGTACCTAGAATTCTAAATTAGTCTTAGCATGTCATAAGAACACAAAAAACAGATGCTTTTTCTAAGTTTTTAGTAGGTTCTTCTACCTCAACTGTTATCTTAATTATAACTTACTGAAATATCATTTGTTTCTGAGACATCATAAGCCAATATTAAAATGTACTATATGGTTACGCTAAACATAATTGTATTTTTCCATGTTTAGCAGATCAAAAGCTTGAAAGATTTTGACAATCTTGAATCAGAATTGCTAGTCTGCCAAGATTTCCTTGACATACTTGTTTGAATTTAACATTATTTGTACGGTGCAACCGTGCATTTTTATTATATAGTCGAGTCATCAATCAACGCGTGGTTCGATACTTTTATTTTACACAATTCAGTTCACGATTGGTAGCCGAACCGCGTGCTCTCATAGCAATCATTTCCATACTAGCATAAATCAGTTAATTCAATAAACTCTTCTTTTATCATATTTTCGGCATTTTACTTTACTATCAACTATCACTATCAACTACAGGTGTAGCCCGTACATCTTTATGGTCCTTCGAGCCTCCGGAAAGGCGGGATCACTTCACAAAAGACTGTATTATTCGGAACATTCGAAATCGCGTCAGTGAAAGTGTTTCTAATGCGCCCTCTGGACAGCAATCCACAGAAGACAGCACCCTCACGCACAGCAGCGCGAGGTATCTTCAACTTTCGCCTACGGACACCAGCAGTCCGGCGTCACAGACAAGCAGCCAACGACTCAGCACAGCAGCCGAGACACGTTTGCTAGCTATATAAGCATCAAGTAAGATCTTTCCTTTTTACTCTTATCATTTATCAATAACTCCAAAGCAGCAGGATGGAGAATATCATTGCAAACCAAGTCCAAATACTGGATGCTATCAAAACCTTGCTCACAAACTTTAAAAAGGATGGAAAAGATCGCAAAACTCCTGAATCAATCAACAGGAAGCTAAAAACTTTGGACTCTTATTGGCAAGAGTTCGAAAGTAATCATGATCAGCTGAATCAATTTGAAGAACAAAATCACGACTATTTTACTAGCGATTATTATCATAAAACAAGAAGTTTCTACAATGAAACAAGAGCGTTCATAGCAGGACATCTGACGCTGGAGCAAAAGCCTACGTCTCCATTGATAAAGCCTGCTACTCAAATGGGACCTCCTACAGGCCCCGCTTCACAGTTCCCTAGCGGATCTAATCCGCAACCAACATTTCATCATCAACAGCCGCCGAAGTCGAACACACAACAAACATTGGTAGAAGCATCTAAGCTAGATGAAATGCTTCGTAAACAGCAAAGCAATTTTAAAGCTTTTCGTTACTCCATGTCAACCATCAACTTCGAAGAAGACGCAGAGAAATGGGAACTTGAGGATACATTGCGAACAATTCAATCAAGATGGTCGGTTATTGACTCTCTTCACTGGGAGATCGACACAATATCTACGGAGGACAACACGGATTATGAAGCACGATTTAAGGATTTAGAAAAAACATATAGACTCATCAAAAAGACCATAAATAGCAAGATTTGGTCTGTATCACACAAGGAAAAATCAACCCCACAGATGGACATTCCCTCCTTCAATGGGAATTATCACCAGTGGTTATCCTTCAAGGACTTATTTATTGAGTCCATACACAGCAATAGATCCTTAAACGATGCTCAAAAAATGCAGTTTCTCAAAAGCAAGCTCAAAGGAGAAGCTGAAAAGATAGTTCAACATCTTCACATCACCTCCGAGAACTACAAGGTCTGTTGGGACATCCTAAACCACAGATACAACAACACTAAGATTATTTTCTCCTCTCACGTTAATATCCTCATGAATTTGCCTGTTATGCAGCAACAGTCAGCAGTGAACATAAAGAAAATTCATGACACAACGAAGGAATGTATCTATGCTATAAAAAACCTTGGTGTAGATACCTCAACATGGGACCCTCTCGTTGTTCACATTGTAGCACAAAAATTAGATTCCAGCAGTTATGACGATTACATACAATCATTAGCAAAGCCTAGGGACTTGCCAACCCTAAAGGATTTTTTAGAGTTCTTAGAATCCAAATTTACGGCCCTAGAAGCATCAAGGCGTAAACAAGAACCATCTAAACCGTCACAACATTTCAAATCCTTCGCGAGCAGCAAGGATAAAGGATCATCATCATCACCTCCTATCAAAACATTCAAGCAACCATCAAATAAAAATCGTTCGATGAAGTACACCGGATGTCCATTGTGCAATAAAGCGCACGGATTATTCCACTGTAATGATTTTTTGAAATTGCAATCGAGCGAAAAGAAAAATTTAGTTGCGAAATTAAAATATTGCAACAATTGTTTATACAACCACAACGGAAATGATTGCATTTCAGAAAAACGATGCCATGAGTGCAAAGAACCCCACAATACGTTGCTACATGAGGCGTTCGCAAAGTCACCAAAATCTGATGGCAACCCGCGACAGCACGAGAGTCACGTGGCACAAAATCCCAAAACTAGCATAGCCGAAGTCCTCCTAGCAACGGCATTGATCAAAGTGCAAGCGGTGGACGGTACCTTTCAAATCATGCGCGCCCTTATAGATCAAGGGTCGCAAACGTCGCTGATATCAGAGAGAGCGGCACAAAAACTAGGTTTACCTCGCCAACGTTGTAAGGGTGTGATTTTTGGTGTAGGAGCTAAAGAAAATAATTGCAAGGGCATTATACATATTACATGCTCATCAGCGCAGGGCGACTATACATTCACGACGGAAGTCCCTATTATGAAAAGTTTAGTAAACAACCTACCTAACAACACATTTCCAAAGCCAACATGGCAATTTCTACAAAATATACACTTAGCAGATCCAGAATTTAATGTTAGCAGCCCCGTCGACTTATTATTAGGTGCAGATATTTACTCATCAATAATTTTAAATGGTATAATCAGAGAAAATGACTCATTACCTATAGCACAGCAGACCCGCCTGGGATGGATCCTATGCGGGAATGTAAAGTCTTATCAGTGTAACGTTGTACTAAACAACGTGGAAGATTTAGAGCGATTCTGGAACACAGAAGATGTTATCACGGAGACCACAAGCATGTCACAAGAAGACGATCAGTGCGTCCAATTTTACAAAGCAACAACCACACGCAATGATGAAGGTCGGTATATCGTGAGACTGCCCCTGAAACCAAATCATAAGGAGCTTTTAGGAGACTCTAAAGCAAAATCAGTCGCACAGTTTCGACAATTAGAAAACAAATTTGTACGAAACGAAAATATAGCTCGTGACTATAAATCATTTATTCACGAATATATCGAACTAGGTCATATGCAGCGGTCATCGGACTCGAGCGGTAACAAGACACCAAACTGCTATTTACCTCATCATTGTGTGCGGCGCGCGGACTCCACTACTACATCGCTTCGAGTCGTCTTCAATGCGTCAGCGAAAACATCGACTGGCCATAGTTTGAATGACGTTATGTACAGGGGTCCGAACTTACAGCAAGATTTATCAAAATTAATTTTGAAGTGGAGACAATACGAGTTCGCATTTACAGCTGACATTGAGAAAATGTTTAGGCAGATCGAATTACACCTGGAAGACCAGGTGTACCAGAAAATCATATGGAGGGACTCTTCTAGGGATGTTCTGCAGGATTATCAATTAGCAACGGTTACCTACGGCACAAAAGCAGCGCCGTTCTTAGCCATGATGACTCTTAAACAGTTAGCAAGTGATGAGGGTCACAATTACACCTGCAGTCCAGCTGGTAAGGTCCTGGAAGAAGATCTGTACATGGATGACCTATTAAGCGGCAGCCACAGTCTTCAAACAGCAAAGCAGCTTCAATCTGACTTATCAAAACTCCTGAGATCTGGTGGCTTCAATCTAAGGAAGTGGAACTCTAACAATCAAAAACTATTAGAAGGAGTTGACACAGCACAGCAAAATTATCAACAGGTCTTCGATTTCAAGCACGAAGAATCAACAAAAACGTTAGGATTGCGTTGGTGTCCTAAAACCGACCAATTTGAATTTAAATTAAAAATCGATACGTCTCCCGGTCAAGCAACAAAACGGCAACTGTTGTCAGATATTTCGAAAATATTTGACCCTCTCGGATGGTTGTCACCCGTCTCCACAAAACTTAAGATCTTATTTCAAGAAGTCTGGCTTCATAAAGAGCTACAGTGGGATAGCAAATTACCTGAAAAAATCAACAAAGACTGGGACACAATCAAAAGCGATTTAGAGCAGATAAACGATATTAAAGTTGCAAGGTGGCTGAAAACGAGCAAAAATGACAGTATAGAGTTGCATGGCTTTTGTGACGCATCGATCAAAGCATACGCATGCGTCATATATTGCAGAATTAAGAAAACTCATAAGCCATCATCATCAGTAACGTTAGTAGCAGCAAAATCAAGGCTCATCTCTCCAAATAAAACAGTATCATTACCCCGCCTTGAATTAAATGGTGCCTTCTTATTATCAAAACTGATGAGCAACGTACTAGCATGCCTGCCTGAACACAACGTCAGGATTTATGGCTGGTCAGACTCCACGGCCGTTCTAGGTTGGCTCCAAGGGGACCCCGGGCGTTGGAAGACATACGTAGCAAACCGCGTCGCACAAATAACACCAATCATACCAGCCGATTGTTGGAATTACGTCAACACTACTGAGAACCCGGCAGACTGCGCTAGTCGAGGTATTACAGCAAAACAGCTTAAGCATCATCCTCTCTGGTGGACCGGGCCAACTTGGTTATCAACGTTTGACAATCAACCAACATCGATCAATTATGAAACAAATCAAGAAGTCAAACAAATAAAGCAAACGCTCTTATCAATGACGCCACACAGTGACGTGAAGAACGCAAACGCCTCGACAACGTCATGCAGTACTGACATAGTAGGTGACGTCATACGTAGACATAGCAACCTGACGCGCGCAATCCGAGTACTCGCTTGGATTTTACGTATTGTACGTCGAGACAATAATAAGCCATCGTACCTTACAATAAGCGAATACAGAAGATCACAATCGACTATTGTAAAAAATATTCAGCAATCAGAATTTACCGATGAAATAAAAAGCCTAAAGAAAAATGGTACTGTCGATTCAAAAAGCAAAACACTGTCTTTAAATCCATTTCTCGACAAAGAGGGGCTATTACGAGTCGGTGGTAGGCTTAAAAATGCGAACATAAGCCAAAGCATGATGTATCCTCTCATCATCCCACACAGCAGTCATTTTACAGACATTTTAATTGATCATGCGCATAAAATGACTTATCATGGAGGCCCACGTATTACATCAGCATGGTTACGCCAAACTTTCTGGATTATAGGAGGGAACCGAGCTGTAAAGAAACGACTTCGATCGTGTGTAACCTGCAGAAGACATAACCCAGTAAAAGAACACCAACTAATGGGCGATCTACCCCAATCAAGGGTGACCCCAACGAGAGCTTTTTATCAAACAGGCGTCGACTATACTGGATACGTGGACGTCAAGTCAAACAAGGGTCGAGGGATAAAGACCACTAAAGGCTATATTGCAGTGTTTGTTTGTATGGTGACGAAAGCCGTACACCTGGAGTTGGTGTCGGACTTATCAACATCAGCATTCCTGGCAGCATTACGTCGCATGGCAGCTAGACGAGGTGCCCCGAAGCATATATGGAGCGACAACGGCACTAACTTCATCGGAGCAAACAACACTATACAAAGAGAGTTTACGGAGTTAAAATCAATAGTAAACGAAGAATTCCTATCAGAGATCAGTATGATGGACATAGAGTGGCACTTCAACGCTCCATCTTGGCCGAGCGCTGGAGGACTCTGGGAAGCAGCAGTAAAGAGTCTTAAATATCATCTACGTCGCGTCGTAGGAGAACAAAAACTCACCTACGAAGAGTACAGCACGCTCTTAGCACAATTGGAAGCGTGTCTTAATTCTAGACCTTTATGTGCCCTCATGGAAGACCCAGACGATTTGGATTATCTCACTCCGTCGCACTTCTTGTCCAGTGGTCCTGTTTTGAACATCATCGAAACAGAAAGGGACGCTCGTACAAGATGGCAGTTAACACAAAAAATATTCCACGACATCTGGAAACGCTGGAAATCGGAATATTTAACACAAATGTCGACTAGATCAAAATGGCAGACATCTAAATCCAATATCAAGGAAAACGATATTGTGCTCATACATGAAGCCAACTTACCAGCAGCAAAATGGGCACTAGGCAGAGTTGTCATCCTTCATCCTGGACAGGATGGATTAGTCAGAGTTGTCTCCGTCAGAACTAAAAACGGAATTATGAAAAGACCTATCACAAAATTATCTATCTTACCCGTGAACGACGAGCAACCAAGTAGCAAACAATCAAAGGAGGACACAATTCATGCTGAAACTGTATCGTCGCCTGAAAGGCTAAAGGTACCTAAAGCAAGGCCTTCAGTCAGTCTCTTCACCACGGTTTTAATGCTAATGACTATGTTAGTATCATCAGCTTCCTGCGCCTACAATATAACTAACATCAACTCAAATCACAGTATCTATTTCGACAAAGGTGCAAACATGCACCTGATTCGAGATGTGTGGAAGCTTGTAGTATATTACAACTTAGAGCCATATTGGGAGAGCACAAATTTATTAGATAAATATATAAATAATCTAGAAGACAGGTGTCTAAAGACAAAGAGACGTATTCATTGTGACGTGATCCCCTTACAATTACGTCACAACTATATCGAACTACAATACTACAATGACATGTTCCTTAGTCAACACTTTGGCTCACATGTGCGATTACGTCGTGGCCTTATCGATGGCGTAGGATACGTGGCAAACAGTCTCTTCGGCGTTTTAGATCAAAAGTTCGCCGATCAGTATCAAAAGGATATAAAATTAGTGAGGGAAAATCAAAAACATCTTGGAGCACTATGGAAGAACCAAACTTCTGTACTCGAAGCTGAATTCAATTTGCTGAAACGTATGGAAAGTACGATGGTAAAACAACATAAGATCTTCAATCAACACCTTAACGAACTGGAGGAAACAAAGAAAGTACTAAGCAATGCCGTACAGCAAGGCGCGGAGACGAGCGACTTTGCAATTTATGCCATCATCGCTAACAATCTGGCGATGAACTTAAAAGGGATCCAAAAATCTCTAATTGACACAGTCACTAATATTTATCATGGCCAGTTCGACCTACATCTTATAACACCGAATCAGCTGAGAGAAGAATTAAACATCATTTCCCAACAGATATCAAAAGAATTATCACTACCTATTCAAAATGTTCAGACAGACCTTATCAAGATATATCAATTATTAAAGGTCCGAACTAGAATAACCAAAGACTACCTAATATTCGAAATTAGCATACCGCTCATTGACCGGGATAGTTTTGAAATTTATAAAATGATCACAATACCGCAGCAAGTGGGAAACAATATGATCAGCATCGCTACTATCGCGGAACAGGTAGCAATAAACATCCACAAGGATACTTTCGTGCCGCTATCAGATAAAGAGCTAAATACATGTATATCCTTCGATCCCGTAACTCAACTATGTGAATTACAAACACCAGTTTATCACATGAAGTCGGACAAAAACTTATGCCTCAGAGATCAAACATCGAACGAATGTATTTACCATACTACTCGTTGCTATGACAAATGGATACAATTGAGTAGTATAAATTCGTACCTATACTTTTGTTGCGGTCAATGCCCACTTCGGATCATATGTTCAGATCAAGTTACTTCTGAACGAGTCAGCAAGGCCGGCATTATCAGTCTACAAGAAAGCTGCGTTATCAAAGGCGAGTCATTCACCGTACCGTCACAGCGGCGTCAGATGTCCCAAGTGCAAACGCAAGCAGAAATCGTTACGCCGGACATTCCTTCTATTAATAACATTATTAATTTAACCATCCCTGTGAGCAAGGTAAAATCAGAAATAACAGACAATCAAGAGTATATGAAAGAGATAAATGATCAGATACAGAAACTGAAGGCGCAATCGCCTGAAGTGAATCAAATATCATATCACGACATACACCACTACACGGTGATCTACGTGCTGGTGGGAGCGGCAGCTGCAGCAGCAGCAGCATGCATAGTGTGGCGCGTGCGACGCGCGCGGCGCAGATCCGTGCACCTTGCCCTGCCCACCCCCCGTCCGCGCGGATTGACCGCCTCCCGTGATAGTGTTAGTGCTAATGTGATGTGCAAGTGTACTTGTAAGTGTACCATTGAACGGGCTGAGCCCTCTAGTGCAAGTGTAAAGTGTACAAGCGCGAGTGTTCTTAATAAACAAACGCTACCGTTGGCATTTGATTTTAGTGACACGGGTCTCTAATAGCATAAGAATCATCATAGACATAAGGCGCATTGTTCAATCACCTTGTTAGTAGCATAGTCTCATCACCATCAATATCATTTCATCATCTATCCTCTCAAGCCTCCCTTCTTTGGCCTGGGAACATGTACGGTGCAACCGTGCATTTTTATTATATAGTCGAGTCATCAATCAACGCGTGGTTCGATACTTTTATTTTACACAATTCAGTTCACGATTGGTAGCCGAACCGCGTGCTCTCATAGCAATCATTTCCATACTAGCATAAATCAGTTAATTCAATAAACTCTTCTTTTATCATATTTTCGGCATTTTACTTTACTATCAACTATCACTATCAACTACAGGTGTAGCCCGTACATTATTATATATTTTATTTTATGTACCTAAATTATTTGAAAATGAAATCCGTGCCACTGGAGTTCAACTATATTTAAGGTTTTTGTTGTCCACTTGTAGTATTTTTTGTCATTCGAAAATGTCTGAAAAGATTTCAGTAAGTAGCATAGCATATGCTCACGACTATATTCCCCGAGACCCCCTCGGGGGAGTCAGAGATATTCTGAAACCTCAGAACATCCACGTCTCACCAGTAGTACCGAAACTCTGTACTACTGGTAAGTAAGTATTACTCGTACATAAAATGGTGGGCAAAAAGCCCAGTCTTAAATTCCATTGGTACAAATTAGGCAACCAACTAATTTTTTTATTTCAGTTCAGTCTGCTTTTTATACCATATACATTAAATATAACATTTCCATACCAAAAAATATGTTAGTATGCATGCTTTCCAAAAATGTGTACAATACCAACAGTGTACATACGGTAGATCACCGAAAAATTACTATAGGACTGAGCAAAAAATTTTTTTGTTTCCCACAAATCACTCTACAGCCACATCAAATCTAAAATGGCCTCAACGTTATGATTTGGTTGGCAATACTTATTGGTATAACAAACGCATAAAAACCTATAATGGTTCGGAAGATTTTAGGATGGTACGATTAAAGAGCCGGTACAAACTACGCAACTCCACCCTATTGTGTTAACGTAACAACGAAATAAATGAATAAACTCTAACATAACTGATAGAACCCGTTTATTCATAATTATTTCTATTATTCCACTTAGAAAAAGGTTCATGTCTTGTCGTATCATAAAACCGAGGCACTTATAGAAAAGAGACAGGATTAGGGAATACTTCATCGACAAGAGCGTAGCTCTTATGTAAGTTGAAGGCTCTTTTGCCCTATTTTACCGTAAAATTGGGTAACTTTGTAACCATTTTATACATTAACTATGTCACTTTTAAGCAGAAAACCAAACTGAACAATGTACAGGACTTGAGAAGTGATTTGGTTCTTAACGAAATCTATTTTAATCTTTGACTAATTATTATAAGGACTAGCCTTGCGGTAGCATTTCCCCTCTGCCACGGTATAAGCACAATTGATCTTGTGCATTTACATTCAATTTTACACCTTATCACTAAACGAGACAGCCTATAATTGCGAAATAATAACTTCGAACTTAGAACTTTTGGGGTTCACACGAGACTACTTTTCATTATTTTTAACATTCAAAATTAGAATGTAAAGTAATGGGGAATAAAATCCAAAGTTGCGGATTTCATGTTACCTCGCCCCCCGCAAAAAGTGGCAGAAATGTTTGTTAGTAGAATTACACGCGTAACCAGTCCACATATAAATAGTCAAAGATTTTAATTAATAAAACTTAAGCAAATATCATACAGGGTCCAACTTAATATGCTGACAGTTTTTTAAGAGAATGATCAGACCATCATACTGAACAACTTTCTCTATGGGACCAATGTCGAAATCGCGAAAAAAAAATCAGCTTTCCCATTCAATTGGGTCGAGTAAGATTTCAGTTTAGTATGGAACATCAGATTTTTTTTTCGCGATTTCGACATTGGTCCCATAGAGAAAGTTGTTCAGTATGATGGTCTGATCATCCTCTTAAAAAACTGTCAGCGTATTAAGTTGGACCCTGTATAATATGTATTTAAAACTGATGCTAAAAGGTCAATATGAAAAACCAGTTTGAAATAAATAAACTGCAACTTTATGGATGCTGCGGAGAGTTTTGCTACTTTGCTTTAGGTGCAATGGCCTTGGGAATCAGAACCAGTGTTTACAAGGGTCTTCTGGTTTTACAAGGTATTTTTATACGAGTAATGGCCCCATCACCGTTACTTCTGTAAACTACAGTCAAAAGTAACCACCAAAATAATGAAGTCCAACAAGACCGGTAGATCTCAAAGTCAAAGTCAATATAAATTATTCAATATAGGAGCTTGCAGCACACTTATCAAACGTAAATTCTTTTTTAAAGCTACTACCGCGTCGGAACGTGTTGTCGCTATAGAGAAGATGCGGCCAGAAACTCTACAACATAAAATGACTATTACAATAGAAATTCTTAAGCTAAGGTTATGTATACAGTAATACATAGTCTATTTACTATTAAATAAATGATACTATACTGTAAACTATAAATTAGTGACACTCAGACCCAAGCATTTTGATCATTTAAATAATCATCCAGTTTATAATATGCTTTTTTACAGAGGACTTTTTTGATCTGAGTTTTAAACATGTTTTCGGAAAGATTCAAAACGGTCTCGGGGATTTTATTATACCAGCGTATACAGTGACCCATGAAAGACGTATTTACTCTACTTAGCCGAAAGCGTGGAAATATCAGATTATTTTTATTTCGTGTGTTGTAATTTTTTCTTACATAATTATAAAATGTTTTCATAAATAATCTGCCCATAAACTGTTAAAATATTAATTTCCTTAAAAAAGACGCGAAGCCATATATGGCACATATAGCCATATATGGCACGACAACGCAGGCCATATATGGCCCGGTAGATCTGTCTTGGAACTCTAGGTGGGTTCCAAGACAGGTCTAACAAATGACAATGTGTAACAAAATACCCTAGTAATATTTAAAGGGGTGATATACAGGGTCCTTTTTAATATGCTGACAGTTTTTTTAACAGGATGTCGAGACCATAAAACTGAACAACTTTCTCTATGGGACCAACATCGAAATCGCAAGAAGAAAATCAGTTGTCCAATACATTTGGCTCGAGTAGGTTTGCAGTTTTATATCTAAGACCAAATTTTTTTTGTATTCTTTGTGGGCATAAGCATAAGCATAAGCATATGCTCACGACTATATTCCCCGAGGGGGTAGTCAGAGATATTCTGAAACCTCAGAACATCCACTTTTCACCAGTAGTACCGAAACTCTGTCCAGTGTGACGGGGGGTCTTTGTGGGTGTCATAGATAATGTTGTTCAGTTCGATGGTTTGATCAATCCCTCAAAAAAGTGCCAGCATATTAAGAAGGACCCTATAGTTAGACCATCAAACTAAACAACTTTCACTATGGAGATAGCATCGAAAACAAATTTTAAAAAATCAACTGTCCCATACATTTAAGTCGAATAGGTACTGCAGTTTTGTATGAAACAGCATATTTTTTAATTTTTCTTGATGTTGGCTGTGGAGCCAACCAAAACCGTCAAACTTAGCAACATTCACTATGGAGTGAAAGTTTTTCATTATGGTTGTCTAAACCTATCCTATATACGGCAAAATAACAAAACAAGAATCGAGTAGGTATTGCATTTCAGTATGGGACAGCAGATTTTTTTTGTTGTTCAGATCGGTTTGCAAAAAGTTGTTCAGTTTGATGAAGGATGGAGATGGATAAAGTATGTGGTTTTAAAGTTAATGATGCTTTTCCTTACACCCTGCATAATTCATTACGTAATGCGACGTATTGGTTTCATAAAAAATTACCCTGTCTTATCCTTATCATCTTCATGCTTAATTAAATTTCTCATGCAATACGATATGGCACTCGTAGTATAGGAAAGCTTAATTAAATTTTTATCCAATTTTATCAGCACGGTACGTTATTTCGTTTTCAAATGTTGTTTACGTCTGTAGCACGATTGGATGACATGTTTCATTCATGGAATTGGTTAGACAGACTGAACGTCGTCCGAGAAATTACTCTAGTGTCAATGTAAACAATACATTTAGAGATCAAACTGGACACACAGAGGTCTACATGGTATATCAAAACAGCCTTGTAAAACTACAGGGGGTGCTTCAGACAATCAAACTAAACAACTTCCACTATACAACGTGTTAAGAGAAGTTTATTCGGGATTAGTTTACATGCACGCTAGAAAACTAACTTCTCTTGAAACTTTAAGGAAAGAAGTCAGGATAAAGATAGTTGGTGGATAAGGGGATAAAACTCGTGGGACATTAAAAAAAAAAACAAAAAAAAACCATAATAGTGATACCGTGAAACCGTGATAGTAAAATACATTTTAAGAGAAGTTTATTCCGAATACCTAAATGCGCTCCATACAAACGAAGTCTGGTGATATTTTCAATACTAACCAATTAAACTCAATGAAATTTTGCAGAAACAATCTAGGAACAAATCTCTATGCTTGTATCGTGTCCGATTTTCGTTAAAATATACAGTTCCAATGCTAGGATTATTTTAAGATGTGTATGGAAATCTTAGGTATACATTAGGTAGACATTACAGAATTATAATAATATTGACATGCATGCATAAATAGGTGATAAGTATAATATTTCTAATGATATTATGAAGACCTAATTTATTCTTATTTTAATTGTTTT
The DNA here is from genome assembly GCA_963924505.1 of Agonopterix alstromeriana. NCBI lineage: Eukaryota > Metazoa > Arthropoda > Insecta > Lepidoptera > Depressariidae > Agonopterix > Agonopterix alstromeriana. The sequence continues at coordinate 1,327,352 of OZ004663.1, read as the reverse complement.
TTTTATCTATTGTTTCTGTTATAATTTTTCCTTGACATATCAATAATATAGCTACCGATAAAATGTATCCATCTATAAAATTATGTATTTTACGCATATACTGTGTTGCAGTGCATTTACAGGGTTTCTATGTCTTGTACCTTCTAACCTTAAACCTAAGACCATGTAACACATAGAAAACTTTGACTATTTATATGTGGACTGGTTACGCGTGTAATTCTACTAACAAACATTTCTGCCACTTTTTGCGGGGGGCGAGGTAACATGAAATCCGCAACTTTGGATTTTATTCCCCATAACTTTACATTCTAATTTTGAATGTTAAAAATCATGAAAAGTAGTCTCGTGTGAACCTCAAACGTTCTAAGTTCGAAGTTATTATTTCGCAATTATAGGCTGTCTCGTTTAGTGATAAGGTGTAAAATTGAATGTAAATACACAAGATCAATTGTGCTTATACCGTGGCAGAGGGGAAATGCTACCGCAAGGCTAGTCCTTATAATAATTAGTCAAAGATAGAAAAGCAATAAATGTATGAATATGAATATAAATATATGTCACGTTTGAGAAATAGGCCCCAGCTCAGTTCAAATCTTATGCCGGTAGTGATATTAGTGTGGTAAAATTTAAAACAGGCTGGGAAAATTAGAACAACATGCCCTATTCGATAGAACAAGAAAGTATTTTCTGTACAAGCCTTTTACAAAAATAGGATAACATCAATAGTTTCTAGTGACTAGGTTTAAATAAACTACAAACGTCATTCACAATACATTGGCTCTAGCGTGTCGACAAACACCACTGTCCCACTTCCGATATTATTGTTAACCAGTAACGGTATAGAAATGCCATGTTTATTTACATGAACAGTATTGACGCATATTCTACTCTAACAGACTTAAAATGTAACCTGAACAACAGTCACACCATGGAAACTTAGCTGTTATTTCATACAAACGGGAAAAATTGCAAAGTAGAAAAAATGTTTAACTGTACCAACTGTAAAATCTTAAATTCAAATCAAATTTATGTAACGCCAAAACACCGATGTATTTCATATAAATATTGTAAAAAATAACATTTGGGATCTCCAAGTCTGTTTATTGCATATAAGTATTAGATATATAGTTTTTAGAGTTCCGTACCCAAAGGGTGAAAACGGGACCCTATTACTAAGCCTACGTTGTCCTTCCGTCCGTCCGTCCTACATATTTAGGGTTGTAACTTTTGAACCGTAATATATAGAAATTGAATATATAGAAGTTGACATTTTCACAGAATATGCAATATTATGGCGAATTTGTTAACAAATAATAAAAATGGCAAATAGTTGCAAATTAAGGGATGTTCTCAACAACAAACTAGTTTTTATCAACGTTTCTCTTTTCGCTCTATCGTAAAAACGGTAATACATACAAGCGTCAAACTTGGTATGATATAATCATAGCAAACTCTACAGTAACAACAAATTATAAAAACCGGCCAAGTGTGTGTCGATCTTGCGCTAAAGGTACCAGATATAAAAACATTATTTTAAAGTTCTTATGTTGTGTTGTGTGGTGGTGTGGTACGGAACCCTCGGTGCGCGAGTAGCTCGACTCGCACTTGACCGGTTTTATTATTAAGACTGTTTGCATCCAAAACTGAAAAATAAAATAGAAGAGGTAAACATGTGCGATACTGAGTGAGTGCGAGCGAGACACGAATACGCCATTGCTAACTATTTTCCGCCACGCTTTCTGTACCCCTTAAGTACTTTGTAACTCATTTAAGTTTAAACCCTGTATTTTGACTTCATTTATTAATTGGATGCATTAAGCAGAAGACAGCCATGCAACAATTAAAAAAAAAAATGTTTAAACTTACCTTACCAACAATGTAATATTGTTATAGAAATGCGTGAACGAATGTGGTAATTGAAAACGTCGTTGAGCAAACAATTTCAGAGATAGTCGTCCAGACAAGACATGACAGCCTATAGACTTCTATTAGCGAAGTAGTTTTTCCTGTACTACCTAATGCAGGAGAAATGTTGCTCCAAGAAAATTTACATAGACTTTCACAGCGCTTTCTAAATAGGTTAGTCAGTCAGTCTGTTTAGAAAGTAGAATGAGAGACAAATAGATAACAACAAGTTTTTAATAACTAACATTATTTGAGAATTTACGATAAGTTTAACCTTGTCAAGGATTCTTGCATTATTTGAAATATATAGTCGCTACTGCTCTTAAAAGATTGTTTTGTTTAAACATTTTGACGAATATAGCATAGCATAGCATATGTTCACGACTATATTCCCCGAGGGGGTAGTCAGAGATATTCTGTAACCTCAGAACATCCACGTTTCACTAGTAGTACCGAAACTGTGTAGTGTGACGGGGAGTGAGCCCGTCGCCACTTGTAATGGATAGTAGGTACAATAACTATACATGCCTCGAAATTGAACATGCAGGTTTCCTCACGATGTTTTCCTTCACCGAAAAGCTAGTGGTGTTACAAATCGTACATAAATCGGCCAGGACGGGGATGGAACCATCCCCTCCTGCACGGCTGGCAAGGTTACTCGCCACTGGGCCACCACGGCTTATTTAAAACCGCAAAATTAAAACAAAGTAGTCTAATACCCTATTATTCAAAGTGGCTTTAGTGCCACTGCCACAAACTGCTATCTTCTGCAGTGCAAATGCAGCAAAACCAACAACACTGTTGTTCTTTCATCACAATCGCAAACTTCAGAATTTTCCGTTAAAAAACATAGTAAAAATAAATCTTTTAATTAACTGAGTCCCCGAGCTCATTTGAAATGAAATGAATGAAATGAAATGAAATGAAATGAAAAAATACTTTATTGCCAATAACTACTTAAAAAGAACATAAAGAATAAACATATAAGGAATAAACAAAAAATTATAAAATTAAAACAAAAAGAAAAGATATACAGAATTACAGGCAATAGGACAGGGACTCAGCTAAGCTGGCTACAGTCAGTGCAACTGACAGTAAGCAGCGCTGTTTTTCAGCCCTGCCCTTGCTCCTAGAGATAAACATAGAACATAGAGATTTGCCTAATCTACCGCATGCCACTCGGCAAGTCTTAACGATGCACTGGCTGGCTTTAAGCCAAATGCTGCTTATCTCATTCTTGGTCACCTCATTTAGTTTTCGAAGGATAAACTTGTCAGTAAAGTGTTAAGAAGTTTGTTATAAAACTTTGTATGTAGCTGGTTCGATGCACAGATACTTTGTATAGTCAGCAACTTTGACTATTTATATGTGGACTGGTTACGCGTGTAATTCTACTAACAAACACTTCTGCCACTTTTTGCGGGGGGCGAGGTAACATGAAATCCGCAACTTTGGATTATATTCCCCATAACTTTAGATTCTAATTTTGAATGTTAAAAATCATGAAAAGTAGTCTCGTGTGAACCCCAAACTTCTAAGTTCGAAGTTATTATTTCGCAATTATAGGCTGTCTCGTTTAGTGATAAGGTGTAAAATTGAATGTAAATGCACAAGATCAATTGTGCCTATACCGTGGCAGAGGGGAAATGCTACCGCAAGACTAGTCCTTACAATAATTAGTCAAAGGTCAGCAACGATAGTTGAATGACATGAGTCACCTTTATTTATACAACGTGTTAATGAATAAGCGTAAAACTTTATACATCCCAACTGATTTATAACAAAATAATTAGATTGAAACAATAATTTCATTATTTTGATAGTTACAATTTAAAGTTATTCGCATTTTAAGTTTTCAGGCAAAAATGATTTCTTATCATTTCAGCAATGAATGAAAGCGCTAGCGTGCTCGTGGATATATTTTAAGAATCTTGTTTTGGTAGTAAGTAGGGTGGGTGTGCCCGTGCGGTGGATAGAGATCGAGTTCATTAAATTTAAAATTGTCAAACAAATTATTCAATAATTTGAAAAAATTACTTATGTTGAAAACACGATAACTCGATTCTGCTCTCGATTCTTAACAAACTACTTTCTAGTTTTGCGTTAATTCATTAACACGTTGTATAATTATAACATTAAGGTTCAGATGTTCATCAAATTTTTATTGCCTGTTGCTATCTGAAAAGTAAATAAGCAATGAACACACAATTGAATACAATTTGCAAAGGACACGATAACTGAACTACATTGGATATGAAAACCAACTCGTAATCTACTATGTATTTCCGATTTTCGAAAAACTGTTTACGGGTATTTGCATACTTTCCACACTTGTAAGAAATATGTGCACACCACCTCACCTTCGATTGGCAACGTAGAAAGAAGGAGGATCGGCATATCAGGAAAGCATAATCTGGGTCAACGTACTGGACGGTACTGGCCAGAGATCAGTGGTTCTCCCCAGGTATCGCTGGAACGACGTAGTTAGTAACTGTAAGTAGTACTGGAATTAGCTTGAATCCACCTATCATAGATTAACATGCCAGATAGTAGTGTAAGGGTGTGCAGGATCGGGATAGTGGTAGTCTCCCGTTTCGGATACCAAGATTTTCTTTAGGTCGCTGAGCCAGCTGAATTGTACAGATGTCTACACATCACATAATGTTGAGATCTCCGAAGAGATTAGTCGGCTCTTACAACAATCTGGGCTATGTTCTCTCTTCATAAACCCACTTCTTTGACTATTTATATGTGGACTGGTTACGCGTATAATTCTACTAACAAACATTTCTGCCACTTTTTGCGGGGGGCGAGGTAACATGAAATCCGCAACTTTGGATTTTATTCCCCATAACTTTAGATTCTAATTTTGAATGTTAAAAGTCATGAAAAGTAGTCTCGTGTGAACCCCAAACGATCTAAGTTCGAAGTTATTATTTCGCAATTATAGGCTGTCTAGTTTAGTGATAAGGTGTAAAATTTAATGTAAATGCACAAGATCAATTGTGCTTATACCGTGCCAGAATGGAAATGCTACCGTAAGGCTAGTCCTTATAATAATTAGTCAAAGACCCACTTTGATCCCTTGTGACGAAGAGTGATCTACTTTCTCTGCTACTTTACAAAGGAGGCCATTGCAAAGGAATCCAACCATTCTACAACTTACTAAACCGTCTATAAATGGCTGTAAAATTTGATTGCAAAGCGATAAGGAAGATATTCTGTCACTGCGCAAAGCCGTAGAGTTGCGTACAAAGATATATGTACGAGGAAGAGTGAAGTATGTCAGCACCGTGCATGATGGAAATCTGTTGTAACCTACCTCAATAGCACATTATTATTGTAACCAAACCGAACCAGTTTAACAATAGAACGTTTTATCAGGACAAAAGCTTGCATGTTGGGACAACCTACTTTCGTTTGATCAAATTGGTGATAAATGCATAATGCAGTTTAATTATAATGTTGTTTTGTTGGATATCCCACTAATTTTGTATTATGTAACTTTGTTCAATGTGTTTTTGTTGTATCAAGCGTAGGGCTTGGAAAAACTTTTTTATCAATTGGCCTTGAATTGGATGCTGTATCTTTATCATTATCATATGTCATAGTCAGAGATATTCATCATCAGAACATCCACGTTTCACTATTAGTACCGAAACTGTCCAGTGTGACGGGGAGTGAGCCCGTCGCCACTTGTAATGCAGGTTTCCTCACGATGTTTCATTACTATTATCTACCAATAATTTCACTGCTCAGACCTATTCTAACTAATACTCTATGTGAAGAGTTTATCCATTCCAAAAACTAGTGCGGCAGCTTATTCTTGCTGACCATACAGTTATGTGTCATACAGTAATGGAATTGATTTCTTTACAACCGGTTTGTTTTTCTTGTTTCCTTCGTAAAAAGATACTATATCCCGTCGCTTCCTTACAAAAACAAGTGTATTTTTTTTCATAGGGTCAATGCTCTTCATACGGTTACGTTGAAACTGCAACGTTCCATAAAAGTCAGATGCATTTGCATACGCATTGTGAGCATGAAGGGAGAACCGAGACTGCACCTATGTACGGATAGTAGAAAAAATTATAATACAGCAGCCTCGTGCGGTATTTTTGCTGTAGGTAGGCATTGACAGCCTGTGTGATATGAATTTGCCCGCAAAAAAGAGGGTCGCTTTTTCTAATTCGGGCGATATTTTTATCACTTTCCAAATCAGGAGTGGTTCCAACGATGTGGCTAAAATAATGATCTGCTCTATACTAAACTGCAATGACAAAAAATTATGGATCAGCAGTTTTTTTAGCGATTTAGATTTTGGCTCCATACTAAAAGTTTTTAACTTTAATGTCAGAACCGACCCTAAAAATTTGAAGGGATTAAAAAAATCGCCTTTTATAAATTATGTTAGCTACTGTACCTACTAATTTGTTTAGGATAAACTATTTGAGTTCCGTTTAGTTCTAGTGAAAGAAAAAAAATGTAGTTAGACAATGAAGTGATGATAATGAGTTACATCCTGTATTAGTTTTAGATGTTTAAAGCTTTAAAATAGTAACTTTTTTGTCGACCGTATCCACAAAACTGACGCAAAGTTTGTGAAGTTTAATACGGCGAAAAAATTTAGTACCAACCAATATATATTTAAGCCGAGCATACTCATGGAGGTAAACACTTTTGTATTTACGGCATTTGAATATTTTCCAAAATACAAGCTCCGTTCGAAATTGTGTTTGCGGCGAAGTTTTTTGAGAATTTATGCGCGATGTTTTACATTTTTCATTTAAGTTTCCTAAGCGGAGGTTATTAAAATTCCGTATCATAATTTTAACAAAGGAGTCGTTTTATTTTGCTGTCCTTTTACTTGTCTGTATGTTTGTCATAAATCTATATCAGCAACTAGGTATAAGTATTGTATTATTTCCATCGACATAACTAGAACTTCGTGAGAGCTTTATGAAAAAGTTTACTTTTTTGCTTACAGTATTAAGATTAAGTATAATAATTGTTATTTTTTTATTATTATTACTGTTGTGAGCTTCTCTTTGTTCTTCATTACAATACTTCATTTACTACCTCAGCACTGCTCAATCCTTTCCAGTGGGACATATACAGGGTGTCTCAAAAGAAATTTTATATTTAGTGGATCGATTAAAAAAAAGTAAGCCGTATATAGAAAAAATGTTTATTAATTATTGAAATACACTTTTTGGGGATTTATTTCTTAAAAATGATATCGTCTAAATGTAGACCCTCGCGTTCTCGGCACTCATTTAATCGAACAGTAAAATTACTTATGACGGCTCGGCAGGTGGATTCAGGGATGGCTGCCATTTCGTGACGGATATTTTCTTTCAAATGGGCCAGTGAAGTCGGTTTATCGGGTTTCTGATGTTTGCGTTTTGGATTCGTTGCACTCCCAGTGTTGCAAAAGTGACTTTATAAAAATCGGTAAATTTCGCGACTAATAATCGGTAGATTGTCTTAAAGTTAAGAAATGTTTGTAAAATGCTGGTTTTCGGTCCTTTTTTTCCAACAGTGCTCAATCACCATAAAATTCTGAACTATGAGACATGCTGACCCTTTATAATTTTGTTCCCGTGCCAGTTGCGTATTGACCAAAATCTATAACTTGGGTAAAGTGAAAGACTTTTGTGTGATTCTAGTAGTATCGAAATATAGTTCTCAAAGATTTCTCCGCATGGATTTAAAAAGCATGAACTCTATTTCAAAACTTTCTCGAGAAAGTCCCAACTTTCTAATAAGGTATTATAAGATTCATAACTAACCGTAATTTCTTAGCATTTGCCCCATAAAAAGGCAACACACTTCATTTGGCTAAAACATTTGCTGTAAAATAAATCGGTAGATCACAGCCTAAAATCGGTATATCGGTAGGCAGTACCCGAAATCGGTAGATCTACCAATAAATCGGTAGTTTTTGCAACACTGTTCCCAAGAGCCAGGCTACCGATTGACATAACCCCCGCGCCCCTCGGATACGTTGCGCTCACGCAGTAAGCTAAATAAATATAAAATTTCTTTTGAGACACCCTGTAGTTAGCTAATGAAGCGTTTTCATTAAACAAAATTCAATTCAATTCAATTTTTGTTTAGTGGCATCCGATGTGTTATCACAATTCAGCCAATGTCTCGTTATTTGGAGAGTATACGAAGGAAAATGATCAGTAGTATTAATTAAGTCTAGCGTTGCAGTTTTGCCAATGTAAGTAGTTTATAATCTCAAGTGATTGTTTTAAGGTTAAAACACAAAAGAGTTCACAAAATGGTGGAGCCACGTGCAAGCCCAACGCGCCGATACGCACGCGTCCGTACTCTGCCAGACTTGCAGCGCGGCTCCTCAGTAAACAAAAATAGTTCAAAGACACTGGTAGGATGACGTTACAATCGTGCTCATTGACCTGTCAACTCGAAAGTGTTCAGTGTTTTTCTCGATTCCCTAATAAAGGGAAAATTTTTTTGATTTATTAATAAGATTAAGATGGTTTTTATATGAAAGACGTTGTGATACTTTGAATTCATCGAGTGTTTGTACAGTTAATGTTAATTTATGTATAACAAACTAAAATTATCTGTGTTATTGCGTATTTATTATGGTAGTGAACAATTTATCCATTGGCAACACCACCTGTCAGACATTATGCAAACCATAGACAAACAGCACATTTTACTGTCCTTTTGACAGGTTTTTAACTTTTTATTATGGCCATCTAGTGATTTTTCGTATTACTAGTCTTGGAAAACTCCTCATTGCTCTTTTAATTGACAGCTAGATAGAAATAATTGACCTCTGGAAGTAGGAATGCCTTTCAAGTGATTGTACTGGGTGGAGGAAGATTTTGGCAGACGGTCGTATAACCCACGATAAAATTTGATTCAAATCTCTGGCCGTAATGCACGGCAATAGACACAGGGTCGTATAAGCTCCTAGCTCCTACACCTACAGACACACAGCACAGGTGCGGGCAAATGCGACAGGCTTTGACTTGACCCGCATTGACTTATAGACTAGTATTTATTCTGTGCTTAATACATTCAAGAAGATATGTATTTCATCTAAACAGACGCTGTTTGAAATATATACTTAGATGGAATAAGGCCCATGGTGATGATGTTGAGAACAAGCGCCTCGAAAATTAAGCACGTCGGTTTCCTCGCGATGTTATTCTTCACCGAAATGGTAAAATATTATGTCTGTTTCATTTTCACGGCAGCTAAACCAATATTCTTATCGTGTGGGCAAGCCCTGGTGTCAGAGTTTTTACTGACCGCCTTAGAGATGCCAGCCGGGACCAACGGCTTATAACGTGCTATCCGAAGTACGGAATCATCTTTCTTTAAGACAGTCAGCTGATTCGGCCTGCAATGTCCTAACCAACTGGGGAAAAACGCACAAAGAGACATGTCACTAGGTGTTCCCCGTGGGAATCGAACCCACAACCTCCGTGTGAAGAACACAATGCTCTTAACTATTAGACCACGGAGGCAAGCTAAACCGAAGTCTGCAGGACATAGGAAAAATTATTTTCATAATTTCTCGTCAATTTCGGCTACTTTTAACCTGGCATTTTCTAATGACGTCGAGACAGAGAATTTCTACCATAAATAATTTCCAATAAGCTACTTACGTTGCGAACCGTACAAGTACTATATAGTACTTAGTGATTCCTGCTAGAAACGGTCTGTTCAACAATACCGGTTTGCTTGCGCTCGGTGAAATGGCCCGCTGTATCAAGCACATACTATTAGCTCTACTGACTCTGTGGTTTTAGCAAGTATATAGGTTTTCTGATCATTTCGCCAATTGTAAGGGGAGGGTATTTCCACCAGAACTTTGAGAGGAAGCTGAGCTGATGCTTAGTGAAGCTGTGAAACAGTGTTTCTGTTTCCATAAAAGCTTTGCGAGGATTCGGATACATTTTTAGGTTAAAAAAAAAAGATTGAACCTTTTTAATTAGTGGACTTCAAGTTGACAGTGACCAAGACTATATGCCGATTCAGTATATGTGTTACCGGCAATCTGTAAAATCCGGTATTCTATACAATACCTAGAAATTTAATGTAATACCTAATACGTATAGGTAATGTACGAAATATTATTTATTTTATACTTTTATCTTTCTAGAGCTGTGTTTAAGGCTTTTAGTAACGTTCTAAAAATAATAATATTGAGATATTAGTAATGGTTTGATGTTGTAGTAAAGAACACGGATAGTTGCCATGATGTTCAGGATAGAGCGAAGTAAAGGAAAGAAAGAAGGAAAGCAGACCCCGCTACCCAGCTAGGAATGGTGATGATGATGAACGAGATTTCCATAATAATGTTTGTTACCAACTATGTTAGTGGATTCATAAATTTCGTATGGATTTCTCCAGAATTCCGTTCGGAATTGCGGAGGCATCAAATCCTATACAAAATCCTAATTCTAATTCGGAATTCCGGATCGGAATTTCGTATGTGTGTAGCAGGCGTAAACCTCGGGAGCATTACGTATGCGATGCACATAATACAATGAAGTTAATCGTTCCATACAACGGTCAAATCATGGTCGAACGACGACTGCATGCGATTACATTTTATTGTTTACAGCTGCCAGTTTGTCGGGCTCAACACTGACTCGAATCATGGAGGTACCTATTCTACAACGTGTTAATGAATTAACGCAAAACTAGAAAGTAGTTTGTTTAGAATCGACAGCAGAATCGAATAATCATGTTTTTAACATATGTTTTTATTTTCAAAATATTGAATAATTTGTTTGTAAAATTAAAAATTTTCTGAACTCGATCTCAACACACCGCACGGGCTCACTCACCCTACTTACTACCAAAACAAGATTCATAAAATGTATCCATGAGCATGTATTCATTAATTGCTGAAATGATAACAAATCATTTTTGCCTGAAAGCTTAAAATGCTAATAACTTTAAATTTTAACTATCAAAATAATTAAATTATTATTTCAATCTAGTTTTTGTTATAAATCAGTTGGGGTGTCTGAGGTTTTGCGCTTATTCATTAACACGTTGTATATAGGGTCGTTCTTAATATGCTGACACTTTTTAAGGGGATGATCAGACTGTCAAACTGAACAACTTTCTCTATGGCACCAACATCGAAATCGCGAAAAAAAAATCAGCTGTCTGGCTCGAGTAGGTTTGCAATTTTGTATGGAAGAGCTGATTTTTTTGCAGCGATTTCGATGTTGGTCCTATAGAGAAAGTTGTTCAGTTTGATGGTCTGATCATCCCCTTAAAAAAGTGTCAGCATATTAAGAAGGACCCTGTATAATACCATAACGTAACTTACTTATTACCTTTTTGAGGTTTCATTTATGAATCTATCACCATATTGGAAGGTGTTTTAGTTTGATGCGGTCTGAAACTCTACAAGAAACAAAAATTATTGTAGTTTTATTAAAATGTATTAAAATATTTTACACTAGGAAATGTAGTCTCCCAAATAGTCGTGACGGTTATACAAGTATACAACGTGTTAATGAGTAAGCGCAAAACCGCATACACCCAAACTGATTTATAACAAAATAATTAGATTGAATCCATAATTTCATTATTTTAATAGTTAAAATTTAGAGTTATTTGCATTTTAAGTTTTGAAGCAAAAATTATTTGTTATCATTTCAGCAATGAATGAAAGCGCTAACATGCTCATGGATACATTTTAAGAATATTGTTATGGTAGTAAGTAGGGTGAGAGTTCCCGAGCCGTGGGTTGACATCGAGTTCAGTGAATTTTAAATTTTACAAACAAAGTATATAACATTTTGAAAAAAATTACCTATGTTGAAACCATGATAATTCGATTCTTCTCTCGATTTTAAACAAACTGTTTTCTAGCTTTGCGTTAATTAATTAACACGTTGTATATGGAATTATGGAGCTATAACCGAAATCGAGAAAAATAAATCAACAGTTTTATTCATTTGGGTCGAGTGGCCATTGACGATTTCTATGAAACAAAAAAATTGTTTTCACGATTTCGATTTTGGCTCCATAGACACTAGGTACTCTAGTTATGTACTTATAAGAATAGTAACAAAAATTTAATAAATCTACCTGTCTACATCAGCTACGTCACTGCCTATGTCATAGATAAATGTTCGTACTAAAATTCCTAGAATTAACGTTTGATAAGAGAGCCACCACTATCAAAAAGCATGAAAAATGTATTTTATTTTAACAAGCATTCCTCCACCAACGAAAGAAATGCTCATACCTCCTTCTCCGGTCTCTTTGCAATTATTCTCGAGGGGGGTGAAAATGAGGATCTATTTATATCACGCCTCCTTCCCTGAGGGGTTGGCAGAGACCAAGGCGGGCCATTTGCTACGTTCCTTACCATGCCTTTCTAGTCTCATTTACATTTTCAGGGTGAAATTGATATCATTAGCATCCATGATCGAGTATTGCGATCAGTCCAGAATCTACAACTAGCTATGCCTTCACACACATCTTCCTTCTATGAAAAGTCCTTTTCAGTTTAGTCTGTACGCTTATGGAGTGAATTACCTCTGTCTATTAGAAAAGCTCCTTCCCTACCTGTATTTAAAAGACTGCTCAAAGAACACTATCTCTCTCTCTGACTACAATGTGTCCTTTTTACCCGACTGCGCCAGAAGGAGGGTTATGTTTTTCGAGCGTATGTATGTATGTATGTATGTATATATGTATGTATGTATGTATGTATGTATGTATGTATGTTTGTATGTCTATTTCTTTGGCACGGCCTACAGCCTAAACGGCTTGATGGATTTTAATGTATGAGGTGTCATTGGATTTGTAAAAATCGTGAGAGTGACATAGGGTATATTATTTCAAGATGGCGTCTACGAATTAAAAAAAGAGAGGGGGAAGAAACAATTTTTTTTTGTTAAAAATTATTGACTATTATACTTGTATTTTATATTTAACATCATAATTATATATGTATGTATATTTGTATGAATATATATTTGTGTGTATGTATGTATAAATTATATTTACTCGATATATGTAGACAGGTACATAGGTACCTAATAGTGCACCGCCGTAGCATTTGTCTCTGTAAATAGTTCTTCCATCCAATGGTTGTCTGGAAGAAATCGCTTTTAGTGATAAGACCGCTCTTTGTACCCTTCTCATTCTTGTTTTAAATTGTATTCTTCTATTCTTGGTGTGCAAATAAAGAATATTTATCTTTATCTTATCGTATCTAAGACTAATAAGAGTCTACCCATCAAAATGAACAACTTTTACTATAGGAGAGAATCAATACGAGCAAAAATAAAATCAGCTGTTCCATACTAAACTGCAATGCCTACTCGACTCAAATGTGTTTTTTTTTTGCTCCGATTGTTTTGCTCCTATAGGAAAAGATGTTCAGTTTGATGGGTAGACTCTTAGTTTAAAAGGATGCTAATGATATCAATTTCATCCTGTATACATCACTTCATATACATACCCGCCGGAGGAGGATAATTAACTTTGGAACCATACTACAGGGTATAAGGAAAAGTATTATTAACTTTTAAATCACATTCTCTACCCATCAAACTGAACAACTTTTACTATAGGAGCAAATCTGTTAGAGCAAAAAATAATCAGCTGTTCCATACTAAAGTGCAATACCTACTCGACCTAAAATGTATGAGACAGCATTTTTTTTTTTACACTGACAGAATTGCTCCCATAGTAAAAGTTGTTCCGTTTGATAGGTAGAGTGTGGTTTAAAGGTTAATGGTACTTTTCCTTACACTCTGTATAGATACTTATCTATTTATATATGTAGATAATTTATATGTTTCATAAATGTAGAAAATATACAGGGTCCAACTTAATATGGTGACAGTTTTTTAAGAGAATCACTGTTCTGAAATAAATCTGAAAAAAATCACTGTTCCATACAAAACTGCAAACCTACTCGAGCCAAATGTATGGGACAGCTGATTTCTTTTTCGCGATTTCGACGTTGGTCCCATAGAGAAAGTTGTCCATTTCGATGGTCTGATCATCCCCTTAAAAAAGTGTCAGCATATTAAGAAGGACCCTGTATCTGTTACTGATGCTGATTTTCATGTGTTAACTACTAATAGATAACAACGAAATATAGCGGAATGGTAGTGTTATTGAAAAACCCACCCCCACCCACCCTGCACCCTGCTTTTAAGCACCCTGAAATGGAAATGAATCCTATGCAGGTCGGTTTTAAATATTTTCCATAATTGACTAACTACCACATTGACTAACGAGACAATGATCTTATAAAAACGGAAATCGGTGTCCTGTCATTTCACCGACAGTCAATTTGCAAATTTTTACTTGACAACCAACTACTGGCAAAAAAATGAATCGTTATTTCATCTTTACACAATTACTGATTTTACAAATTATTCAAGTATTAAACTAATCACTTGACTTATTTTCATTTTGCGACATATCATTTCACAAACGATTCATTTATCATTCATGTTATTTAAACAAACAACACTTGGTGTATTGCATTATTTGACATGTTGCATTATTATTAGGCACACATTTTACTAATGTCAACCAAAATAATTAATAAAAAAAAACATCATTATCATTCGTAATTTTAATAAATCAACAAAAGTAAAAATTAACAACAGCCTATTTTAATTTCAAATGGATTGCTAACGATCTTAATAGTTTTCCAATCCAAAGTAAAATATATTAAGTCGGTTAGGTTAGGTTTGACTTGCGACCACGCCGCACGAGCCGAGCGAGCGGAGCGAGCGTGCCGCGGCAGCGGCCGGCGAGTGCCAGAACCGAATCGCTCGTGTTAAACTAGTTTAGCCGACTCCACTAGGCTATCCAAAGTAAAATGAGTCGGTTAGGTTAGGTTTGACTTGCGATCACGCCGCACGAGCCGAGCGAGCGGAGCGAGCGTGCCGCGGCAGCGGCCGGCGAGTGCCAGAACCGAATCGCTCGTGTTAAACTAGTTTAGCCGACTCCACTAGGCTATCCAAAGTAAAATGAGTCGGTTAGGTTAGGTTTGACTTGCGACAACAATGATGCCAGAAACCATTTTTGTTTTTAGAAAAAAAAAAACTTTAGTACTTACTTACCTGTAAATTATTTGGCCCAAATGGAAATTGCAACCGTGCAGGACTGTGTTTTTAAAATTTGATCGCAAGCTTAAGATAGCTGCTTTTTCAAAGTCTAATGGTCTTTTGGTTGGAAATCAATGTTATTTTCTGTTCCATATTCTATAAGCTATCTATTTTGTTAATACGTGATTTTGTAAAATAGTAACAATATTACATGAAAAATACATAAAAGAAAAAAATACATTAGGTACATTTGTAAAGACAAGCTTTTGCAAAAAATATTTTTGTTAAGCGATTATTTGTAAAATGATCAATTTGCGGAACAAGGTGTTTGTAAAATGAATATTACATGAAACGTTGCTTGTAAAGTAATAATTTGCCAAAAAGTTTTTGGACAAACATTAGTGAACCAGAACATCACATGCAAATCTATTGTTTTGAATATAAACAAAAACAAAAGCGTCTACAATAAAAACAGTTGTTCGATTTCACGCTTTTTGCATGATTTAACATCTATTCAAGCGAATCAAAACAATTAAACTGATTGATTCAAGTTCAAAGCCTAGTTTTCGGCTGTGATAGGAGATGCCGACGCCTATTGAATTTTCAATTGATCTCCAATAAATTATCAGTTATATTCCAGATATTTCTCTAAACAATAACAAATTCCTTTCGACCATTGAAGCCTATAGAATGTTCGAAACATTGGCTAGTACACCTAAACTCAAAATTGAAACGCCCATTGTCTCGGAACAACTCACATCTGTATTCATTACCGCATCTACCATTATACCTCGTTATGTACTTAACGTGTAGAGATTAAACAATAGCTGGATATAAGTACCTTCCTTTACGTTTATAAATAAGGATATATGAAATAAGTATGATTACCGACAAAGGAAAGGGACAAAGAGAGTTTTTTTTTTTTCATCAAACTGAAATCTAACTATAGGAAATAAAATATTCGAATGACAAACTCAAATCTTTTCAGACAGATGCCGTCGCTCCTGGTCATAGCAAGAAAAAACGTTTATTTCCGCGCTGCACGACTAAAACCAAGCTTTTAGGAGGTTTACAATGCTAAGAAACCTGGCTAAAGGATACCTCATTTGGACGGTAACTAATAACACTGGCCAATTTTTGTTTTTATTTTCTTTTGGCAATGCACTTCACGAGAGTACGGGATAAACAGTCACATAGAAAAACAAGACATAGTCTTTATAAAAATATTTATTAAAAATACTGCTTAATAAAACCTTAAATCTATATCACTTTATAGGGGAATTTCATTACCGTGTGGAATAACGTTGTCTTTCTCTGTAATTTCTTCGCGGTCGGAAGGGGTCGTCGGTTCCTTCCGGTCATCTTCGTTAGAAGAAAATCCCGTCGTTGGCTGCACTGTCGTCCTATCGATATTGGTGGTCGTCTCTTTCTGGTAAGGTGCACCAGTTTCGACAATCGGGACATCTCTGTCAACATCCTTATCTCTGTTCACAGCTCCATTTAATGGTGCATTGACGAGCAGGAATCCATCAGTCGTGTACTCCGCTGACACGTCCGACCCGCTGGAGTTTGTTGGCAAAGTGTAGGTGTGGAAGAACTGACTGGCAAATATGTCGTGATCGTCTTGTTTGGCTTCGTGCGATCCTTGCACCAGTATGAAGTCACCTTTGATTTTGACCTTTAGCTCTTCTTTCTTGTAATCCTTGACGTTTACAACAACTTGGAACGTGTTGTTGTCCGAGATGATCTTTGGTCCGATTTCACCGAAGCTGGGTAGTAACCTCCAGAGTGGAGCGAACAGGTTTCCGAATAAGGGGAAACTGAACCACGGGGCGTCTTCGAAGTCATCGTCGTTTATTGTTGTGATCGGATATGGGATTGAAGGTTTCTCCGAAGGTTTATCTGCAGGTAAGGCTGCTACTGTGGCCACAAGGGCGCAAACCGCCAGGAATCGCGGCGAAAACATTTTTTCACAGTTCACGTGTTGTCACACTGGTTGTGTTGTAATAACTGAGGCCGGCGCGGGAACCGGAGGCTATATAGAGGAGGCGGGGGGTGCGGGGTGCGTGTGCGCATCGCTGGCCGAGCTGACGGCATCGCTAGAGTTGCTAACGTAGAGGTGTAATCAGTTTGTTATTTGTTTTGGTCTCTGAGAGGATGTTGATGTTCATTTGTTTAAGAAAGTCATGTTTCCGCGGTAGTAAGCTTGTGGACGATGAAAGGGGACAGACATGAATTTCTTTGTTGAATTTTTATTATAGGTAATTATTTTTCATAAGAATTATATCTAGGGAATGAATGATAAATTAATCCAGGTAACGATTTTGCGGTTCATCAAAAATTTAAGTCTCATAGAGAAAGTTGTTTAGTTTGATGATCTGATCGTTTCCATACTAAGAAAGGCCCAATCGCGCTAAATAAATCGCAACGAACCATGATTGGACCGCGTGCGAACCACAACTTTGAACACATTGGGTATTGCACTATTCATTTGACAGCCGTTAGAGCCGTTTTGACAGATCGCTCAGACGTTAAAAGCTGTCAGTCACATAGAAAATAAGTCAGGTTTGGCGCGCTACGGAATTCAGGACAGTTGGATTGGATTGCAATGTGATTAGAAATGAAATTGGATTCGAATTGAACTTAGATGTTTTAAATTCGCTCCCTCCAGGACTATTTAAATGATTTTTAAAATGGAATAAGTTTTGTAAGAATTATTTTCAACTTGTGGAGGTGTACAACAACTATACTTCATTCCAAATAAGGACGACGAGATTTTCCGATTCCTATTTAGCTTTCTGGCTAATTTTGATTATCAAACGTAATTTAATTTATCCGATACATATACTATCCGACATATCATGGACGTTACTAAAGCTGATCTAAGAATAAGTGAGAGGAAGTGTTTCAAATCTCTATTTCCGTAATGCAAAATAGCCTTAAAAATTTCGTTGCTATTTTGAGTGGAGTATTACTTTCAGCCTTTCAGTATAAAACATTTTATTAAGAAACGCAATTTTTTCTTTTTCTAAAAAAAATCGGGGATGCGGAATAATTTGATGATTATATTTTTAGCATGTATTTAGTAAGTTAATGTATTTACTTTAAAAAACAGGCAACCCTACTCGCCTCGAACATGAAAATTATAAAGTAACCCTTCTGCACAAACAATAACAAAATAATCTTTGGCACAAATTACGTATGACCTTGAAAGGCCAGCTTCTAGACTTATCTCGGTGCAGAATTAGCTTATTTTTCTCTATCACGGTCTGAATCATTATTATGGTTAGGTTACGTGAGATTCTGTAAACTTGGATTGTACGAGTTTCTTATACAATAGCGGTTTGAGATAACATTTGAGGTTCAATTGATTTGTTTGCAGATTTAAGTGCACTTTGAAAACATTCCTGTACGTACAGTTTTGTGATGAAATGTATTCGAATTATGTGTCATTAAAAATTTATACGTGTAAGGAAAAGTATCATTTTCATATAAACCACATTTATAGTGTGAGTCAAATACAATCCATTAAACCAAGTTTTATTTAAATCGATAAGATATTTTTTTAAATAAAATGCATGGATGCATATGCTCGAGACTATATTCCCCGAGGTGGTAGTCAAAGATATTTTGAAACCACGGAACATCCACGTTTCATCAGTAGTACCGAAACTATGTCCAGTGTGACGGGGGGTGAGCCCGTCGCTAATGGACAGCCTCGAAATTGAAGCATGCAGGATTCCACACAATGTTTTCCTTCACCGAAAAGCCAGTGGTGTTACAAATCGTACATAAATTCCGAAAAACTCATTGGTTCGAGTCGGTCTGGACGGGGATCGAACCATCGCCTCCTGCATGTCAGGCAAGGCTACTCGTCACTGGACCACCACGGTTTTTTTATTTTAAAATAAAATGTTACGTGATCAATTCATACACGTCTACGAACACAAAAAAGTCAGATAAGATTTTATTGTATAACAGCGGAAAATCTGTTATTTTTCATTCGGTTAGGACTGTATGTTAGCACAATCACATTTATAACGATGTAGGTTTTCCATATAAATACAACTAAACTGAACCGAAACATGGTGTTATGAATTGCTATTGACTTATACAGGGTGTAAGTGACTATACATTTGAGTTGGGAATGTACAGCAGTTTTGTATGGGACAGCTGATTTTTTTTGCGTTTCCTTAGGTAGGCTTCATAGTGAAAGTTGTTCAGTTTGAAGGTCTGAGTTCACCGTTTCAGTATTTGCTAGGCTGTCACTTACACCCTGTATAATTTTCCTCACGCCCTGTATTCTAAACAATATTCTTGCTAAACCGAATAAAACGGCATCTGCTTAGTATCAAATCGAACATTATTATTTCTGAAATTGGTCAAAAATTCGAAATAATAACTTTGCTTTCATTAATACGTACTACTCGTATGTAGCCGTATTCAGTCTAAAGCCATAATTATCTGGGTTCATTTATAAAACAAAATGAGTTGTTCATTTTACGATGTTAATAAATGCATGACGCTTTTGAAATGCATCCTGTTCATTCTAGTTACATAACATTCTGATATACAGGGTGTAAAGAAACACCCTAGTAATGTAAAGTTTTAATATGGACCCAACATCGAGAAAAAATAAAATAATCTGCTATCCCATACAAAACTGCAGTAACGTACCGACTCGACTAAAATGTATGGGACAGTAGATTTTATAAATTTTTTCTCGGTGTTGGCTCCACAGTAAAAGTTGTACAGTTTGATGGTCTAAACCAGCCCCTTAAAATTACTAGGGTGCTTTGTTACACCCTGTATAGCGATGATTGGCATCATCGTCATCGGCCTATACAAGGCGTTACCAAAATACAAATAAACATTTAAGGGGGTG
Organism: Agonopterix alstromeriana; assembly: GCA_963924505.1. Classification (NCBI taxonomy): domain Eukaryota; kingdom Metazoa; phylum Arthropoda; class Insecta; order Lepidoptera; family Depressariidae; genus Agonopterix; species Agonopterix alstromeriana. The sequence continues at coordinate 1,307,468 of OZ004663.1, read as the reverse complement.
GTTTAGACCATCAAATTGAACAACTTTCACTATTGCACCAATATCGAAATCGGGAAAAAAAAATCGGGTACTAAACTACAAATCTACTCGAGCTAAATGTATGGGACAGCAGATTTTTTTTTCTCGATTTCAAGTTTAGTTTCATAGCGAAAGTTGTTCAATTTGATGGTCTAAAAAACCCCCTTAAAAATTTTAAATATTTATTTTTACTTTTGTAACACCTTGTATACATCCTATCCTACTGCAGGACACAGGCCAACCCTTAAGGAGGGTGTAAGGGCATTCGCCCACCATGCATGCCAAGCGAAAATAAAATCAACTGTCCCATACAAAACTGCGAACCTACTCGAGCCAAATGTATGGGACAACAGATTTTTTTTTCGCTATTTCGATGTTGGTCCCATAGAGAAAGTTGTTCAGTTTGATGGTCTGATCCTGTATAGTATTACATACAGAACGGCCACGGCGGGGCCCTCTCTGACTTCAGATCCCCCACCTCACCTCACACTTTCTGGGAAACTTGAGGGAAGAGCAAGGGAATGCAGTCAGGCGCACACATGCGTAGTATTTGACTACATAAAATTTAGTCTTTGCAGTGCATAAAAAACGTTGAAAAGTAACACTACATTCACATTTTCAGTAATTCTTTAGCTCAAATACTATTTTTAATAACAGAATAACAGAAGAAACAATAAAAAGTAACGAAATGTAGATGATGTTCATACGATGCGTGGTAAGTCAACCCTAAACATATGTCAAAGACAATTTGCACCGAGTGCGCATGTGCAAACGCCATCATGATAAATCCAAAACGGCGTTTTTTGAAGTGCCGGACCTGTGCTTTAGGTGGTACGTTGTTAAAATAGGTATCTCTAACTACCCTCTTGGGGAATAAACTTAGTTGTGAGCATACGCTATGCAATGCTGCGTCTATAATATCCTACCCTTAGCCCAAGAAATCTGCTAATGACAAGAACAAGTTAACAAACGAGTCTAAACTACGTCGGCTTTGATATCCAATAGTTTTGAGGACTTTAGTTATGAGGAAATTGTTTAAGATTGAATCGAAGTTATACTTACTAGCTTACTACTAAGTTTATTAGAGGGAAATCTGAAGTTGTATCATTCTAGTTAATCAAGGTAAGCTAGCGTTTGCTAGCCACTACAATCATGTAGGAATGCTTGTAATATGCATCCTATTGATAATCTTAGTTTTGATCGAATTAATATCCAAAAATACCAAGTTTTCAGCATAAGAAAGGATACATGCATATGCTCATGACTACATTCCCCGAGAATCAGAGATATTCTGATTCCCCCAACTATCCACGTTTCACTAGTAGTAACGAAACTATGTCCAGTGTAACGGGGAGTGAGCCCGTCGCCACTTATAATGGAAAGTGGGTACAATACATGCCTCGAAATTGAAGCGTGCAGGTTTCCTCACGATGTTTTCCTTCACGGAAAAGCCAGTGGTGTTACAAATCGTACATAAATTCCGAAACACTCATTGGTACGAGTCTGCCTGGGATCGAACCATCGCCTCCTGCACGGCAGGCAAGGTTACTTACCACTGGACCACCAAGGCTCACAAAGAAAGGATACTTATTCATAAATTATTCTACATCTTAACGAATAGCCGGACGCAAAATCACGTGGCATTTCGATAATAGCATGATTCAATAATGAATTGCACAATAAGACAATCTTCTTGAAGACATCAATTGAATTTATTATCTTTGAAAAAACCGGCCAAGAGCGTGTCGGACTCGCCCATGATAGGGTTCCTTAGCCATTGTTTATGAAGAAAAATTTTAGTCTGTTTATCTTACCTAAGAGACATTTTTGAAACACAATGATATCGTGATTTACTTTCGTGCACCGCCATCTAGTTTGTGGTTAGAGAACAAATATATTTTACTGTTTTTTCCGAAACTGGTTGAGCTACAGAATCCGTTATAATTTTCACTGAAAGTAGTACCTTAAGCTATATTTTATAACATTTTCAGATTTGTCAAGCATTATATCGATCATTTCTGTTTTTGGGTTACTGTTTTCTGTATTCATGCCAAATTTCGATTCAATAGGTGCTAAAATGAGCGAGTTATTGAGGGGCATACAGACATAATGGACGAAAGTATAGGGTTCCTTGTTTGACTACGATACCCTAAAAATAGAAATAAGAAAACTCAACACTACTTATTGATAATTCCTACAATACAAAGCCTTTTATTTTTGTCAGCTTTTATCCGGGGAAGGGAAGTTATGATTCCGTGGTGTAAAATTAAATGCGTTAAATATTAAACAGGATGCTCTATATCAGCAAACTAAACAACTTTCACTATAGGACCAATAGTAAAAATGCGAAAAAAAATGTTGCTGTCCCACACATTTGGGTTTGCAGCAGCGATTGTAAATGGAACATCAGATTTTTTGATCAGTTTGAAATGGTCTCACCTCAAGGACCCCTCTATTTAAACGGTGATTAGAATCTTTCTTAACAACACTCACTGGTATGATCACAAAATTTATAACCAATTAAATATACAAAAGATAATAAATTAATTCTAATAATATCTTATACAAATCGACAATAATCATGCATATTTGCTTATCAAACTTTGCAGATTGAAGCGAGTTTGTGATTAATTTCTGAATAACAATCCGAAAGTTTGACCCCCAGGGTTTCGATCTTCGGATCCATTCTAAATAACAAACAAGACAATCGCGATGCGCCCTAAGATCGAGACAGGGCCGGCTCAAGGGTAATATTTGGTGCCCCGTAAACTTAACAAGAAAAAAATTAAACGTAAGTATAATTATTGTTGCCTCCTAGGGTTGAACAAAAAAACACACTTAGCCAAAAAAAATCACTCATTTTAGGAATTTTGCTAAACGACACAATTTACTATTTATTAAGTGTAAATTAACCTAGCTAAAATACGGCTAACATACATGGGTAACATACGAAGCAACATACGAAGCAACTAGAAGTTTACAGTAGTACCAGGTTTATAAGTCTGACCGATTTAACTGCGAAGTTAACAAATTTTAACAGGGCGCGAAATTATATTGACCAATCAGAATGTGCGACCTTAAATACCTTGTCGCTATTGGGTAATTGTTTCCTCGCCCTTTTCGCTGCTATCCGACTACACCCTTTGATTACTAAATATTTTCGGGTTTTGACGGGCAGTCGGTCTTGCTCTGCGCAAACGAAGGTTGACGAGCGGAATTATTTTTCTGGTCGTACTGTATCCTGGATACCTATATAATGTCTCAAAAAACGACGTCAGTAATAAGGAATTTATGTCTGTTTAGTATGTTTGTTTGTGCACTCATCACGTAAAAACGATTGAACCGATTTAGGTTTTCGCAAAAGCTTACCATTTAGGCTTTATTTCATAGCAATCCGTTCATTCAATCAAAATTTATGAGTATTTAAAGTCAGTGGTCCGTGCGTACGGAGTCGCGGGCGCCGCTATTACGTAATAAAACCAAAAGACATTTTACAGGGCACCATAAAAGCCTAATTACATCCCTGTTGAAAATTAATAATACAACAAAGTTGGAGTAGTTCTGTTTGTCTACCTACGCTTTAATGTAGATTTGTTTTGCACTACGTAAACAACCCGAGAAACTCCTTCGATTAGATCCAGTGTTTGTGCGAAGAAATATTGGAGTTGGCACGGCGTGATAGAGTTCAATTTTAATTGTTGCTTGTATTGTAATTTGTAAATAAAATGTATAAATCTTGTTTCGTGTTTTATTAATTCTTTATTCTCTTGTCCCATTATTTGGGGACGGCGCACCATCTTAGCCATATCAGCATTTACTCTTTTCATACACATTATCTTTCACATACAATACAATTTATCCAAATTTCTTTGGTCTTCATTTCCTACTACCTATACACCACTTTTTAATAAACATAAAATTGAATGGTTGTATTTAGATAATGAAACGAACTTTCCATAAGGAACAGTCACCATCAGATATATCGTAGTAAACAAGGTGGTCAAATATTTCTAAGCAGTTCTAATTTTCAATAAATTCTTTACACATAACCAGTTAAAAATATATGAACGCCTAGAACATCAAATTTATCTACGCAGCCAGGGTGATCATAAATATCTGAGCAGTTTAGGAAAGTTTCAATTCTAAATAACATAGTAAAGAAATAATTGAAAATAAGTTGTTTCGATATTTATGACAAAACACACGTTTCGATATAATTGGTAATATTTACTGTATATAATTTATTGAAAATTAGCACTGCTCAGAAATATTTGAATACCTTGTATGCTACGATGACTGAACATGGGTCGAAAAAAGAGATTTTAAACTTTCCATACAAAAGTGTGGATCAGCCGGTTGATTTTCTATGGCAGGATCAAGAAATTTTTAAAGATCAATAATAATTGGCTCGGTCAAACATATTTGTGTATACTCACGAAGTGGTAGAATAAATAATGTCATAATATAAATTATAAGGAGGAAACGTAGAAACGTCCGGAGCAGGAGTGACGATGAATGATGATGAGGATTGATGTGCTTCCATATACTACTTAATTTATTTAAACTAAGAATACAATAGAATCGCTCGAGAAACTCCAGCCTAGCAACTAGTCTGTTAAAATCGTCAATAACAAAGAGAAACTCTCTAAAGCGTTTTAATACCACAGACAAAACCGTGGCGCGGCTACTCGCCACAGTTATAACTTCTAACACCTTTGCGGTTGCATTCTGAGTCATTAAACCATTTGGGATTTTCCCTCACTCGATAACAAGGTAGGTATATAAGTTATATGTAATGTTTGATGTTATAGCGTATGTATGAATAAATAAAGTAAACTATGCACGAAATTGGATAGGTTGCGATTTCAATATAAATCACGAAAATTTGTACCATAATTGGAACTGGAATAATGAAATGATCAAATAATACGAGAAGGTGTTGGCAACACCAACATAAAATGTAGTTATTAAAAAAGTTGTATTTCCGTTTTCCGCCTTCCATATTGGTACGGTGCTTGTGCATGTAACCAACTCTGTTGTAAAAATCACTTAAATAAACCTCCAGTGCTGCAAACAAGACTTTCCTTTACATCGAACTGTAATGGACTGTTGTTTTTCTGCTACGCTTTCACTTATACCTCTCCAGCAGAGCCAAATAAATCACCGGTAGGCCACCTTCCCTACAGTAGGTATCGTCCCATTGTTGGGCAAAGGTCTCCCCCAAGCTTTTCCAGCCTTCTCTGTCCGTGCCTTCATTTGCCATTGTCGTCGCGCCATCTCTTTCTTGGTCTGCCCCGCGGCCTCGGCTTCCATCGTCAGGTTCCCATTGGGTCGCTATCGTTGCTCACCGCTCTGTATGCATGCGTCAAACATGTGCGACCCAGTCCCACTTCAGTTTGGCGGCCTTAACAACTGCATCAGCTATGCGGGTCTTGGAGCGCATCTTTCTGATACGGTCGATCCTTCTAACACCTAATATGCTGCGCTCCATTGCTCTTTGGCAAACCTGGAGTTCGGGTATCTGAGATTTCTATTGATATGAATAAAAATTAAATGATGTTCGTAGATAGCATTTCTAGGAATAAACTTGTGGCAAGCAAACTTTTCTTGACAATGCAAACATTTGTAATCTTTATTATCATCATACTTCCGTTCCAAATCAATTCCAGTTTAGCATGGAAGGAGTCCTCCATTCCTAGAAATCAACGTCAGTCGGGTCAGCTAGTATGCTAGTAAAGAATAAAGTATTGACTGTATTGACGGCCCTATAGCTCAGTTGGAACCTGCTTGCTGTTGGTTCGAATTCTGCAATATTAGTATGGTGAATACGAATACTTGTACCCAAGTCATGGATATTGTGTTCTATATCATTGTCTAGTCATCATAATACAAGTCCGGGCTAGATTTTGGTACGTTAAATGGGACTAGATAATCTGTCCAAGATAAATATAAATATAAATGGACATTGTCACACAAAATTATCTAGTCACATTTAAAGTACCAAAATCTAGCTTGGACTTGTATTATGATGACTAGACAAAGTGACTGATATTTAATATATCCTAGCATATTGTATAAAATCCATTGATTTTAGAACATCGTTATAAATATAAAAGTTTGTGACTCTGTTTGGTTGTTGGAGACTCAATGACACATGAATGGCTGAAAAGGTTTGGATGAAATTTTACATATATATGTATAACAACTATCTAATTAAATTCAACGCAGAAGAAATCGCAGAAGAAAGTCATGCATATAAGAGTCCAATATATTTATTAGTACATTGAACTCGAAAAAGTGTTTTTAATTATATTGAATCATCCTAGTAGTAGGTTAGTGACACAAAAGCTGTTCAAATTGTCACTTTATTTGGATCTCACACCGCACAGTTCGCAAAACTTTCTTTTTATACAGACTGTTGCAATGAGGACGTTTTTAAAAAGGTTTCCTGTATTTTTTATTAAATAAAGTACACGATTTCGGCATAAACAGCATAAGCATATGTTCACGACTATGTTCCCCGAAGGGGTAGTCATAGATATTCTGAAACCTCGGAACATCCGCGTTTCACTAGTAGAGTAGGATGTCGGCATGAGAAGTAAGTATCTAAACATTCGCGAATAACCTACCAACCGTCACCACGGCGCGCGTGCAAACAAAAATGAACAGAGTCATTAGAAATAACAGCTTCCTTTACATAGTCTCCCTCTTTCATTCTTTTACGTGCTGGCAGCGTGACACCGCTACGGTTTTCAAGTCACGAATTGACCACTCACGCTGCGAAAAATTCTTTATCAATTCTACTCACAAAATGGCGGCATAACTAATGAGATTTGACCTTTATACCTAACCTATTGCCATTCACCCCTCGGTGGGGATCAGCCGTCAAGTGTACCTGACCTGTGGAGTGAGACAGGCCTGATTATGCGTATAGTAAGCGTTGCTACAACTGCACACTTCAAAATGTTTTTGCAGTTGTAACAAAAGTTACTGATCACCAAATTTGTTTATGATACCTAAAGTATTAAAGTTATGTATCGAATGATTGATAATTTTATAAAGAAGCATTTTAATCGTCCTAACTAAACATGTTTCATCATTTTAAACGGTCAAAACCTTTTAAAGAGACAATCACTCTTGAGATTTGCAATTTTAAATAGATATTCAATCACTCTTTAAAATATTTCCAACTGTTTTTCTTACTAACATACTCGTAAATATTATTTATTTGAGTTTGAGAATAGACAAATACAATTTATAACAAGAATGAGAAGGTAGGTACAAAGGGCGTCTTATCACTAAAAGTGATTGTGATTTTTATTGTGATTAGTATTCTAAATGCTATCTGGAGATTATCTTTAATCTCGAAGTACCTAGAACCAGAGTTGATCTGATCATTACCTACAAGGTACTAGAAATATACTCGTAGGCACGTGAACGTAGGTCGTAATACCTACAAGATTATACAAAATCTGAAATTATCCACTTTACGAAATTCATTTGATGTCACGAAGAGATAAGGTATCTTATTCAGAGTTCCTGTTTAAGGTGGTTGCAAAGTTTTCAATTTCATACAAAAGTTTGACGCATAATACGCGTAGACGGTACAATTAAAAGTAATATTTTATATATGATAAAATAGTTTAGAAAATCTAGATGCCGCGTATCGAATAACATTTGCAATTTATAGTACAGGGTCCTTCTTAATATGCTGACACTTTTCTAAAGGAATGATCAGACCATCAAACCGAACAACTTTATCTATGGGACCAACATAGAAATCGCGAAAGAAAAATCAGCTGTCCCATACATTTGGCTCAAGTAGGTTTGAAGTTTTGTATGAAACAACAGTTTTTTTTCGCGCTTTCGAAGTTGGTGCCGTACAGAAAGTTGTTCCGTTTGACGGTCTAATCATCCCCTTAATATACATAACATATTCATGTCATTAATTTTTAGCAACCATATCAGACCTTTGAACGGCTCTAACTCCTAAACCGACTGGAGTTATGCAGGCAGACCTGGTCCATCCCCATCACAGAGATGCTCTAATCTACACTTTGGTTACCAAAATTCCTCTTATCTCTTACACCAGTAGGCTTGCAGTTTTGTATGGAACTGCTGATTTTTTAATCGTGATTTCGATCTTGGCCCCATGGAGAAAGTGGTTCAGTTTTATGGTCTGATCATCCCCTTAAAAAGCGTCAGCATATTAAGAAGGAACATGTACTTAGAGGCTGGCGTGATGATGATGAGATGATTGGTTTAGCAACCCGCTCTCCCGTCCCTTTTTCCGCCAAGGAAACAAACCACTCGCTGTCATGCACAACTCTTCCCTCTGCTTAATATTTCCTCCATAAATCACGATTCTCAGCGAGATCTTCTCAGCATCTGCTGTTGATATGCCCGTATAATCGTGTAAAACTACAACATGTTCTGATCCTAAGTCGAGTATAACATGTATTTATGCGTGCTAGGCGCTCCGCTAACATAATTGCTTAGCTGCAACCTCAGGGAAGCTCTACGGCTGTATAATAACATAAATTAATATTATATTGCGCACGAAGATTCTTATCTGGATTTAACAGCGACGTTTCTCAGAATAATCCGACAAGGTAATAAAATGCGTATTTTTTTATTATTTAAATAATCTAATATAATGCATGCATTTATATGCTCACGACTACCTATATATTGACTTTGTCCAATGTGACGGTACAGATTAATAATAAGCGACGGCACGGAATATACAGCGTGAAATTGAGTGCATCCTTTTAAATTAAGATCTGAGATCTGAGCAAAAAAAATCTGTTGTTCCACACTAAACTGCAATGCCTACATGATTCAAATGTATGCAACATTTGTTTTTCTCCGATCGGTTTGCTCATATAGTAAAAGTTGTTCAGTTTGATGGATTTGTAGTTTAAGGATACTAATGATAGGTATAAATTTTACCCTATATCGGGTCCTTTTTAATATACTGACTCATTTTTAATGGGATGATCAGACCGTCAAACTGAGCAACGTTCTATATGGCACCGACATCGAAAAAAAAATCAGTTGTTCCATACAAAACTGCAAATCTACTCGAGCCAAATGTATGATGTTGGGATAGGCAGATCATTCAATCAAAAGTTATGAGTTGAAGGTAGTGGTCTGCGCGTACGAAATAAATAAGAAAACAATGAATTTATCTTAAAACAAATAATTATCATCATCATCATCATTATGATAAATATGCATAATCAAGCCACCAGAAATTCCTGTGGAAAAACATTCAGATACCTACTTTACACCCTAGGCCACGCCAAAAACAAAAACTCAAATCTGAAGGCATAAATATAGGAGTCTTATAAACAAAAAGCAATATACATGCATCATCTAAATGAAGGAAGGAAGTTAAAACAACAGTTAACGACCGAGCGAGACGGCCTCTATCATCATTTGCATCAGATTTCACGGAGGCGATGAAATTACTATTAAAAGAGCATTTGCTATGGTAATCATGTTTCGAGGAAATTAATCATGAGGTATAGCGTTACAGTCATTACATTGTTGACTTTAAGTATGTGGTTAGGTACACTTTAAACTAACTTTTGTCTACAACTGCAGCACGAGCCGCAGGAGTGTGCTGTAAACGAGCTGAGAGTGTAATGAGGATGACCAACGCTCACGCTCTTACAGGATAATTTAAAAAAAGGCCAAGTGTCTGACCACATGTAGTGTAGTGGTAGGTGGTGCATTTTTGCTAATCGTTAATGATATTTGAGATGTCGATGAAAAAATAACTTGTAAAATGGAACAAAATATTTATAGAAACTAAGTCGTTATAATGTATAATATGTCTCGAGATTATGTGCGCTCAAAGTCGTGGGGTACGTCCTATTTTTGACTTTGAGCCTCTAACTTCTAAAATATTGAAGAAAAAATCTGAAAATGTTCTATAACATAGCTCTTAATAAGTAGTTCAAATGAAAATTATAACGGATGCAATAGTGAAACCAGTGTAAGAAAAACCCTGTAACATAAGTTTTAAAAACTACAGACTATTATGGCGTTATAGTCTAGGAAAAATAAGGTTTGAGATTGCATTAAAGACACTTTAGTAAATTTTGTTTGAAATAATATTACTGTTAGTTTATAACACTTTTGTCGAGATTTCGTGGTTATATAGGCTCAGGAACCTGAGAAATACCTTAAAATCGATATTAATGTACAAATGGAAAGCTTATTTCTAAAAATATTTCGACCAGCATACCAGCATTAGAGACGGTTAATTATCAAAAGGCAAATTTAATGTGTAAAAACAAACAGTAAATAATTTAGTTTTGAGGTTATAATTTTTGAAGACTTACAAAATATTAAATATCTACCCAAATTAACGATATTAACCGTGGATTATTATTGTTATAAGTAAAACGTATTGAACGAAGCCATCCTGTACAAAATCACCAGTTTTCCATTTTTTGTTCATACCTAAATTTAATGTTATGTAAATGTCTTAATTATTCAATAATACAACATAAAAAATCGGGGATTATTGAGAATTTATGTTTTTCAGGTATGTATCTACTATATTCCAAATTTTCACCAAAAGTGCAATTAATGCAACCTACTCCATACAAAAATCCGTAGATTTCCCCGACTATTAATCGAAATTAAATCGCGCTATCGTTATATTTCAATTTTCTTCTTAAGATTAACAATTTTACTACCTACTTTTCTTTTTATTCTATACTAGCTGTTGCCCGCGACTCCTATCCTGCGCGTGTCCAACACGCTTTTGTTGAATCGCTCGACCTGCGGCCTCTTTGGCAGGAAGATTGTCGATTATAACAATTTTTATTTTCTATTTTAAATGTATTCAAATTTTATCATTTCAATGTTTTCTGTATAATTATTAATTACCTATTTATTTAACGTTCATTGTTAAACTAAAGTTATCTTGCATGCCTTTAATTTGCAATGCCCTAATCAACAGGGTTCATGTACTCATACCTAATCATATTATAAGACCTTTAATACTGTACATGAAAGCAGTAAATGAATTGAATTGAATTGAATTGAATTGAATTGGTTCCGGAGGCCGGGTCCACCAGGTTCCAAGGGGTCCCCTCGAAGCTTCGCTCCTAAGCGTAGCTCGGTCTTCGGCCTCGCGCTCGGCTCGGCCGGCGGCCTCAATTTATTTTTAATGCAATTTCAATTGTTATAGACGCTTGTTTAAATGCGTTTGGGGTGGCGAATGTGTTAAACCACATCCCCGAAAACGTTCAATTACCCAATTAGCACGGTCAAACAAATTTTCACATGAACTCGATTTTAATTTCACGTTCATTTATGTTCATTTCTCATCTGCTTATTTCCAGGAGATGTCGACTAACCCATAAACACGTTCATTATTTCATTACCGTGTCACTCGATACGATATGTCACGTAATAAAACTCTTATTAGCTCTTATTAGCTTGTTAGTCACTCTAATAAGCTAACTATGCTATAAAATGAATCGTGTATAATAAAATGACTCATAAAGACGATAATGGAAAAGTTTTGTGTTTTATTATTTTGCATTAAAACTTTAAGTATACCTACCCAATTCAGTGACCAAGCATCAATTAAAGTGATGAGGATGCAATGTTTTGTGATGTAGTTGTAGGTATCTCGCCCTTTTTTGACTTTGAGTGCAGATATCTCGAGACAGAAGCATTATATCGATTTAGTTTCTATGGGAGTTTTGTCGAGGGAGTCGCGCTGCAATTCTGGCGGAGTACGGACGCGTGCGTATCGGCGCGTTGGGATTGCACGTGGCTCCACCATTTTGTGAACTCTTTTGTGTTTTAACCTTAAAACAATCACTTGAGATTATAAACTACTTACATTGGCAAAACTACTACGCTAGACTTAATAAATACTACTGATCATTTTCCTTCGTATACTCTCCACATAACGAGACATTGGCTGAATTGTGATAACACATCGGATGCCACTAAAAAATAAAAATTGAATTGAGTTTTGTCGACTCCTCAGTCGATTTAAAAAGGTTTTTTTTCCAGCCCCCCTTTCGTCGAAAAAAATTTAATTGTTTTCTTCATAAAAAGTACAGTTCTGTTTTGGGTTACTGTCTTTATGCCAAATTTCGATTCAATAGATGCAAAAATTTGCGAGTTATTGAGGCGGAGCATACAGAGAGACAGACAGACAGAATGGACGAAAGTATAAGGGTTCCTTGTTTGACTACGAAACCCTAAAAGTTATGTAAATTTAGTCTATTATCTGTATTCAAATGTTGGTGTGCAATAAAGTATAATTGAATTGAATTGAATTGAATTTCTGTGCCCCAGACGACAGAAATCCACGCTATGCTACGTATATGGTACTAAGTACTGCCACAGAATACATATAAGAGTACAAGATCTGCATCGATTTTGATGTTTAATTCACTTAAAAGATTCTCTTTGTTTCTGGAAAGATTTGAGTCACATAAAATCAGCCCATACATTTGAGTCGAGTAGGTACAGCAGTTTTGTATGGGACAGCCGATTATTTTTTGCGTTTCCGGCGGTAGGCTCCATAGTGAAAGTTGTTCAGTTTTGAATACTGAAAAGGTGAACTCATACCAGTTCACCGTATCAGTATTTGCTTGGCTGTCACTTACACCTGTATAAATATACTCAAATCTTAAGTCATGAAAATATTTAGCTTCTATTTGAGATTATTACTTGTAGAGTAGTCATTTTGCAATACCTTCTAAACTCAAAAACTATACTATGTAGTAATTTATGTCGACGACTCACTAGCGCTCCTTGTTAATTAAATTAATTGAACCTCGGGCGGGAGACAAAGATCTGGATGATTCAGCTAGGTTCGTGTTAGTGCTATTTAAACAATAGTTATACAACGTGTTAATGAATTAACACAAAACTAGAAAGTAGTTCGTTTAGAATCGAGAATAGAATCGAATTATCATGCTTTCGACAGAGGTAATTTATTTCAAAATTTTAAATAATTTGTTTGTGAAATTTAGAATTTTCTTAACTTGATCTCAACCCACCGCACGAGCACACTCACCCTACCACCTTACTACCAAAACAAGATTCTTAAAATGTGTCCACGAGCACGTTAGGGCTTTCAGTCATTGCTGAAATGATAACAAATAATTTTTGCCTGAAAACTTAAAATGCGAATAACTTTAAATTTTAACTACCAAAATAATGAAATTATTGTTTCAATCTAATTGTTTTGTTATAAATCAGATGGGGTGTATGAGGTTTTGCGCTTATTCATAAACACGTTGTATATATTAAACCTTATAAAGGATACAATTTTAGTCAGAGTGCAAAATAGTTTACCATTAATAACCAAATAGTAAATTATTTCGCACTGTGTGCATGAACAATTTGAAGAGGATTTATAAAGAAACTAGAGTTAACCCGCGACTTCGTCCGCACAAATTATATACCAGATTTTACGTCAGATCATAAGCTATCAAACAGACAAAGTTTCATCAAAATCGGTTTATTAGTTTTCGCGTGATGCTCGCACAAACAAACACACAAACAGACAGACAAAAATTCTAAAAAAAAGTTTAGAGTCAGGGACACTTAAAAATCATATCGTCATATTTTTTTGGAAAATTTTTCAATGTACACAAACACTTCTGTTACAGTTTCATAATAGTTAAGATGCTTCATTGAAATAAAAGTTTGCATCATTTTTACAATCTATTCCCTCTTTATATTTTATTTTTATAAAATAAAACATAGTTTTTTGACGGCCCGATAGCACAGTCTGTAGTGAACCTGCCTGCTGTGCCGAGGGTCGCGGGTTCGAATCCCGTAAGGGACAAATATTTGTATGATGAATATGAATATTTTTACCCAAGTTCTGGATTTTTGTATCTATACAACGTGTTAATGAATAAGCGCAAAACCTCATACACCCCAACTGATTTATAACAAAATAATTCTATTTGAAACAATAATTTCATTATTGTTTCAAATTTCATTATTGTTTTGAAAGTTAACATTTAAAGTTAATCGCATTTTAAGTTTTGAGGCAAAAATGATTTGTTATAATTTCAGCAATGAATGAAAGCGCTAACGTGCTCATGGATACATTTTAAGAATCTTGTTTTGATAGTAAGTAGGGTGAGTGTGCCCGTGCGGTGGGATGAGATCGAGTTCAGTAAATTTTAAATTTTACAAACAAATTATTTAATATTTTGAAAAAAAAATCCTAAGTTGAAAACATGATAATTCGATTCTGCTCTCGATTCTAAACAAGTACTTTCTAGTTTTGCGTTAATTCATTAACACGTTGTATATATGTATTCTATATCGTTGTCTAGTCATCATAACACAAATCCAGGCTAGATTCTGGTACTTTAAATGTGACTAGATAATTTGTGTGATAATGTCCAAGATATTAAAAGATATTTCAAATTTATAGTAAATACATGGTATCAACTAAAACTAAATATGTCTAAGGAATACAAAAGGTAAGTTAATTATTTTTATATTTCACCTTCGGGCCAGGTATGAACAGGGGCGGGCTTTTCAATTAAGGACCTTAGCCCTGTCGGTAGAATTAGCAGTGGCTCTGTTTAGAATGATTTAAGTTTAGGGTAAGTTTAGTGTGTTCTAGTGCTTTTAATATTTTCTTCTATTAGTTAGGTATATATAAAGCGAGAGTGAATGGAACAGTCGAAAGGGGTCGCCCTAGACGTAAGTATGCAGACCAAACTGACAGCCTACGTAAGAAGGGTCAGATCAAATGTACCCGAAACCGACGAGCCTGTATGAAACGACTTATGTCTGTGGAAGAGGCAAAAGAGGTATGTCAGGATCGTAGCCGATGGCGATCAATTGTCTCTGCCTACCCCAATGGAACACAGGCGTGAGTATATGTATGTATGTATGTAGTTAGGTATATATTTTTATAATTAAATGTAGAATATTTGGTACATAGTTATAATGTTTTTTTTTCGGTTACATCGTTGAAATTATTCATAATTTTCCTATGTGTTAATAGTTGAAATATGTAGGTAGCATACCTACATATTTCAACTATTCACAATAGTTATTTGAATAATAAAACAAAAGCATGTCGATATGTGGATGACTAATTTATTTCTAGACCGTTCTTGAAATATTTACTAATCGAAAACATAATTTTACATTATTTAAAACTAATAAATCTAAATATGAGTCATCACAATGTAGATTACATTTGTTATACATATACTTAAATTTTTAAATTTTACAAATCGTAATACGAAGACGAATACGGAAATTCCATAGGTAGAGTTTGTGCCACTTGTGACTCAGTCGGGCATAGAGTTGAGTATAATAATGTCCTACAATTTGAAATAGACCACCCCATTTCTTCCCGTAGCGTACGAATCGTAGGGATAAGTTTTCTTATAGATTTCAGGATGAATGGCAAACGATTATTGTCGATTTATCCTGAAACATAACATGGCTGAAAGGAATCCTTGCCTACTAGGTAATTGCAACAAGGTGGATTGTAATTGTAGCTATATATTTTTATTAACCCTGAAAAGGAATAAGGCGAGAAGTCAAAGTTGTTTATTGTTCGGGCTTAATTACTGTAGATTAGCATTGTATAAAGAAAATGTATCATCATTATTTAATTTAGTTACGTAATTACATGTATAATTAATGTCAGAAGAATAAATACCGAACTGAAGCTCTATTCATATTACGACGTGCGGGTTTTTCTGTGGTGCGGTCGCGAACGTGCGCGGATGCTGACGGACGCTGAAATGTAAAATAATCCTATTTCGATACCAAGAGAGTTCACTGAGAAAGCTCCATGTGGTTCTGTCCTCCAACCGTGGGTCCCGTATGGGCATTCTCTCTGTCGACTCTATCGGTATTATTTTTCATTGCACCCTCCGTGCCCGTCCGCGCCCGCTCGTCGTAATGTGAATAGAGTTTGACTCTAAAATCAAACTTGAGTATGAAGTAAATAAAATTGAAATGGATGTCTTTGAAATGCGCAACTACAGGCCAATCTGACGATAATATCCATAAATTTCTGAGTAAAAATAATTTAATAAGAGCCTGCCTTCTGTAGTTTTTATAAAATTCGCCTGCTTTTATGAAACAGCAATCGATTGTAATTTAATTTACTATATTATTTATTGCTCTTAAATTTTAATAAGGCGTTTCTAAAATGTTCAGCGCGAGTGTTCTTAACGACCAATATTTTCCAAGCACCAGTTTAGAGGTTGTTTACGAACGGATTTCTAAGAACTTTTTAAAAACTTTGTTGTAGTGAAAACAATTAAATATTTAATCTACAAAGTTAATGAATGAAGCTGTCAATACAAAATTGGAAATAGAACTTTCGCAATTAGTTTTCCGTTTCAGCAAAAGAATGTTTGTTTTCAATCTATGTTTTTATGCACCTACCAATGCCTAGCTAGATCAATGTGCAATACCAAATACCTACCTATGTAAATGTTTCGTGTATCGTTGCGTTTTACCGAAGCTTTACTACGCCCACGAGTGCTGCAGCCCCAATATGGTTTCATTACTCGCGCGCGACGCGCATTTGCTGCATAGAAACTTACCCCTACAAGTAGTGTAAGAAAAAAGAACAATTCGCGCGTCAGTAGAGAAATCATGCTAGAGGGTCTGGCACCTGCGTAGGTACGGCCGAGTCACGGAGGTCTGATAGTAATACATATTAGGTGTGGTACAGGCTACTACGAAGGCAGGGCATAATCTGCACTCCAGGGTTCAACTCTAGGTGATAACAATCTTGAATTTGTGAAATTGAAAATTGACTTTTTCCATGATAGCCTCAAAAATTTGACTAATTATTATAAGGACTAGCCTTGCGGTAGCATTTCCCCTCTGCCACGGTATAAGCACAAATGATCTTGTGCATTTACATTCAATTTTACACCTTATCACTAAACGAGACAGCCTATAATTGCGAAATAATAACTTCGAACTTAGAACGTTTGGGATTCACACGAGACTACTTTTCATGATTTTTAACATTCAAAATTAGAATCTAAAGTTATGGGGAATAATATCCAAAGTTGCGGATTTCATGTTACCTCGCCCCCCGCAAAAAGTGGCAGAAATGTTAGTTAGTAGAATTACACGCGTAACCACAAACATATGAATAGTCAAAGCCTCAAAAGCAATCACTTTATTACTACGACATGGAACAATGCAACATCTTTATATATTAGCACGTCTAGCATGATTTTTCTTCTTGTGCGCGACTCGGATTCATTCCATACTATTTGTCGCGGCAAGCGAGGGTTTCGATCTCCGACAAGCGCGGGAAAAGGTTATTTTCTATGCAGCAAAGGCGCGTCGCGCGCATGTTGAGAAATCATACTAGGCGGGCAGATATACCTGCCAATGGGCCTCTCTCGCATATTATTCTTTGATCGTGTGTGCCAAACACATGTTAGAAGCATCCTCACTGTCATGCACTCTGCCTGTGTTATTAGTTGTTAGTGTTAGAACCTAACAAAAACATCTGCCTAAAAGGGGCCGATAAGGGTATACGAGTATAGTCTGCGCTCTACACATCCGCCAAGGCTTTTAGTTTGATTGAATACAAGTCATTACACGTCAAGGACGAGCTACCTTATCTCTAGCAGTAATAAACTTGTTTTGCCGACGTTTACAAAATAGAGGCAGTTAATATATAGCAGGATAAAAAAAAATCGTTATTGGACGTATTGGTGAAAATATTGAGCCCTGGGATTCCGGGTTTGAATATTCAACCCTATTTCTTGTTGAGGGTATCATACGAGGCGACTAAGGGTTAAGGTTTCTTATGTAGTGTTGTTGTGGGTGAAAGGTTAGAAGGAGTGTTATTTTTTCGAGTGTACTCGTATGTAGGTAATATGTCTGTCCATTTCTTTGAGAGGCTCTGCATCATAAATGACTTGATGGGTTTTATCATGATGAGTACACACAATTAGTAGTTGTAAGTTAATGTTTTTTATTTTGACAAAAGACTAAAACATACATACATACATACATACATACATACATAAACTCACGCCTTTTTCCCTGAGGGGTAGGCAGAAACTATAGATCTCCACTTTGGGCGGTTCTGACACACCTCTCTTGCTTCCTCTAAGTCCATACATCTTTTCATACATTCCCTTCGATTTCGGCTACTTTTAACCTGGCATTTTTTTTAATGACGTCCCTGATCTGGTCTAAGTATGAATTAAACGAAATTATTAAGAAAAACATAAAACACGACGAGAAAAACAAGCTCTATAATAATGATGTCTGCCGTTCAATTTGTAATTGTCTCTATTGCGGGTCTGCTGGAAGAAATCTCTTAAGAGATAAGCTCGCTCTTTGTACATGTCTTTTCTATTGTTTGTATCAATGTGATGAGTACAATAAAGTTGTTACAGAGGGGAAAGTGTGGATTGTATAAAAGGAAGATCGTCTCAGTATAAGCCGTGGTGGTCCAGTGGCGAGTAACCTTGCCTGCCGTGCAGGAGGCGATGGTTCGATCCCCGTCCAGACCGACTCGTACCAATGAGTTTTTCAGAATTTATGTACGATTTGTAAAACCACTGGCTTTTCGGTGAACGAAAACATCGTGAGGAAACCCTGCATGCTTCAATTTTGAGGCATGAATTGTACATTATAAGTGACGACGGGCTCACCCCCCGTCACACTGGACAGAGTTTCGGTACTACTGGTGAAACGTGGATGTTCTGAGGTTCCAAAATATCTCTGACTACCCCCTCGGTGAAAATAGTCGTGAGCATATGCTTATGCATGCTATGGCTCAGTATAATACTTTTAATAATGAAAAGGAAGCAGGAAAAACAGATAAATAGCATAACACAAAAAAACTGAAAAGAACAGACAAAAGCAACCCGACACCGAGCGCGCAAGTCCAAAAACTATAGAGCCTAAAAAAGTATTTACATCCGACCTGATGGCCAGTTCCAGTTCGTAACAAAAGTAATAATATGTTTAATATAACTTAAACAGGTAGGTATGTTGACATTATCTAAATAAGCATTTTCCACTGAACCTCATTACCACTTATTATTGATCTGTGTCATTACCACCAGATGGGGCTTAAACTAAATGTGGAAGACCCCTTCTGGCACCTTACTTATCTTCAAACTATAATCCATTTACAAACAAAATAATATACTTACGTAACGAAAGAAGAATTTAAAAGAAAACTCTATGCAAAAGTTAAAGCGACAGGTAAAATAAACTTAGACCTTTGCAGGTGCGTACTCAGGTCTGCATGTTGGGGGGCTAAGCAATAAATTCTTACACATTTTACCAGTCTGTTTAAAATAGGCGTAAGTGTTAACATCAAAAATAATTCAAAGTTGACTTGATTTAGATAAACAAATGTAATATATTTGAAGCTTCTTCCACATAAAATTGTGGGATGTATCAATAATGTCTCATCCGTCGCAGATGTTATAATTACAATGTTGTATGGAACCAAGATTGGCCTAACTCAAACTTATATTTTTGTGAACGATCGACAACGATCTGTAGTTAACGTGGTTGCAGAGTTGTCAATTTCTTACAAAAGTTCGACGCGTAATACGCGAAGCCAGTAATTCACAATTAACCGGTAACACATTCTAATTATCAGATCTCTGGGTCTAAACGAATAATAAAATAAATTTATTGTTTCACAAAAGACAAGGATTACTAAAGCTTAGACATAATAAGCGTACAAATTTGGTTAACAAAACAGATGTCCGCTGATATTCAAAAAAGAAATCTGTCCTCTGAGTACCAGCAACCTTCCAGTCTCTTACTTCAGAATCTTAGTAGAAAAGAGAATTCAAAGGGTACTTGCCGATGAATTCAACTATAGTCCGTCTCAGGTAATGATGTGTATAAGGTTCTCTTCATGGTTTATTTAAACAATTTTAGTACTTTATGAACAGGGTTTATTTACTGACCTTAATTCTCTCGCCAGAGTGCATGAAGCTACACGAATGAGATTGCAAATTTATGTACCTATAGGTTGTTAGACGTATGACACAACATACTAACCAACACTGTTTTACAAAATACATAACGTTTATTTAGAAGAAAGTAGGACAAGCTGGTACACTGTTTTTAACGCCTGCCACATACATATGGGATTCCGAATCAAAATTATGATATCTTATGGATTACGGAGACGTCAAATCCTATACAAAATCACATTTCTGATTCGGAATTCCGTGTGCATGTGGTAGGCCTCAGCCCCCATAATAAGATAATATACATGGATTTTTGGGGGGGGGGGGTCGGTGAGCGCGAAACCCTTAATCCGACCGTGTACACTTTATCTGTCCTTTCTCGGAATCGGACCTTTTTTTCCAAGGTACTAAGGACTCCTTTAACGATCGAATTAAAAGTTTTTCTCTTACGAAATGTCGGGGACTCCGATTTCGTTTGTTATTCCCACTTTAGTTTCTTGTTTCACTTTGAGATGGAAGTTTTTGGAATCGAATTTGATAAGTTTAAAGTTTATTTCGAATTAAATTCGGTTTACATTGAAATCTTGAAACTTTTAAATAAATCGAGTGAGGTGTCGTTGGATAGGTCTTGTCCAATGCAACAAAAAAGCTCCTATAGAAACTACATACATACATACACTCACGCCTTTTTCCCAGAGCGGTAGGAGCTATAGAAACTAAATGTTTATAATGCGTCTGTCTCGCGATATTTGTGCACAAAGTCAAAGTTAGGGCTCTCGAAGAACTCGGCTATCAATTACCGGTGGATTTTTTAAGTTTTTCTTGACTACACCCTTTCATAGGCTTCATGGGTGTTCCCGTTGAGATGTTGAGACGAAGAGATATACAAAAACTGGCCAATTGTGAGTCAAACTAATCACGCAGTGAGGGGGCCGTACCACCACACAAAACGACGGACAAAACGACAGAGGTCGTGGGTTCGATTCCCCTGGTGATATATCACTTTGTGCGTTTTTCCCCAGTTGGTTAGGACGGCAGGCTGAAACACCAGATTGTCTGAAAAGAAAGATGATTCCGTGTATCGAATGGCACGTTAAGCCGTTGGTCCCGACTACTATCTCTGGTGGTAGTAGTCGTTACATAAAAAACCACGTCAGCGGCCGTAAGGCGGTCTGAAAAAACTCTGACACCAGGGCTTGTAGAATAAGAAGAAGAAGACTAAACAAAATTTACTATGGGAGCAAACCGATCCGAGCAACAAAAAAAATCTGCTGTTCCAAACTAAACTTCAATGCCTACTCGACTCAAATGTATGCAACAGCAGATTTTTTTTTTTGCTCCATTCGGTTTGCTCTCATAGTAAAAGTTGTTCAGTTTTATGGGTAGACCTTTAGTTTCAAAGGATGCTAATGGCATTAATTTCACCATGTAGTTAAGAGGATGGACGACCAGCGTAGGCTTAGTAATATCTTATTGTTCAGTATCATAAGTACAATCACCCTTTAAAGTAATGCAACAGTCTACACTTACGCCCTCTATAGTGTATACTATGCTCCAATGCAACAGTAACCTTGGAAGCTTCAGCGTACCTACAATGTTCAAAGTCATTATCTTTAAAAGCGTGTGGTGAAAGATTTTAGTTTTAACCGAACAAAGTGACAGTACTTGAGGATAAATATAAAATAGGTACTTTATAGTTACGATAGCTACAAAAAAGACGTGGTGGTCCAACAAAGTACAGACACTGATATCAATAGCTTCTAAATTAACATTTTGTAGAGTACCGCTCGATACCAAATATTGCAATCTAAAATTTGATTTGAAACACAACAACAGCATGTTAATAACCAATTAATAACCACTAAAGTCCGGCCGCTGAAAGATTGCGTTTGACAGTTACCATAAAATTGTAAAAAACTGAATGAAAACTATAAATGCCGATCATTATTTAGTAGCTTTTTGAACTTAAAAGGGCAGCTAGTGCCCTGTGTACTAGAGTGAGCACAGGTAAACAATATTTTCATTCAGTTTTTTACAATTTTATGGTAACTGTCAAACGCAATCTTTCAGCGGCCGGACTTTAATATAGGTACTACTAGGTACGCATAGTTTGATATAGTGTGTCTGTGAACTGTGAAAAAGCCATGGTGTTTCGAGTAACCTTGCCTGCCGTGCAGGAAGCGATGGATCCCCGTCCAAGCCCACTCGTATCAATGAGTTTTTCGGAATTTATTTACGATTTGTAACACCACTGGCTTTTCGGTGAAGGAAAACATCGTGAGGAAACCTGCATGCTTCAATTTCGAGGCATGTATTATACCCACTATCCATTACTACTGGTGATACGTGGATGTTCTGATGTTTCAGAATATCTCTGACTACAATATACAGTCGTGATATATAGGGGAACATAGTCGTGAGCATATGCTATAGCTACGATAGTGGCACAGCATTTCACCTGTCACCGATTCCCTGCTACCCAAACTGCCGCGTACTCCCAGCAAGGCCCATTGCCGAGGTCCATGCCTCTTGCTTAAGGTCATCCTTAAGTCCCCTGAAAAAACTGTCAGCATAAAAAAAAATCGGCCAAGTGCGTGTCGGGCCACGCGCAGGGTAGGGTTCCGTAGTTCTGGGGCTTAGAACGGGTCTTTGTTTTATACTACGGTTTAACGGCTAATAAAGTCTAAAAAGTACATTTTACAAGTTGGTCGACTATTACTCGTTAACTTGTAACTTACTTAGTGGTACTTAGTGGTGATAGTTTTCCTTTTAAATTCGTTATATTATACACTACCGCCGTAAATGTTTACACGTATCCAGAAAGAACCGTTTTGCTGACAGGGCCCCCCTGCCACTTGACTCCTACAAAAATTTCCAATCGAAAAATGGGTTTCTTACACCTACAAACCATGCGATAGATGAGATAAAAAATTTCATCCCCACTTTTCGTGTAGGGGAGGTACCTTAAAAAAAATATTTTTCAAGATTTTATTTTATCACTTTGTCGGCGTGATAAATATAGGTATGTATACCCATGTCAAATTACAGCTTTCTAGAACTAAGCGTCTCGGAGCTAAGCCGCGGACAGACGGACAGACGGACGGACATGGTGAAACTATAGGGTTCCTTGTTAACTACGGAACCAGGGTTCTTCACCTTGTATAATCCCACAAATTTAGCTGAAACTATTTTAACCAAATAACTTTCTAAAAATAATAGCTTCGTTTTACAGTGAACTGTAATTTTTTGAAATCCGAGTTATTCTTTTGTTAGTGTAGGTTATTCTAATTCTGTTACACGTTCTATAACTATCAGTACTATAATATTAGTACCTATACTATATGTCAAATAAAGACGAAAAAAGAAGATCACAGAAGCAGGACCACGAAACCTTTTCAGACCGTGATCATTTTATAAAAAATCGAGACAATTACGTTAGTGTTTGATGACAGAATGATTTTAAAGACGAACCACATGTGCACACCACTGCTTCTTTAGGTCTTTCAACATCGCCATTTTGTTGTTTGATACAATATTCGTATTTCTTTAAAGTGTGTACTATAAAGAACCCTTTTACCTTCTTTTCGCTATTTAGAATGAAGTATAGGTAGATAGAAGCCTCGGTATCACCAGTGATTAGTCAAAGAGCTCGACGCCCGTTTATACGACGACGACAGAAATAACCGTTTGATCAGATCGGATACGTGACCTGAATATCCGATATTGCTGGGGAATTTTATGGAAAGGCTGGTTTGATATAAATAGTGGAAGGGCTTGCGGGATGTAAGAACGATCTAATTTTATGGACGTTATAAGTCAAATCGTACTCAACAAGTTTGGCGGTTTTTATCGTAAATTTAAACGAATTGGTTAGGTAAGATGGGGTAAGGTTGTTGGAACGATATTTTCGGCAAATGAAGCCTCATTTTTACTATACCAGCACGTCTAGTAGTATGGAAAAAAGCAGAGTCACGCACCAGTAGAAAAATCTTGCTAGACAACACCAGCACGGTGTTACAAAAGTAAAACTAAACATTTCACACTTTTAAGGGGGTGGTTCAGACCATCAAACAGAACAACTTTCACTATGTGACCAACGTCGAAATCGCGAAAAAAATATCTTCTGTCCCATACATTTAGCTCGAGTAGATTTGTAGTTTAGTATGGAACATCATTTTTTTTTCGCGATTTCGGTGTTGGTCCCATAGTGAAAGTTGTTCAGTTTCATGGTCTAAAGCACCCCATACCTATATTTATATGTATGCGACGGACAGACGGACAGACGGACAGACGGACAGACGGACAGACGGACAGACGGACAGACGGACGGACGGACGGACGGACGGACGGACGGACGGACGGACGGACGGACGGACGGACGGACGGACGGACGGACAGACGGACAGACGGACAGACGGACAGACGGACAGACGGACAGACGGACAGACGGACAGACGGACAGACGGACAGACGGACAGACGGACAGACGGACAGACGGACAGACGGCCGGAAATGGCGAAACTATAAGGGTTCCTTGTTGGCTACGGAACCCTAAAAATAGCACGTAGCATAGTTTCTGACCACGAAAAGAGATTGAGTATTGAAATGTTTATATCAAACGATCGCCAGAAACAAGAATTTTTAATTCTTTATTTATACAGGGTCAATTCAATTCAATTATAATTTATCTAGAGTCCT
Source organism: Agonopterix alstromeriana (assembly GCA_963924505.1). Classification (NCBI taxonomy): domain Eukaryota; kingdom Metazoa; phylum Arthropoda; class Insecta; order Lepidoptera; family Depressariidae; genus Agonopterix; species Agonopterix alstromeriana. Next base: position 1,282,785 of record OZ004663.1, on the reverse strand, counting down.
TCTTAATTATGCTGCCACTTATTTAAGGGGATGATTAGACCATAGAACTGAACAACATTCTCTACGGGACCAAGATTAAACCACAAAAAAAAATCTGCTACATTTGGCTCAAGGTTTGCAGTTTAGTATGGAACAGTAGATTTTTTTTTCGCGATTTCGATTTTGGTCCAAAGAGAAAGTTAGTCTCATTAGTCCCATAGTATGATGGTTTGATCACCCCCTTAAAAAGTTTCATCAGAATATTAAGAAATACCCTGTATATTGTTTTTTTTTTATAAATCGTTTAAATAAATAAATTATTAAGATATACAAAAAACCCGACTGCATGAAAACCGATTAACTGAAAAGAGAAAAACAAGCTCTATAATCACTAATAAACTATAAAAGCTTTATTTGAGCTAATATAATTTGAATGTTATTAGGTAGGTATCGCAAACGGGGACACAGACTTTTGGTTGGTTATTGGTTTGTCCCCGCCTGCAATACCTACCTCATAACATTCAAATTATATTAGCTCAAATAAAGCTTTTATAGTTGATTAGTGATTATAGAGCTTGTGTTTCTCTTTTCAGTTAATCGGTTTTTATGCAGTCGGGTTTTTTGTTTATCTTAATAATTTAGTTTATTTCATACTTTTTAGTATTGTGTCGAAACGGTAACATAAAAGTACTAAAATATAAAATATTTTTGGAATCGTCAGATCACTAGCTTTCATTTGATACCCATATTGTAATTTTAATGAAAAAAAAAAATGTTTATTCTTCCTCTCTTTTTTATTTCGCAGACTCCATATTAAAATAATATAGCCTATGTCACTCTCACAATTTTTACGAATCTAATGACACCTCAAACGGTAAAATCCATCAAGCCGTTTAGGCTGTAGACTGTGCCAAAGAAATAGACATACAAACATACTTACATACATACATACATACGCTCGAAAAACATAACCCTCCTTCTGGCGCAGTCGGGTAACAACAATAAAATGAACAAAATATTGGTATTGTTTACCCACGTTATCAAGGGCCCATAAAATTTAATTTATGGTGTAAAATAATATATTTACGACTCTTGTTTGTCACTTCCACAAAGCTTGAAATGTTTTACATAACTCAAATACATTTATCAAGCAGTGACGACGGTACTTATCGAACACAATGAAACAAAAGATAACATCATTTGTAGCGAGCGTATTCATCAGCGTCGGAAATCGATGAAAGCATATTTATGAGGATACAACCGTTTGCGCGCTCCATGAAAATTGAATTTTAACTAATTAAAGGCAAAGACATTTTATTAGATCTTGATACCTAATCTACCATAGCGATAACCATATGACTAGACACGTTATGGCCATAGAAGAGGGAAAAAAACCCTATTAACTGAAAAGAGAAAAACAAGCTCTATAATCACTAATCAGCTACAACTTTGTGTGAACAAATATAATTTTATTTTATTAGGTAGGTATTGCAGGCGGGGACAAACCAATCAATAACCAACAATTAAAATCCATCAAGCCGTTTAAGCTGCAGGCCGTGCCAAAGAAATAGACATACAAACATACATACATACATACATACATACATACATACGCTCGAAAAACATAACCCTACTTCTGGCGCAGTCGGGTAAAAAGAGGTAGAGGCACCGACCACCTGGATGCAAACCGTCTCGAAGGATATGTTGACGATGGCCTTCAGTGTATATTACTGTTGGCGCGCTCCATACAAACGAAGTCTGGTGATATTTTCAATACTAACCGATTAAACTCAATGAAATTTTGCAGAAACAATCTAAAAACAATTTTCTAAGCTTGTATCGTGTCAGATTTTTCTTAAAATGTACAGTTTTAAAGCTACAGTCCTCAAAGATTTCCATGCAAATCTTAAATTAATCCTAGCATTTGTAAGGATGCGGGTTGTAAATCAATAGACGTGTGGACAGTTTAGTATATGATTTAATACTAACCAATAACATGCGATACAATTCCTTATGAACTACTTGTTACCTACACTACACGCCCCACAAAAAGGGAAAAAAAATTAGGTTAGATACATAATTTTTTTTTAAATATATATATATTTTTTTACAATTTAACACTTTTACTGATAATTTCTTGTTAGATACATTATTAAGTTTGATAAATTTAATCAATAGTAGGTTTTATTTATTTATTTCTTCTACAAATACAATTAATACAAAAACAGTTTAGCGCGCAGTGAGACAGGTTTAAAAATAAGATTTTACATAATTTTATAATTTTAGTAATTTACATATATTATCAATTATAAGTTGGTTACATTTTTTACTTTTATTTTCTATCCATTAATAATAATTAAGTAAACACATTTATGTAGAGTAAATAGTTAAATACACACTTTTTATATACTACAGTGGTAGTCTGCAATATAATTTTGTCAGAGTATTATATTTTAACATTGTATCTATACTAAGAATCCTATTTGAAAAGAGAATGTCAATGGTACAATTATTTTATTTTATAGGTAAATTGCTATTTTGGGTCATTGTTTTTTTTTCTTACCTTGTTTCTGGATTATTCAGAAGATAACACAGGAACTTTTACTTTCAAGTTAAATATCTATTTACTTACCAAAAATAAAATGCTGATCGTCGCTGCATTAATAAGACGACACTACTGGATGCTTCGACGAAAGTTATGAGTCACATAATAATTATAAGCCTTTATTTACCTATTACCTATCGATTATCCTAAACTAGTGGGCCCCTATTTCTACTTAAGTACCTGATTAAAGTCCACTTATTTTGTCCTTGGCTTTTTCTACCATGATATGTCATGTCATGTAGGCTAGCTTTACGAAGCATTTAACAGCCTTTATGTATATAAAAGTTTCCTACGTACGTTTTATTTAATTTATTTATGGTACCTCTTTCATCATGCCCTCTTTTGGGTAACATGTGTACATATTTTATTTTTACCTTTTTTTTTATTTTTATAATAATTGGTCCGGACCAAAGTGGTAATTAATTATTGAGTTAACATATTTTTTTATTCATTAACATTTTACCACATTTTATTTTTTGTCAAAATGCACAAGTCCCTCACGAAGTCTTCTCGAGAACATCATGATCGGGCGAATGGCTGGACATTATACTATTAATTTATTATTCGTTCTTTTTATGTACTTACGTTTCATTATTCTTTCTATTTTCGTTCGCAATTACTTAACCTATCAACTAAATCTGTGCAATAAGCCAAATGTTCAAGCTACCTCACGATTTCTGGGTGATCAGTCCAGTTATCAGTAACAGGGACTCTAACATCTGCATTATTACAAGAATCAGTTCCATTGCACAATATTCAAACTAATCAATCTTTCAGTTCAATACCTAATCCTTTCCATCCCCATTTATCTCTCATAAAAATATTTAAGTATTTCATTCAAAACCTCTCACAAAAACACAACAAACTTTCTGCCATAAAACACCCCCTCAAACATATTTAACAGCCATACGAATCTCGTTTTGTACAACATTCTATTCTCCTTTAATTAATAATATTTCCACATTTCCCTTAATACACAACATCTTTTCACAATTTCAAATTTAATAATTCGTTCATTACCAACAAATGATACCTATATCAATCTATCTCATACCTAGTTACCTATTTACTAATTAGTCACTTCCAAGTCTACCATTTACGGGCAAGTTATTTCATTTTGTCGAAGTTGTAACTGAACACTCTTAGCCATACAGATTTTTTGTTTATGGGCTCGTATTTTGTACATACCTTGGGTCTATTTCATACTTCTCATATGGAGCTCGACTCAGCTTTATATGGTGCGATCTCAACAAAGTCATAAGTTATTTTATGTGTTGACAACTATCAATTTTAATGAACTCAATGAATCCTATACAAAAATTCACTTACTTCCTGTCATTGATCGATTATTTGTTTTCTTCTCCGGAACGATAATTTGATCTTTTGACCTTACCTTAGCTGCACTCATCACACCTACTGTGGTGCAAGTTGATCCGCTAAAATGGTGCTTTAAATCAAGTGAAAATAAATCAAGGAACTTTCAGTTAATCTAAAAAATACATTAGTTTAATTAATTTTGTTACTCTTTGAAATTTTCTCTTTCCTACACATAATTAGATATTTTTCTAAATTTCAATTATTTGTTCTGACTTACAACGTTCTTAAAATACATTTATGAATTTTTATTAATTACAATTTTAAAATAAATTTTCTTTTGTTCAATCGTTTCTATAAAACAAATAGTTCATATTTCATTGCCAAAAAAAATTGTTATTACAATTTTATTAATCTTAGGAGAAAACACGAAAAAAACAAATCAGTCATTTTAACAATAATCCTCGCTGCAAATAATTATATTTTAGTATAATTTCTCCATTACTTTTTAAAATTAATGACTTTGATAGAGCATTTTAAAGTTAATTTATCCGTTTTCAATATAACTTTTCGACGATTACATTATCTAGCCGTTATGTTATTATAAGTATATATCACCTCCTCACTCCCGAACGAAACAGGAATCGTTTCAACACTCACTAAAAGTACACTTTATTAAACTTCAATTGTCTTCTATGGTAACTGATGATCAACGGCTGGATTAAGCATGATTTTCCCTCTTAAATTACAGGGATAGATCTTCTCATTTTTGTTGGTAATGTGCTGGAAACCACGACGCTATCTGTCTATTTTGTTATATTTAGAACTCTGTAACAAAGCCTTTCCCGACGTTTTCGTCTTTCTTCTTTTTCTTCTTTTTAGCCATCTCGTCCAAAGCTGACTACTTAATAGAAGAAGATTGCATAGCAGCTAAAAATAAAACTAGTTTTTCCCTCTAAAACATCACTTTTGATTAAAGTTCAAGTCCTTATAAGGTGGTTACACGCGCACTTTCGAAGAAACGGTGTCGCATGGCAAGGTCGCCATGTAAGGATGCGGGTTGTAAATCAATAGACGTGTGGACAGTTTAGTATATGATTTAATACTAACCAATAACATGCGATACAATTCCTTATGAACTACTTGTTACCTACACTACACATTGAAACTGTAATTTTAACGAAAATCGGACACGATACAAGCATAGATATTTGTTCCTAGATTGTTTTTGCAAAATTTCATTACGTTTAACTGGTTAGTATTGAAAATATCACCAGACTTCGTTTGTATGCAGCGCGAAGTTACGTATTCGGAATAAACTTCTCTTAACGCCAGAAATGACGCAAAACCGCCAAGAGTGGCGAAATAGAATCAGGAGGGCTGACCCCACATAGGGAACAAACCTGGGGATTGATTGATCTAGATACCTAATCTATGTGTCTGTGGTTTGCCAGATTTTCGTTAAGAGGATAGGCGGGTTGAAATGCTAATTTGGAAAATAGGTCACTTTTCTGACTGTATACATATTTGTTCGATCCGCGCCACCCATACACCCCACCGACTAGAATGCGAAAGAGACAACTACAGCTCGGACTAATTTTATCTACATAAAATCGACGCAAACAGCATTTCGTAGTCCCCCGTTTCCTCCTCCAAAACTAAATCGATTTTAATAATTCTTTCAAGAATAATATGAGAAAGACTTTGGCTATGTCTGTATGTTTTCTTTTTCTTTTTTTAAATCTTCAAATTTGTTTTCTCGATGTCTGAAATTCATTTTCGAAGGTCCCTAGTTCTTACAGTAATTAATTAATGCAAAAAAGCAAAACATAGGGACATAGCAGAGGTAACATAGATTGTATGGTAAAAAATGTTTTGCTCTAGTGTCATTATCCAGGGAGGAAACAGGGGAATTCATTTGTATAGAAAAAACCGTATTCGCCTGTCCTCTTAAAACGTATTGATTCTGCTCATAGATTTCAATACAAATCTTAAATTAATCCTAGCAATGAAACTGTATATTTTGAATGGAAATCAGGCACACAAGACAAACGATAGGCATTAGTATTTAGAAGGTGTTTAAAAAAAGGTTATTGACTTTAATTGGTAGTAGGTATTGAAAACTCGAACTTCGTAAAAGAAGAACTTTCTCGTATTCTGTGTTTTTAATGTTAGGTATTAGTAATACAAAATACCTAATTAAATTAAGTTTAAACCGAATGCGTAAATGCGCGCTGCATGCAAACGAAGTCTGGTGATATGTTCAATATTAACCAATTCAAGTCAATGAAATTTTGCAGAGACAATCTAGAATCGAATCTCTATGTTTGTATGGTGTCAGATTTTTGTTATAAATATACAGTTTTAACGCTAGGATTAATTTAAGATTTGTATGGAAATAATTTGTGTGACAATGTTAAAGATATTTATTTATTATAGAGATTAGTTTCTAGATGGTTTCAGAAAAATCTCATTGACTTTAATTAGTTGGTATTGAAAATATCACCAGACTTCGTTTCTATGGAGCACGCTCCGAATTATATTCCTTTTTTATTTATTTATAAGGAATGGACTTTTGCTTGTGCGTTAGCACTGCATTTCTGCCAGTGTCACGTAGTTTGTCGGTAATTGTATCTATCCCAATCTTAGTGATCGTTTTTGATCAAGAACAATAAGATATTGCGGATTGCGGAGCCTCGTGGCAAGAAAAAACGCGACGAGCAAACACCACGCGAAACATCTTGCAACGTGACTCAATGTCTCATTATTAACCACTTTTTAGTTTTGAAGTTTTGCAGTTGAAATGCCCTCCTTACGAAGTAGGTGTGTGGTATTACTTTGGTTGATAGAATCGAGAACAGTGTGATAAGGAATTGGTGTAAGTTGAAGGATGATATAGTAACATGGATTGAGAGGGGTATGCTTAGATGGTTCGGTCACGTAGAGAGAATGAATGAAAGAAGACTTACGAATGAAATATATCAAGCAAAGGTGAGCGGAAGTGTTGGGAGAGGCCGTCCGAGGAAAACATACCATGATCAAATCAATGATTTTTTCCGAAAAGGACAAGTGCGTAGCACCCTCAATCGACGGAAGTGCATGAAAAGATTTATGAATGTGAATGAGGCTAAAGAGATGTTTCAGAGTCGTAGCGTGTGGCGGTCTGTAGTCTCTGCCTACCCCCATGGGACAATGGCGTGAGCTTATGTATGTATGTTTTAGTTATGAAGGATGTTTCAGTGAAAAAAAAAATAGATTTGCAGAATAGTTAGCAAAATGGTCCAGTTTATAGTTGAAATATAGGCCATTCCTGTACTATGCAGATGTCAACACAATAAACATTAGATAAGGACCTGACATTATCATACTACGCAGCGCTTGCATGATGCATGCTAGAATATAGAACATTTCGCATCTCATAAATTCCATACTCAAATAACCTCACAGAAAGATCAACCTTACCCACCAGCAGTTAGAGTACAAATTAGTGTACAATTGTGTTCAGTAGCCATTTAGCCAGGCTTGTGTACTAAGCTGGGTAGGTGTAACTAGGTGTGTGATGGAGGTAATTTATTTTGGCTGCCAGTGTAACAACTGTGACGTCATGATTACGTCACGGTACAGTTAATCTGAAATTTCGGTCGGTTTAGGAGGATGAGGTAGAAATCATAATAATATTTATAATCACCCTTAATTGCGAGAGCCAAGCCGTGTGGCTAAGAGTAGACCACCCCATATCTTCGCGCGGTTATCGTATAAGGCTACTAAGGGATAAGGGTTCTTTGACGTGTTTTAGAGGGTAAAATAGGCTGAAAATGGACCTTGCTGTCAGTAGGGAATTAAAGCGTGAGAATTTATTGATCTCTAACGTGTGTCTAAGTGATGTATATGTCAAAGTCAAAGGCAAAGTCAAAGTCAATATAATAATTTTAAAGCTACCACCGCGTCGGAACGTGTTGTCGCTCTAGAGAAGATGCGGCCAGAAACTCTACAACATAACACGACTCAATAACTATTACAATATAAATTCTTAAGCTAAAGTTATGTATACAATAACAATAATACATAGTCTATTTACTAAAATAATTGATACTACATGCATATGCTCACGACTATATTCCCCTTGGGGGTAGTCAGAGATATTCTGAAACCTCAGAACATCCATGTAATTGATACTATACAGTAAAAAGTAAATAAACTATAAGCTAGTGACCTCAGACCCAAGCATTTTGATCATTTAAATAATCATCCAGTTTATAATATGCTTTTTCATCTGCTTAAATCTGTCATTTGATTGAAAGGCTAGCCCGTTAATTGAATGGCGACACTCAATTGAATGACTAAAGCACTACTGGCCAAATCTTCAAATGTAACGTTCAATGAAATTCAGGTAGGTGATTCCAAATTAAACTCCATTTGAATCACCTGGCTGATTTTACGTCCGCCATGTTCACAGAGCTAGCTTACAATCAGCCAACTAGTTGAACGTTGAGTGACGCTTGTTCAAAAGTCATTCAATTGAGTGTCGCCATTCAATAAACGGGTAGCCTTTAAATCAAATGGCAGATTTAACCAGATGGCTGCGATATACATCTGTTACGAAGTAAAGTTATCTGTGGCCTTGCAACCCACTGGACCGACGACCTGAGACAGGTAGCGTGGAGCGACTGGATGAGGAGGCCCGAGGATAGAGGTTTGTGGCGCGCCATATTCTGCAATGGACGGTGATAGGCTGATGACGATGATTATGTTGACTAGGTTTCAGAATTTCAGATTTCGATAATGTTTCAACTCTCTTCCTTTTAGCTTATTATTACCTACTGGTATTCCGGATAATATGTGCCATCTCTCTCTTACCCTTCCGGCTATTATGCGACAACCGACGTGCGGTAGAAAAGAATTTTCGTGTAAAGAAATTCCGACAAGAGTTTCGATGTCCCCTTTTTTTTCACATTTTCCGTAACACTTTCTTTTTGATGTACGGTCAAGTTATTGCGGTTTACGGTGACCGCTTTTGGTGAATAAAATGTGTATTTTTTTAAAATAAAAGACTTACCGTCACTTGCAGAAACGCTCATTAGAGTTAATCGTTCATTAAATATCTTACTAGCTTTTACTACGTCAACAAAACAAAAAGTGACAGCAGGAGATTTAATGGAGGATTAACTTTGAGCGTTTCTGCAACCAAGTGTTAAAAACTTTTAAGCACATTTTTTAAATTAAATTTTATTGCGATAAATGTGGTACATATTGGGTAAGTAGGTGGTAATTTACAAATAGATCAGCACGTTTAGTCAGATGTCTGACATACAATATTATTAGGTTGATTATTAAAATTACGTATACAAAGAAAGAAATAAAATTTTGCTATTAATTACTTAACAGGTTTATTATGAAGAAGAAAAAGTGTTCATTATTTTGTTATCTTTTGCTATCCATTGTTATTATTTATTATGAAATTGAAATGTACATTAAAAACATTAAAGGTTTTTGTTAATGTTTGAAATTGTGTACCTACATGGCAAAACCTAGATTGCAACTACCCTTGGACACTACCGCAGACCGCGTTCGTTTGGTATTTCCTTTAGATAGAATCGGAATACATCTTGCGTGCTGTGAAAAGAAATTGAAGTTTTTATATTTCATAGTAACTTACATTTTCTAAACATCATACCTTAGTTTATAAAAAGAAACAAACATACAACGTGTAAATGAATACAAGACTAGAAAGTAGTTTGTTTAGAATAAATTTTTAATAAATAATAATTAAATAAATATCTTGGACATCGTCACACAAATTATCTAGTCACATTTAAGGTACCAGAATCTAGCCCGGACTTGTGTTATGATGACTAGACAACGATATAGAATACACATATAAATACAAACATCCATGACTCGGGTACAAATATTCATATTCATCATACAAATATTTGTCCCTTACGGGATTCGAACCCGCGACCCTCGGCACAGCAGGCAGGTTCACTACAGACTGTGCTATCGGGCCTTCAAACAGTCGACAGAATCGAGAGCAGAATCGAATTATCATGGTTTCAATATAGGTAACTTTGTTCAAAATATTAAATAATTTGTTTGTAAAATTTAACATTTACTAAACTCTATCTCAACCCACCGCTCGGGCACTCTCACCCTACTTACTGCCAAAACAAGATTCTTAAAATGTATCCATGAGCACGTTAGCGCTTTCATTCATTCATAAAAATCATTTTGAAATGAAACGATGAAATTATTGTTTCAATCTAATTATTTTGTTATAAATCAGTTGGGCTGTATGAGATTGCCTAAGTAATACTTAAGGTGGTGGTTTAGACCATGCAACTGAACAACTTTCACTATGGACAAAACATCGATAAAAATAAATCTGCTGTCCCATACTAAACTGCAGTACTGACTCGACTAAAATGTATGGATGTGTCTAATATACAGGATGTAACAAAACTCCCTAGTAATACTTCAGGGGGTGCTTCAGACCATCAAACTGAACAACTTTCACTATGGAGCCAACGTCGAGAAAAAAAAAATCTTCTGTCCCGGAGTCGCGCTGCAAGTCTGGCGGAGTACGGACGCGTGCATATCGGCGCGTTGGGCTTGCACGTGGCTCCACCATTTTGTGAACTCTTTTGTGTTTTAACCTTAAAACAATCACTTGAGATTATAAACTACTTACATTGGCAAAACTGCCACGCTAGACTTAATTAATACTACTGATCATTTTCCTTCGTATATTCTCCACATAACGAGACATTGGCTGAATTGTGATAACACATCGGATGCCACTAAACAAAAATTGAATTTAAATCTTCTGTCCCATACATTTGAATCGAGACGGTACTGCAGTTCTGTATGAAAAAGCGGATTTGTTTTCGCGATTTCTTGGTTGGCTCCATAGTGAAAGTTGTTCAGTTTCAACCCCCTTAAGTATTACAAGGGTGTTTTGTTACAACCTGTATATTAGACACTCAAACTAAGTACAAAACTATCAAACAGCTCGTCCTTGCAGGCACAGCTTCAAAGGATTAGCTGTCGGAAACGCTAACTGGCGGACGTGGAGAGAACAATACCAAACAGATTTACCTTATTGCGTTGCTACTGTTTAGAGCATAAACTTAATATACTATCGTAGTTTGTAGCATAGAGTAACTATAGAATTGTATTAGAGTTCTAATTACTCTTGCACGTCCGTTAATAGACCTCATCTCAAGCCTAGTTTATGGACAGTTAATTTATGAAAACATTTTATATGTAAGAAAAAAAAATTCTTTATTTCCAAAAAACTTGTGATGTCCATAATTACAACACTCGAAACAAAAATAAACTGAGATCTCCACACTTTCAGCTTAGTAGGGTCAACACGTCTTTCGTGGGTCACTGTATACGTTGTTATAATAAAATCCCCGAGACCATTTTGAATCTTCCCGAAAACATGTTTAAAACTCAAATCAAAAAAGTCCTCTGTAAAAAAGCATATTATAAACTGGATGATTATTTAAATGATCAAAATGCTTGGGTCTGAGGTCACTAGCTTATAGTTTATTTACTTTACTGTATAGTATCAATTATTTTATTACATAGAATATGTATTATTGTATACATAACTTTAGCTTAAGAATTTATATTGTAATAGTTATTAAGTCGTGTAATGTTGTAGATTTTCTGGCCGCATCTTCTCTACAGCGACAACACGTTCCGACGCGGTGGTAGCTTTAAACAAGATTTGACGTTTGATAAGTGTGCTGTAAGCTCCTATATTGAATAAATTATATTGACTTGACTTGCCCTTGTCAAGTACATTCGGTTCTAGAAGGTTGTAGTTTTGTATGGAACAGATTTTTTTCGCTATTTCGTCCTTGGTCCCATAAAGAAAGTTGTGAAGTTTGACTGTCTGATCATTGCCTTGTCATCAGGCATAGACGTTTCTCTGGGGTCTGACTATACTCATTTCAAATAGCAACGAAATTTTAAGGCCATTTGAATTACAGAAATAGAGATTTAATACACTGCCTCTCACTTGTTCTTAGAACAGCTTTAATAACGTCCAAGATAAATCGGATAGTATTTCTTTTTGATAAATAAATTATATTTACAAATCAGAATTGGCCAGAAAGCTACACGGGGTCCTTCTTAATATGCTGACACTTTTTTAAGGGGATAATAACACCGTCAAACTGAACAACTTTCTCTATGGGATCAACATCGAAATCGCGAAAAAAAATCGGCTGTCCCATGCATTTTTCTCGAGTAGGTTTGCAGTTTTGTATGGAACAGCTGTTATTTTTTCACGATTTCGATTTTGGTGCCATAGAGAAAATTTTTCAGTTTGACGGTCTGATCATTCATCCTCTTAAAAAAGAGTCAGCGTATTTAGAAGGACCCTATATAGTGTCAGCGTATAGCGTATAGCGTAAGGACCCTATATAGAAATCGGAAAATCTTTTCGTCCTTATATGAAATGAAGTATAGTTAAAAATGTTTTAAAGATGCTTATTTTGACACCACAATTGATGATTCAGATTTTTATGTAATGTTTTCCAGCTTGATAAGGAAAACACGCAGTAGTAGTGGCTAAGCCTCAAACGAAAGGGATTTCTTACCGCCTCGTGAGTTTATGTAAATGTATATTATATCTATACGAAAGTACTATCTATTCCAATTCACATTCAATGTATGAGTTTTCTCAGATCACTGACTCAAATGATCAAAGATCACAAAATATCAAGGAATTCATATTTTCCTATAAAACATATTTAGTCACGCAACAGTAGGTTTCGAACTTGGGCTTTGTGCGTAAGTAATCTGTGCTATTCCTATTCCCATGAACACAAACAAAAATCATTATAATGCGCTCTTTAGGATAGGCTATAATAAGATAATCGAGTTTTTGAGTTGAGTTGAATTCTTCGGTAGCGTCGGTGGCGCGTTGCGGAGAGCTATGGAAACTCAATCTTGAGGTCCAAGTTCGAATCCGTACGGATGACATGCCATGTACCAATGAGTTTTTCTAACTTATGTACGTAAAGTTTAGTGGTATTTCATCTCGAGCGTTTCCGTGCTTCGGAAGGCACGTTGGTCTCGGAAAGTTCCGTCAGATGGCGTTGTAACTATTTGTTAAGCCAGATTAGAGGCTTATAAAGGCGGCTTGAAAATTCTCTAACATCAAGTTGACCACTAACTTGCCTCCACCAACACGCACTGGGCCTGCGTGGTAGAGTATGACCTACTCCCTCTCACCCTTATTCGTGAGAGAAGGCCATTGCCCTGCAGTGGGATTCTACAGGCTATAAATTACTTTTTTTTATGTATGACTGTTCTCAAAACGGTGAAAGAAAACATCGTGAGAAAACCTGCATACGCTGGAGAAGAAATTCCAATGCGTATGTGAAGTCTACCAATCCGCATTGGGCACGCGTGGTGGACAAACGCCCATACACCCTCCCTGAGGCCTACCCTACCGTGCCCTGCATTGGGATGTATATACAACGTGTTAATGAATTAACGCAAAACTAGAAAGTAGTTTGTTTAGAAACGAGAGCAGAATCGAAATATCATGTTTTTAACATAGGTAATTTTTTTCAAAATATTGAATAATTTGTTTGTAAAAATTTAAAATTTACTGAAATTGATCAGCGCACACCGCACAGGCACACTCACCCTACTTACTACCAAAACAGGATTCTTAAAATGTATCCATGCGCACGTGACCGCTTTCATTCATTGCTGAAATGATAACAAATCATTTTTGCATTAAAATGCGAATAACTTTAAATTTTAACCATCAAAATAATGAAATTATGATTACAATCTAATTATTTTGTTATAAATCAGTTGGGGTGTATGAGGTTTTGCGCTTATTCATTAACACGTTGTATACGTAATTATTTGCCTAAAGGCTGTGATGTGATGAAACCATTGATCATGTAGTAGATCTCTACCGACCGTATATTATTATGTAAAAATGTCATTATCTTATTTAAAGAGTCAAAGTCAAAGCTGTTTATTGCTGGTAACAACAGCTGAATAAGTCACTAAGGTCTACATTATGATACCCACTATTCAAAAGCGACATAACATTTTTTTAACTTTACTCTAAATGTCAGATTTACTTATAATAATTTTACTATTATTGTACCGTACCTATGTCAAAATTGAAACCTAAATTTTGGGAGTCGCGCTGCAAGTCTGGCGAAGTAAGGACGCTTGCGTATCGGCGCTTTGGGCTTGCACGTGGCTCCACCATTTTGTGAACTCTTTTGTGTTTTAACCTTAAAACAATCACTTGAGATTATAAACTAATTACATTGCCAAAACTGCCACGCTAGACTTAATTAATACTACTGATCATTTTCCTTCATTTTACTCCACATAACGAGACATTGGCTGAATTGTGATAGCACATCGAATGCCACTAAACAAAAATTGAATTGAATTGAAACCTAAATTTAATTTAATTTGATCATAATAATTAATTCAAAACATTCAGAGCAACGCTCTTGAAGCTGAAAAAAAATAAAGCAACAAAATACCTCATCTACAGAAGATAACATCTTCGTCATCGAAAAAGAAACTGCTTAGTAAGACTTCACAGCAAAAATGTAAACAACATTTACTAGGTACATCATGATTTTGTCGACTCAAGACAACCTTGCAAGTTTTCCCTCATATCTACACTCTCTCACCCCTTATTACAACCCCCCCCCCCCCCCTTATTATAGTGATACGTACGATAAATTGGAAAGACCCTTTTTTCAGTTTTCGTGCATAGTACGCAAGACTGACGACACGCGACGGTATAAAATTTGTTTTTATCCGCCGGCAGAACTCAAGAGGTGTGGAAATGATTTCAAGCAAGTTTTAAGTAACATAAAGATAAGTATGTTATGATTATCATATCGTGGTCTACTGCTGGACATCAACCTCCCCCAAGGATCGCCACGACGACCGGTCCTGCGCTGTCCACATCCGATGGGTTCGCGCCGCCTTCACCAGATCGTCGGGCCACCTTGATCGGGCGGCCTACCCACACTGCGCTTTCCAGTACGCGGTCGCAAGTCGAGAACTCTTCTGCCCCATCGGCCATTACTGCGGGTAATGTGCCCCGCCCATTCCCACTTTAGTTTAGGTTGAAATGCCTTTACCTTGAAAATTAACTCTCCCTGGATACAAGAAGGAAGACAAATAATCGTGAAAAAAGCGTCTAGATTCCAACATTTTCATGTGTCAAAAAAGCGCTAAATTCGGCGCTAAATTCTTTTTACATATAGTCATTAAAAGCTCTCTAAATAGTCTTATCAGTCTTTCCGAAACCCATCCGTAAGTAAATTTAAGGCAGTCAATTCGTAGGTCCCTAGTAAAATTTACTATATTACTTCAGATAAGTCTTTGTTCTGTTCGTATTTAAATCTCCTGAACACTGCACACTCTAGGTATGTTTGACCACAATATTCTATCAAAATGTATCATATTTCAGTCAAAAAACACAAAATAAAGCATATTTAAACACAACTAATGTTGCTATATTAAAAGTTTAAAAACCGCTAGATTCTCTGATAGGCGCTAAATTGTGAGATAAGGCGCTAACTATACCAAAAAAATGCTAGATCTAGCGCCGAAAGCTGCCACCTTAGCAGCACTGGATACAATGGTGATAGATGATATGATATGATATATAGTTAAGGAACCTAAACCTGTACTGAAACTATGACCTAGTTTGCTTCCAGAAATAAGTAATGGCGAAAAAATCTGAACGCACGGAATTTATTCCTACGGTAGAGTAAATCCAGTAAATGGTACCTTTTCAACCAAAATAAGGCTCTAAATGGGCAGGAAGTATTTAATTAAAATACAGGGTGTAAGTGTAGACAGTTTCATTCCTTTAAAGGGTGATGCTGAATAACTTTCCCCAAGGAACACATGAAATTACCACAAAAAAAAAATCTGTTCATAAAAATTTTCTCTGTCAGCATTTAGTATGGCAAGTATAACACATTTTTTTACTAATTTTGTATAGGTTCCTGATTATTTTTTGTTATACAGGGTCCTTCTTAATATGCTGACACTTTTTTAAGAGGATGATCAGACCGTCAAACTGGACTACTTTCTCTATGGGACCAACATTGAAATCGCGAAAAAATTATCAGCTGTCCCTAAATATATGGGACAGCTGATATTTTTGTCGCGATTTCGATGTCGGTGCCATAGAAAAAGTTATACAGTTCGACCGTCTGATCACTCACTTAAAAAAGATACACTTTTTAATAGAAGGAACCTATATTTTGTTCGGTATCATGAGTACAATCACCTTTTAAAGTCATGCGACTGACAACAGTATAGACATAACCATTATTCCGACACTGGGTGTTAGTGTAACACCCTGTATATGAATAATGGGCCGCAAATCATACCTACTGTAAACTAAGCCTTACGAGGATACCGTGGCTTAGGCTAAGGACTAATTGTCTAAAATTTAAATAAAATCCGTATTTTTATTTTTATTATTTGCATTTTTCCTTCAGACTACTTACACACTTTTTGGGGTTCCGTACCCAAAGGGTCAAAATAGGACACTCAAAGTCAAAGTCAAAAGTCAATATAATTTATTCAATATAGGAGCTTGCAGCACACTTATCAAACGTCAAATCTTTTTTAAAGCTACCACCGCGTCGGAACGTGTTGTCGCTGTAGAGAAGATGCGGCCAGAAACTCTACAACATAACACGACTTAATAACTATTACAATATAAATTCTTAAGCTAAAGTTATGTATACAATAATGCATAGTCTATTTAATAAAATAATTGATACTATACAGTAAAGTAAATAAACTATAAGCTAGTGACCTCAGATCCAATCATTTTGATCATTTAAATAATCATCCAGCGTTACTAAACCTACGTTGTCCGTCCGTCAGTCCGTCCGTCCATCCTACCTATTTAGGCCTGTAACTTTTGACCCGTAATAGCGTAAAAATTCACAGAATATGCGTTATTACGGCGGATTTGTTCAAAAATAATAAAAATAACAAAAAGATAAAAAAGGGGGTCCTCATACAAGAAACTCGTTTTAATCGTCATTTTTTCTTCTCGCTCTATCGTAAAAACGGTAATACATACAAGCGTCAAACTTAGTGTGAGTATAGTGCAAACTCTACAGAATAACAACAAATAATAAAAATTGGCAATGTGTGAGTCGGTCTCGCGCTAAAGATCCCTAAAAACAAAACTTTTTTCTAAGATCATGTGTTGTGTGGTTGTGTAGCGGTACGGCGGCGCGAGAAGCCCGACTCGCACTTGACCGGTTTTTATTTATAATACAAGAGGCAGATCCACTTTTTGTGTTTAAAACTCTGACGCCTAACGTAAGGTGTGGTGCCTTGGACACTGTCAGCTGATAGCTGTCATTTCATACAAAATGGGATAAATTGAAAAAAAGAGTTTGTGCGATACTATTATTTTGTACACTTGCATTTTATTTTTTATTTACTGATAACTGGTGCTTTTTGTTCATTTTTCTGGAAACAACGCCTGTATTTTTTCGTTCAACTGTTTCCTCTATCCTAAGGTTGTCTGGAAGAAATCGCGTCTCAGCGATAAGACGGCCTTATTTTGTGCCTCTTGTATTTTTTCTCTGTGCCTAAATCAAAAATGGATGTTCTGTCACCATCAGATATATCGTAACATACAAGGTGTTCAAATATTTCTGAGCAGTGCTAATTTTCAATAAATTTTACAGTAAATATCACCAATTATATCAGCTAATTTTCAATAACTTCTATACTTTGACTATTTATATGTGGACTGGTTACGCGAGTAATTCTACTAGCAAACATTTCTGCCACTTTTTGCGGGGGGCGAGGTAACATGAAATCCGCAACTTTGGATTTTATTCCCCATAACTTTAGATTCTAATTTTGAATGTTAAAAATCATGAAAAGTAGTCTCGTGTGAACCCCAAACGTTCTAAGTTCGAAGTTATTATTTCGCAATTATAGACTGTCTCGTTTAGTGATAAGGTGTAAAATTGAATGTAAATGCACAAGATCAATTGTGCTTATACCGTGGTAGAGGGGAAATGCTATCGCAAGGCTAGTCCTTATAATAATTAGTCAAAGCTTCTTTACTATGTTATTTAAAAATTGAAATGTATAACAACGGATTAAGGTTTTTTTTCCTAAACTGCTCAGATGTTTATGATCACTCTGACTGCCTAGGCGTAGGCCATAGGCGTTCAGGTATTTTTAATAAATTATGTGTAAATACGTACTGAAAATTTCAACTGCTTAGAAATATTTGGCCATCTTTTTTGCTATGATATGTGTGAGGCGACTGTACTATAATAAGGGTCAGCGCTCATCACAGTTCTGAGGTCGAATAGTGTTTAAAATTTGTTTAGAAACAATTTGATACCAGAGTGGCACTTACAACAAAACGCTTTCCTATCGCACAGCACCGTGTCGCTTACAGACTTCTTACGGAAGCCCTCCAGAACAGAAGAGCTTTTGTTGCGGGCTTCCTTTGAATTCTGTAGCTCTGTGCTATTTCCAGTGGCACCGACTGAGCTTGGATGCTTGGATTCAGATACTAAAGACAATAAACACAAGCTTTCGTGGGACATCTTAAACATTTTAGTGCTCCAATACTTAAGAGGATATTCCTAATAAAGCGAAGTTACGTTCTAGGACATTAAG
The DNA here is from genome assembly GCA_963924505.1 of Agonopterix alstromeriana. Lineage (NCBI taxonomy): Eukaryota > Metazoa > Arthropoda > Insecta > Lepidoptera > Depressariidae > Agonopterix > Agonopterix alstromeriana. The sequence continues at coordinate 1,264,187 of OZ004663.1, read as the reverse complement.
GATCTGTCACCACTTCCGAATAAGATCTTGTTATCCGAAAGTTCATTTGACATATCTTCGTACAAAATATGTCAAATGAGCTGTCGGATAAGCTAACAAGAACTTATCCAAAAGTGGTGAAACATGCCCTTAGTAAATAAACAAAAAAATATATTATTAACGCAATCTAGAAACCAATATATGTGTCGGTACGTTGTAAACTTTCCGATTTAATAATTAGTTCCAAAGTTAACGTTGCTCAAAGATTTCCATGCAAATCTTAAACTAAAAATGTTTTATTCAAAATAATATCACATAGATAGCTTTCTGACGTCATTTTTGACTATACCACCGCGCCGGAAGGTGTTCCGTTGTAGAGAAGATGAGGCCAGAAACTATCAGAAAATCCTAGCATTGAAACGGAATACAGACACTGTACTCACACAGATATTGGTTTCTATTCTTCATTCCAAATAAGGACGAAAAAAAAATCTGATTTCTGTTTAGCTTTCTGGCCAATTCTGATTAGCAAATATTTTTTTATGAGAAAGACATACTATCCGACATACCTTGGACGTTACTAAAGCCGATCTAAGAATGAGTGAGTGGAAGTGTATCAAAACTTTGTTTCTAAATAGCCTTAAAATTTCGTTACTATTTGGAATATATTGGTATATTATTGGAAATATTGGTATAGATTGTGTTTTTTTCTTTAATTGGGTAATGCTGAAAATAGGTCGAAACATCGTTTTTATGCAGCTCGCTCAGGTCTCTAAAATGTCACTGCCAAGGAAAAGCTCCTTCTCCTGTTGCAAAACATCGTGTCGCTTACAGACTTCTTTCGGAAGCCCTCCAGAACAGAAGAGCTTTTGTTGTGGGTTTCTTTGAATTCTCTAGCTCTGTGCTATTTGCAGTGGCACCAACTGAGCTTGGATGCTTCGATTCAGATACCAAGGACAAACAGTGTGCTTTCGTGGGACACCGAGCCTCCAGTGCTGCCTCTAATCGTTTTTTTTATTTCTTAACTGTTAGACAACATTTTCAAAAAACATTCGCCACACTGTAGTCATCGTTTCTAGGGTTGCCTACCTAAAGGATGAAAACGGGACCCTATTACTAAACTTACGTTGTCCGACCGTCCTACCTATTTAGGGCTGTTACTTTTAAACCGTAATACGTAACAGTTAAAATCTAGTGTGTTTAGCCCCCCCACACACACGTAGCCTTAAGTTAGATATAAACCTGTGATTATGGAGTGATTATACGTCTGAACAGCAAGCCTATTTTATCCTTTATCTACACATTTGAAGTCCCACACCGCAGAAATTTTCACAGAATTCGCGTTGACTATAACTGCAGTTTTGTATGAACGAGCGGGTTTTTTTCGCGATATTGATGTTGGCTCCTTAGTGAAAGTTGTTTAATTTGATTGTCGGGTATTTTGTTACACCCTGTATGTGCCTCTGAGCGTTAATTCCGTAAAAATACGGCCCCTAAGTTTATGTACGTACTTAACAAAAGATATAACAAAAAGATCTTAATATCTTAGTACCAAATTGCCGCAATGTAACACCGGTTTCCTAATTTGGCATGTTTATAGTTCCACCTTCGTATAATAGAGGCAAACCACGGGTAAACTCATAAACTTACATGCGAAAACAAACACTCGGAAACAATAAAATTGTGGCATTATATTATACCCCCCTTATTGACCTAGTTTCGTCAGGGTGTAAACTTAAATGAGTTACATATCGAACAGGGTGCTTCAGACCATCATACTGAACAACTTTTAGTGAGGGACCAACTTTGAAATCGTGAAAAAAATCTGCTGTTTCATACATTTTAGTCGAGTAGGCATTGCAGTTTAGTAGGAACACAACAGATTTTTTTTGCGCTGTTAGATCTGCTCCGATAGTAAAAGTTGCTCAGTTTAATGGGCAGAGTAAGAGTATGTGGTTTAAAGGTTAATGATACTTTTCCTTACACCCTGTATAGGTGATTGTTTAGCTAAAAGTATCTCAAAGGCTAGGGACAACCCTAAATAAATCGTTTTGCGACAGCGTGATCTCCAAGATAATAAAGGTAGTTGTAGTAAATTTGTATGCCACAATGGAGTGAAAACCGCACGTTGATTCCGTCGCGATAGTTCGACTAGGATTGTATCTAGGTTTATAATAAGTCTTGCCATGGTTTATGCGTTTCTGCGCGACAGAGAGTATCTCTTCAAAGATCTGAACCGGAAAAAACCGCGTGCTAGCCGCCCGTTACTATGACACTTAATCATAGTTTAATCAAAAGTAATAGTGGTGCAGCTCAGCGGTCGCGACGGGTCAATCGAGCGCGGTGTGCGGGGGCCGGGAGGTGTGCATCCCGGCCCTACTGCCTGCGCGCGTTCCCTCCAAGCGAATTCAGTTACGGTATAGTGGCCGGCAAACTTCTTGAGCAAGACCTTGACTGCGCAGAATAAAATTTATAGTCGAAAGCGCTATGCGCATACCCCCCCGCCAATTTTTCTAGTTGTTTGCCGGGTACCGTATGCCCACCTACCTGTGGCCTGTCTCCCACACACTGCGCAAGCATAGACCCACCGCGAACGCTGAGCTACACCACTATTAGTATTTATTACACTATGACCTAATAGAGTACGCGTTCTGAATGGATTTTAATGTACCAGCCCATAACTAATGGCCTATTCTACGTTAGAAGCTCCCTGGAGGAAAACTTATTCCTACGCCATATAAACGATAATGGCATGATTCCAGGGATATATTAAATCGTGCGCGCATTAAAGGTGTTAGAGAATTTACGACGTCGTTACGACGTACGTTGTACGTCTTTGTAATGTGACGTTTTGACCTGTACGGTTTGCGACGTTCTACGTAGGATTTGAGAGTACCTGTACAGGGTCCTTCTTAATATGCTGACACTTTTTAAAGGGGATGATCAGATCATGAAACTGAACAACTTTCTCTATGGAACCAACATCGAAATCGCAAAAAAAAAAATCAGCTCTTCCATACAAAACTGCAAACCTACTCGAGCCAAATGTATGGGACAGTTTATTTTTTTTTGTGATTTCGATGTTGGTTCCATAGAGAAAGTTGTTCAGTTTGATGGTCTGATCATCCCCTTAAAAAGTGTCAGCATATTAAGAAGGACCTTGTATAAAACGTGTTAATGAATTAACGCAAAACTAGAAAGTAGTTTGTTTGACATCGAGAGCAGAATCGAATTATCATGGTTTCAACATAGGTAATTTTTTTCAAAATATTAAATAATTTTTTGTAAAATTTAATAATTACTGAACTCGATCTCAAACCACCGCTCGGGCACTCTCACCCTACTTACTACCAAAACAAGATTCTTAAAATGTATCCATGAGCATGTTAGCACTTTCATTCATTGCTGAAATGATAACAAATAATTTTTGCCTCAAAACTTAAAATGCGAATAACATTAAATTTTATGTACCAAAATAATGAAATTATTGTTTCAATCGAATTATTTTGTTATAAATCAGTTGGGGTGTATGAGGTTTTGCGCATATTCATTAACACGTTGTATTTAGCTCCTAGGGTTCAGGCATCTATATTAGGAGCTATTGTTTTCAATGTTTTGTTCTTATTGAGATTCAATAAAGGATTATTATTTATTTGTACAAGCTTTTTTGGGTTCCGTACCCAAAGGGTGTCTACGGGTCCCTATATATCGCTGTCCGTGAGTCCGTCCTGTTGCTGCTGTATCTATTATATAAAAATACAAAAGATAAAAAATTAAGGGACACAATCCCTTTACAAAAACTTTGTTTTCTTCAAGGTTTTTTGTTTTAAATTTATCGTAAAAACGGCAATGCACACAATCTAAGTTATTTAACTTACAACAGTATAATAATACAATTTTGTAATTTTAAGTCTAAATTGGTGTTATTATTGAGCATCTTCTTCTTCCTGCCCTTATCCCATTATTTGTGGTCGGCGCAATATGTCGTCTTCCTCCATTCATCTCTTTTAGCCGTCATTTCAGCGCACACACCTTTTTTACACATGTCATCTTTCACACAATCCATCCATCTTTTCTTTGGTCGTCCTCTCTTCATGCAGCCATCCACATTCAGAGTTAACATTCGTCTTGTAATATGCCACTCATCTCTTCTCATCACATGTCCATACCACGATAACCGATTACCGCGCAGCTTTTCATTCACAGGAGCCACTTTCAAACTTCCTCTAATATACTCATTCCTAATCTTGTCCATTCTAGTCACACATCCATCTCAACATTCGCATCTCTGCTGCATGCAGTCGTTTTCATCCGTCACTTTAACGGCCCAACACTCCGAGCCATACATGTCTTCTTTTCTTCAGTATTTGTTGCAGTTTTTATTGAGCATACACTGAAGTAAAACAACAAATAACAAAATCCGGTCAAGTGTGAACCCGGAGTATTTTTTGTTGTTGTAAATATAATACGGATCCCTCGGTGCGCGCGTATGACTCGCACTTGGCCGGTTTTATTTTTATCGTGGTGGTAAAGTTTTATACAACATGAAGAATCAAATTGTACTTGAAAATCTAAATTTCCTGAAAGTACCTTATGTACGAACCATAAACTTGTATGTACACACGGCGACACATCAAGCTATACAAAACCAACATGGTTTTGTATAGCTTGATGTGTCGCCGTGTGTACTATACCAGAATTCACTCTATCTCTGTACCTAATTTATTAATAACGGTCGTTTTACCATGAATCCGGATCGATCATCCATCAAATCCGATATTGTCTAAGACCAAATCGTCCTACTTTGGCATTTATATAATTATTAGGCATAGCATATGCTCCCGACTCTATTCCCCGAGGGGGTAGTCAGAGATATTCTGAAACCACAGAACATTGGTAATTAATGGTGAAACAGAATACTGTTGTTGTGTTTCAAATCAAATTATAGATTGCAATATTTGGTATCGAGCGGGACTCTACAAAATGTTAATTTACAAGCTATTGATATCAGTGTCTGTACTTTGTTGAAGGAACGACCTAGTTTGCTATTATATTTGTAATTCTGTTGATACTTAACTATAGCGTACTACTTTATATTCCACATGAACGAACTTATTCAAACGCAAAAATATACAAGTTCACTGAATTTCAGGTCTTAAATAAGATAGTATGGATGAAGGATTTTCGGTATTCTATCACGTCGAAGCGCCATCTACGTTCACGATAAAACTTGGCTTATAGATAGTTTATGTCCTGACGTATATCAACATACAGGAAATATACTATAAACAAGGCTTATGAGTGATGGAGAGATGCGAAGGGATGTTCAAAATATACCGATAACTCAGATGGTAACTTAGAGTTATAAGCCACCTTACCTTAGCTTTGGTTTACCTCTAAGAGGAAGGATCTCAATTTAAGACTAGAGTGAGCCATACCAATTGTAAAGTGTCCACTTTTTTTGACGTTTAGGTTTGAGTGTGTGGTGTCAAGTAGTATGGACAAAAGGCACCAAGTGACATAATATGGCCTTATGTTTACGGTCACTTTTCACACACACTAGCTCAAAAAAAAGTGGACAGCCGCATAAACAAATATCTATAGTTCCATCTCCTTCTACTATTAAAGGTACGTCATAAGACAAAAGAGACCAACTATAATCTTAAATTTATGCGGCCTCTATGGAGATCCTTCCTCTTAGGTTTACCTAATGAGAATCAAATTACACACACACTTTAAGAACCTATACATACAGGGTCCTTCGTAATATCCTGACACCTTTTAAGGGGATGATCAGACCGTCAAACTGAACAACTTTCTCTATGGGATCAACACCGAAATCGCGAAAAAAAATTCAGCTGTCCCATACATTTGGCTCGAGTAGGTTTGGAGTTTTGTATGGAACAGCTGATTTTTGGTGCCATAGAGAATGTTGTTCAGTTTGATGGTCTGATCATCCCCTTAAAAAATGTCAGCATATTAAGAAGGACCCTGTATTCTTACAAATAATGTTAAATATAGTTCTAAAAAAGAGTTTCTGGCCGCAAATTCTCTACAACAGAACACCTTCTGACGCGGTGGTAGAGTCAAAAATGACGTCTAAAAGCTATCCATAACATTTTTAGTTTTAGTTCATGAGACCAGTGAGCTTAGCACAATCCCGGGTAAACGGCAAAAATCGAGACGTTTCTCCGTCTTTGTTACTTTGCGTATGCGAAAGCGAGCGTTGTTATATACGTTGTTATAATAAAATCCCCGAGACCATTTTGAATCTTTCCGAAAACATGTTTAAAACTCAAATCAAAAAAGTCCTCTGTAAAAAGCATATTATAAACTGGATGATTATTTAAATGATCAAAATGCTTTGGTCTGAGGTTATAGTTTATTTACTTTACTGTATAGTATCAATTATTTTATTAAATAGAATGTTTATTATTGTATGCATAACTTTAGCTTAAGAATTTATATTGTAATAGTTATTAAGTCCTGTTATGTTGTAGAGTTTCTGGCCGCATCTTCTCTACAGCGACAACGCGTTCCGACGCGGTGGTAGCTTTAAAAAAGATTTGACGTTTGATAAGTGTGCTGCAAGCTCCTAAATTGAATAAATTATATTGACTTTGACTTTGACTTTGAGCGCGGATGATGGTTTTCTCATTCTGTCGCTTTGTCGTGCATGGCATATTAGCCCTATAGGATTGAATGGCTCTAATCCTATGTTATTTTATCAAAAGTATGTTATCAGTGTTGTTTCTACATCGGTTTTCAGGTTGCGTTTATTTATTAGCATAATACTTATAACACCCAAAATAGAAATACCGCAAACGCAAACCGCGATCACTATCACTAATGGACTACAAATCCAAATAAAACCGGTCAAAGGCAAAATAATTCACTTAACTGTTGCATTCTATACGGCGAAATGCACAGTACTATTCCGGTAGGTCTAAATCAGTGTGACCATTGATGGCAGATTTCTATCATTTTGGCAGATTTGGATGTTGAATTTACAAAGTAGCAGTTTATGTTGACAAATTACAAAAGTGAACACATGGGAACATTGGGGAACATTTAACTTTATATTTAATAAAATTTTTGGTAAAAAATAGAAAAAAACAGAAAATTCGTTATTTTATGCATTATTGACATTTAAATGTTTAGGAAATCATTTTACAGACCTAGCATTTTTTTTATTTAGACTTTCTTGATTGTAATTAAGGCGCCACTAATCGGTAAGAGGACTCCTAAGAATATGAAGCGAATGTGATGTGGTCGTATTAAAATGGTTTAAGTAAGTTAAGTTTTATGTTAAACCCTGCTCACATTTATTAAAATAAGTGTTTGGACACTAAAATGTCTGTGGCATAATTATGTCATTTTTCTTTAGAGTGTTTCTTGGCAGATTTTTAGCTAGTGTGTAGCAGATTCCCTAATTTCCAGATAGTCACACTGGACTAATTGGTATGTACAGTTGTGACGCCCAGAAATATTCATTCCGGAATGCTTTTCGGATTTCGAAGCTTTGTGAGAGTCGAAGTTGCAATGTAGAGGCGCATTTCAGGCATACTGTTACATACAAATTGGCACAGAATTCAAAAAACAGAAGCTACTATACAGTACTATTCAAATTTGCAAAACATTATTTAAAAAGAAAATAAAATCTTGAAAATATTTTTTTAGGGTAGTACACCTTAAAAAAATATTTTCAAGATTTTATTTTACTACTTTGTCGGCGTGATTAATATGTATGTCCATGTCAAAATACAGAAGCTACTTACAGTATTAGTCAAATTTGCTAAACATTTGATCTCTCATCATCATCAGCCTATGGTGAATATAGGCCTCTCCCAAGGCGCATCACGAAATCACTCCTTGGACGCCGTCATTTCATACAAATGGGAAAAACTGACAAGCACTCACTATTTGGGCTGAAAATCCAAATTCTTCCTATTACGGTTCAATGGATATAGCCCTTTATTAGCCTTTTTATATTATTTTTTAGGACGAACAGCGTTGGCTTATGAATAGGGCCCCATTGACCCCATGCCCCAGATCAAAAAAGTCCTCTGTAAAAAAGCATATTACAAACTGGATGATTATTTAAATGATCAAAATGCTTGAGTCTGAGATCACTAGCTTATAGTTTATTTACTTTACTGTATAGTATCAATTATTTTATTAAATAGACTATGTATTATTGTATACATAACTTTAGCTTAAGAATTTATATTGTAATAGTTATTAAGTCGTGTTATGTTGTAGAGTTTCTGGCCGCATCTTCTCTTCGCGCGACGCTACGCTACGACGCGATGGTAGCTTAAAAAAAAGCTTCAAGCTCCTATATTGAATAAATTATGTTGACTTTGACTTTGAATTGACACTCTTTGGGCACGGAGCCCTAAAAAGTGTCAGAAAATGAAGATATATTTTTCACAGTATAAGAAAGAGTATCTAGTACTAGTACCACATACAGTACCTACGGACACTCCCTGCCCCACCAATTTTAACCTTACTCAGAAGGAAGCGTGGCATGCTTACCTCAAGCATGTGCTATACTGAGTGAGTGCGAACGAGACGGGAATACACCGTAGCCTATATTTTATGTAACACCACTGGCTTTTCGGTGAAGGAAAATATCGTGAGGAAACCTGCATGCTTCAATTTCGAGGCATGTATTGTACCCACTGTCCATTATAAGTGGCGACGGGCTCACTCCCCGTCACACTGGACAGAGTTTCGGTACAACTAGTGAAACGTGGATGTTCTGAGTTTTCAGAATATCTCTGACTACCCCCTCGGGGAATAAAGTCGTGAGCATATGCATGCATGCATGCTCAATTTTATGTCACGCTTGGTCAAACTGAACAACTTTCCCTATGGGACAAAATCAGCTGGCTCATAGTAGGTTTGAGTAGGTTTTTAGGTAGGTTTGAAGTAGTTTGTTGTCTTAGAGTAGGTTTGTATAGAACAGTTCTTTTTCTTGATTTCGATGTTGGTCCCATAGAGAAAGTTTTTCAGTTTAATAATCTGATCATCCCCTTAAAAAAGTGTCAGCATACTAAGAAGAATCCTGTATAAATATCCCAGTGCGAAGTTGTATCCATACCCGTTTAACCCGTTAATGTCCAAATATCGTCACAAATTTTAACATTTATAATATTAGTAGGATTGCAATCATATTGCAATAGAAGACAAGTTTCATGTATATTTGATTATGCCATAATATAACTGTATCTTACAATAAAAGCAAGGAACAGAAAATAATTCTTACCAACGGCAGCTCAAAACAGCTTTCAGCCGGTTTAAACGAATACAAACTTTATAGCGACGTAAACAGAATCGATTTTGCCATTTCCAGTGTAATAGGGTAGTAAAGATAGGGTAAAGATTATTTTTATGTAAAGAGATGAATGAAGAGCTTAAAATTACTTTATCTTTACGGGCAGCTAGAGGGCGCAACTGTTTAGTGCTATTTGAATAACGCAGGACTCTATTGTTCAAGAGTTTATATCATAAGCATAAGCATATGCTCACGACTATATTCCCCGAAGGTGGTAGTCAGAGATATTCTGAAACCACAGAACATCCACGTTTCACTATACTTCATTCCAAATAAGGAAGACGAGATTTTCCGATTCCTATTCAGCTTTCTGGCTAGTTCTGATTACCAAATGTAATTAATTTAATGTATACACATACTATCCGACATATCTTGGATGCTACTAAAGCTGTTCTAAGAATAAGTGAGAGGAAGTGTTTAAAATCTCTGTAATGCAAAATAGCCTTAAAATTTCGTTGCTATTTTGAATGGAGTGTAGTACCGAAACTCTGTCCAGTGTGGCGGGGTGTGAACCCGCCGTCACTTGCAATGATAAGATAAGATAAGATAATTATTCTTTATTTGCACACCAAGAATAGAAAAATACGATTCAAAACAAGAATGAGAAGGGTACAATGGGCGGTCTTATCACTAAAAGCGATTTCTTCCAGACAACCATTGGATGGAAGAACTATTTACAGAGACAAATGCTACGGCGGTGCACTATTAGGTACCTATGGCAATGGATAGTGGGTACAATACATGCCTCGAGATGAACTGAGCTGAGCTGAAACAGTTCAGTTCAGTTCAGTTTATATCATAGTCATAGGTAATATGGTTTCCTTAAAAAGTACCGTAAGTGACCACCTCTAAGCAGGGGACGGTCATGCCGTGATTATAACATTTGTAATACTGAATAAATATCGGGTACTCAAATATACAGGGTGTTAACTTTAATTTTCCATTGCACCAAATAAGTGACCATCAACCTGAAGAACTAACACTACGAGACCGACAGTAAAGACGCGAAAATATTTATACAATATTTGGGTCGAGTACTATTGAAATTTGCTATGGAATAGCAGATTTTTTTCGCAAATTTAATGTTGGTCCAATCTTAAAAGATTTTTCTATTTTATCAGTGTTTGATAGTCTGAAAACAACCCTCTTAAGTATGTGACGCATTTAAATTTACACCCTGTATAAAAACGCGGTTATAGAAGATGATATGTCAAACATATCAATCAGAACCAACATCTTGGGATTAAGGTAACATACGATTTTAAGCGTTCCTTTTGCTGGCACGAACTATGGGCAAAACGAATTCCTACCACGAAGCTGCATCGACTGTTCACAACATCGATTTATTTTTTTCTAGTGCGAAATCCATAAAAACTATACTCCATTCAAAATAGCAGCGAAATTTTAAGGCTATTTTTCATTACAGAAACAGAGATTTGAAACACTTCCTCTCACTTATTCTTAAAACAGCTTTAGTAACGTCCAAGATATGTCGTATAGTATATGTATCCAATAAATTAATTACATTTGGTAATCAGAATTGGCCAGAAAGCTAAATAATAATCGAAAAATCTCGTCGTCCTTATTTGGAATGAAGTATAGTATAGCGAATGACAATTGCGACTGCATTATTTGTTTCTCACATTGTTAATTACCACAAGGTACCACCAAGTACGTTTTGTGGAAAAGAAAAGTGAAATTTATAGGTGGAGATTTGTAATTAGCTTAGCATATGCTCACGACTATATTCCCCGAGGGGGTAGTCAGAGATATTCTGAAACCTCAGAACATCCACGTTTCACCAGTAGTACCGAAACTCTGTCCAGTGTGACGGGGGGTGAGCCCGTCGCCACTTATAATGGACAGTAGTGGGTAAAATACATGCCTCGAAATTGAAGCATGCAGGTTTCCTCACGATGTTTTCCTTCACCGAAAAGCTAGTGGTGTTACAAATCGTACATAAATTCTGAAAAATCATTAGTACGAGTCGGCCTGGACGGGGATCGAACCATCACCTCCTGCACGGCAGGCAAACAAGCTGTAATTAGCTTACAGCTATTTAAAGATGTGTTTACTTTGTTATCAATCCTGTAAATCCTCCTAGCCGTAATAAAGAAAATGTTTTTTTAACTTTGGTAAGAGAGACTAGGTACCTATCTAGTACTACACAATGGGAGTATTGATTAGAGTAACATAGTCGTAGGCATATGCTTATATGCTATTGCTATGACGATGGAAAATCCCATAAAAACATAAAAAGAACCCATATCGTAAAATTCGGTCAAGTGCGATTCGGGATTCGGGCAATTGGTGTTCCGTACCTACCTACTACCAGTTGTTTTTATCTAAGCTCTGTTTATACTAGTAGCAAGTTATATTTTAGGATGTAGATTTAAAACTATAAAGATAGTGCTAAGATTTTACAACATTACATAGTGGGTTTTGAAATACGGGTGGGGTTTGCGTTACATTATTGTTTGAGAAACTTTTTAAAAATTTATTGACGGGACGCTTTTTGCTAAAAATATACAACGTGTTCATACACCCCAACTGATTTATAACAAAATAATTCGATTGAAATAATAATTTCATTATTTTGATAGTTAAAATTTAAAGTTATTGACATTTTAAGATTTCAGGCAAAAATGATTTGTTTTCATTTCAGCAACGAATAAAAGCCCTAATCTTGTTTTGGTAGTAAGTAGGCTGAGTGTGCCCGTGCGGTGGGTTGAGATCGAGTTCAGTAAATTTTAAATTTTGTAAACAAATTATTTAATATATTGAAAAATATTACCTAAGTTGAAAACATGATAATTAGATTCTGCTCTCGATTCTAAACAAACTACTTTCTAGTTTTGCTTTAATTCATTAACACGTTGTATAGGCAGGTACTTATGTTAAGACTCGCATTTTCATAAGCTTTCAATAAATTGTTACCTTACATTACACGATACTGATGAAAAACAATTATTTTTTGCCAATTTTTATTTTTTTTTGTTGGTCATAATGCCCTCAAAATAGAAATAAAAATTTTCTTCATTTTTATATTGTGTGATTGTGAGTGTATGAAATATTGAATATTGATGGGCTATTAATTTCTATAACGATAGGAAGTTCCAGCTTCCAGTGTCTCACGTTCTCTGAGAAAAACGCATGTGACAGGTGTCGGTGTGTGTTCCGTTTTGCCAATTTTGATACCAAATACTAATAAAAATGAAAGCCTAAACGACTTTTTAAAGACATAATAATAGGTAGGCTTTTGTAAAGCCTAGGCCCCTTAAGGAGCTTACCCGCGACCGGACCTTAAATAGTCTCTAAGCCGATCCTGAAAGAAGTTGTTGGGAATTTGAATTTGAACCGAAATGGGCTGGCGGTTAAACCTCCTCTCAAATTACAGCAAGTCTAGCTAAAAGAAACTAGTTCGTTGTGGAAAAATTCTTTGTTACAATAGATTATTTCGTTAGAACTGTGTGTGTGTGTTAAAGTGTAGTTCTACCGAAAGCTATTCTAATAGTACCAAAAAGATTACCGATTGCCGTTACTAATATAAAAACCGAAGTCTTACAGATCACAACCAGCCGTAACAAAAAAAAAAATTAAAAATATTGTCTTAAATTTTTTAATTTCGAGGTTATCTTTTTTTTCTATGCTACCTTGTTCTTCATCTTAGTTCAATACCTTTGACTATTTATATATGGACTGGTTACGCGTGTAATTCTACTAACAAACATTTCTGCCACTTTTTGCGGGGGGCGAGGTAACATGAAATCCGCAACTTTGGATTTTATTCTCCATAACTTTAGATTCTAATTTTGAATGTTAAAAATCATTAAAAGTAGTCTCGTGTGAACCCCAAACGTTCTAAGTTCGAAGTTATTATTTTGCAATTATAGGCTGTCTCGTTTAGTGATAAGGTGTAAAATTGAATGTAAATGCACAAGATCAATTGTGCTTATACCGTGGCAGAGGGGAAATGCTACCGCAAGGCAAGTCCTTATAGTAATTAGTCAAAGTTACTAATATAAAAACCGAAGTCTTATTAATCACAACCAGCCGAACAAAAAAAAATTAAAAACATTGTCTTAAATTTTTAAATTTCGAGGTTACCTTTTTTTTCTATGCTACCTTGTTCTTCATTTTAGTTCAATACCGATACGTAATAGTAAGATAGTCTAAAGTTGCAATACAAAGCTATAAGACCAATCAAAGTTGACTTTTTCATCTATGGCAACTTTAGACAATTGACAGCTTCAGAGGAAGGATCTCCATAGCAGCTCCATAGAGTTCGCATAAATTTACGATTGTAGTTAGTCTCTTTTGTCTTATGACGTACCTTTAATAGTAGAAGCAGATGGAACTATAGATATTTGTTTATGCGGCTGTCCACTTTTTTTTCAGCTAGTGTGTGTGAAAAGTGACCGTAAACATAAGGTCATATGTCACTTGGTGCCTTTTGTCCATACTACTGGACACTCAAACCTAAACGTCAAAAAAAGTGGACACTTTACAATTGGTATGGCTCACTCTATTAGGTATAATCTCTTTGATTGACAGTAAATTATTACGTTGGTGATGAAAGTAACATTCAAAATTATTTTCAAAGTTATAGTTCTGTTCCGTATAATATATATTTAAAAAAGTGTTTTCCCCGGGATCCTTAGCACGAGCCCGACTCACATTTGGCCGGTTTTCATTATTTCTTATTTTACTTTAAATTCTTCACTTCAAATTACACCAAATTTGGTGCTTGTGTGTGTTACCGTTTTTATTATAGAGCAAAAACAAAAAAGCTGAAAAAATTTAGTTACTTGTATGGGGATTAAATTTTTTACTTTGTTTTTTTTTATTTGTTAGCAAATCCAAAATAATAACACATATTCTGTAAAAATTTTAACTCGCTACCTATTACGGTTCAAAAGATATAACCGTTTTAGGACGGATGGAACAAAGTAGGAAATATAGGGGGAGCAAAGAGATTTAACAGTGGTAAGAAAATGGCTAAGGAAAATGGTCGTATTTGTAACTTTTTTAGAAACAGGAAAAATTTTTTCTTCTTTTTTGCATTTTTCTTGACAAGTCTAACATGACATTTTACAATTTTTGACATCGTTTTATTTTTTCAAATTCGTCTGACCTTGTAATTAAATAAACCAGTTAACTAAATCTATTATATAATGGACGAAAACAGTAGCATTAACCTCTCAGAGAACTACCTCGATGAAGAATTTAAACGATATCTACAAATCATGAGACCCTACTTAGAACAACTAGTAGACCAAGATGCTATCGACATATGTAAATCTTGGATTCAAAGATTATCAAATTGCGATGAAAAGGAGAAATTTACACGTAACAAGTATGTTTTTGCACTATGTTATCAACTTTCCAAAGGTATTTTGGATGAACCTTTTAACAAACGGCCGTCAAAAGAAGAACTACCAACTATTTCAGAAGGGTTCGATAGCGATTCATCTACTGAAGTTGAATATTTAGTTATCAATGGCGAAGAAACTAACACTAAAATCATTTTTAACAATAAAAAGCCATTAGTATCTGATACAGAATACTTATCTCAAGACAATGAGTTTGATAGTGATAAACGAGCAGGAAGCAGCAGAGAGTTTGATAATAAAAAACTGATGACAACTGATGACAATCAAAATCAACTTTCACATCAACAAACTATACTTTGCTACACATGTCCTCATGTCAGTACTTATAAGTCAGATGGATTTGATGGTGAATATGAGTACAGAGCTAATAACTTGATAATGAAACTAAGGGAGATTAAGAAACAAAACGTGTTATTGCATAATGAACTCATGGCATTAAAGGAAGAGTCTCAAACAAAAGCTGCAGAAGTAAGTTTAGAAGAAAGCTTTACAAAGGTAGATAATACTACTAGTTTTTGTAAAAGACTCGATAGCAGCTCTACCTTAAAATCTTTGAAGACAAAGTTACAAGAGGTGCAAGAAACAAGAAATGCTTTGACAGCTACTGTTTG
Source organism: Agonopterix alstromeriana (assembly GCA_963924505.1). Lineage (NCBI taxonomy): Eukaryota > Metazoa > Arthropoda > Insecta > Lepidoptera > Depressariidae > Agonopterix > Agonopterix alstromeriana. Next base: position 1,248,864 of record OZ004663.1, on the reverse strand, counting down.
TAATTTACAAGATCAATTAGACAATTTTAATGATACTAAGAAACATGAAATGGAAGAAATTGAAGCTAAGCACAAAATGGAAATAGTTAAAATTAAATCTTTAATCCGAGGAGAATCAAAAGATTTGTACGAGGAGAAATTAGATAAATTAAAACAACACTACGAAAGAACCATTGAAGACCTCCAAAAGGACCATAAAGACGAGGTACAAGCATTGAAAAGAGATAAAGAAGATATCGTTAATGAAAAAACTAAAATTGTCCTTGAAAAGGATGTTGAAATAGCTGCCCTGAAGTCACAACTCGAAGATAAAACAGGTAATCTGCATACAATCTTAAACAAATTCCTGGAAAAACCAAATGAAGATGCTTCGGAAAGTACGAAAATGAAAACTCAAGAATTAGAAAAACGTCTCAACAAGATGGAGAAATCTAAAATTAAAAACGCTAGACTCTACGAGACTAAACTGGGTTATTTGCAGCGGGAGAAACACTTAACCGAGTGCTCTTTGCAACTTCAATTAGTTCGGCAACGTGCACAGGTTGTAAACGAAATAGCTGAAGATAACCAATCCGAGCTTAATACTGCATTAGATAAACTAGAAACACGATACAAAGATATCGTAGCGAACGTGCAAGCGACTGCTATACAGCGGAGAATGCAGGATCAGATGACTTTAGAAGCAATATTACAAGCTGTCTGTGGTACTCAAGATGTGTGTAGCTCTACAAACCACAGTCAATTTCCAGGAAAAACTGTTACGCCAAATGTAAGGAATCAGAAAGATGCTAATCATAGTTACGAAAGCGAAGTTTCGGGTTTACAGCGCAATAAAGTTGGTAATGTTTGTAACAAGTCTTTTGGAGATGATAGTGTCGCACAAGGGTTCTGCCTCGATGGCGAGCGGCTTGGTGAACTATTCGAGAAGGTGTACATACCGCAAAGGGACACTGGAGACGGGTCCTTGATGAAATAGTAACAACCCTAACTATTTTGGGCGCCTTTGTGTTCTTGACCACATCTGATGTAAATTTCGTGTAATTCAAGATAAAATTGAAAACGTTTTCGTGAACTTTGAAATTTTACACGTAGCTTCCCTAGTTTGGTACCTAGTTGAAAGTTAAATTAGTTTGTAATTACCTCTCTAATTTTATTGAGTTTCACGAGGGTTGAGGAAAATACAAATATTATACGATGTCTTGGAATCAAAATTACTAGCACATCGCTTTTATACCGTATTTTTACGGGTTAAACCTAAACATTTATATATTATATAATAACCCCTATTGCCTAACTGCACCAATACTTCATGCCAAATAAGGACGACGAGATTTTCCGATTCCTATTTAGCATTCTGGCCAATTCCGATTACCAAAATGTAATTTATTTATTGGATACATATACTATCCGACATATCTTGGACGGTACAAAAGCTGTTCTAAGAATAAGTGAGAGTAAGTGTTTCAAATTTCTGTTTCTGTAATGCAAAATAGCCTTAAAATTTCGTTGCTATTTTGAATGGAGTATAGGCACGGAATCTACAAAAGCATAGCTGGGTGGACATGTCTAAAATCAACCAATAAAATGTCTTGATTCTGTCAAGTGAGGTAAATTGATTGAACAAATTGATTTTGATTTTACACAGCACCGCTTTGATGGACATCAGGCCTTAGTGTGATGACACATCTGCCGAATTTACGAGACGTAATTCACGCGTCTGCAAAATAGCTCCTTATAGTGTCGCGGGTAGGTATAGGGAAAAGCATTGCACGCGTATTTCACGTCGCGTAAATTCGGCAGATGTGTCATGTCATCACTGGAGTAGAGATCGGATAATCGGACGCATATTTACCTAAACATCACTTTTTACCCACACAACAGAATATGGATATGCCTTTCTGAATAAAGTTAATTTAAAAAAATCTGGCCACTCACGCCGTTTTGTCATACTAAATATTAATCAAGTAGCAAATGTCGCTAATATAACGTCGGTGTTCAAGGGGAAGAAAGTGGTAGCGCTTGCAGCGGTGTTGATAGTCGTCTGACCATTGCCGTGCTTTATAATCTAGAAAACGTAGGAATCTTTTCTGAATACCTTCGATACGTGCCTTATAGACCTCATATCGCGGGTTCCATACCTGAGATGCATATTCCAAGTGACTGCGTACGAAGGCGCAATACAGTATCTTGAGAGACTTCAAATTTGTAAAACTCACCGTGGACCTAATAATAAACCCTAAAGCCTTAGAAGCTTTACTTACGATATGGTCAATATGTTTATCGAATAGCAGTTTACTGTCGTGAAAGACGCCTAGGTCCCTGATCTCATTTACTTTGATTAATTGGTGGTTCAATAGACTATACCCAGAGCCTATGGTGGTAAATTTACGCGTAAAAGACATGTAAAAGCATTTTGAAACATTTAGGTCCAATTTATTCACAGCACAATAGTCTTGGAATCTAGATAAGTCATCTTGAAGGAGTTGTACATCCTGCGAACTATGTATTACTTTAAGAAGTTTCATGGGCACACCCGACGGGATTGAATAAATAAACAATGTATAATTAATAATAAAATGGACGTAAGGTGCTAGATTTTGTCTTTGTATGGTGGACTAGGGACAAAAACGTGTTAAAAAGATACAAAAAAATATAGGACGCACAATTGTTCCGTTTGAAAATGATCTAATATAACATTTTAAATCATAATATTGTACAACGGTGTGTGTCTCAAGTAAAAGTGACTTCAACTTATAAAGTAGATGCACGTAACACAGACTTTTTCAAATATTTAGGTCTTCCTTTAAACGCAAGTTGTAGATCAATGCTAAATTTTTCATTAAGTTGTATCTCTTTCAAATAACGAGAAGATAGCTTCTAAAAACCAGCAATATTCCCAGCGTTTACCTATGGGGATCGTCTTAAGAGGATAGGCGGGCTGAAATGCTAATTTGGAGAATAGGTCACTTTTCCGACTGTATACATATTTTTCCGAACCGCCCCACCCCACGGACTAAAGAATGCAAGAGACAACTGCAGCTCGGACCAATTTTATCTAAATAAAATCAACAAAAACAGCATTTCGTATTCGCCTGTTTCCTCCTCCAAAACTAAACCGATTTTAATAATTCTTTCAAGAATAATATGAGAAAGACTTTGGCTATGTCTGTATGTTTTACTTTTTTGTTTTTATTCGTCAAATTTGTTTGCTGGATGTCTGAAAACGGGCGGTAAAATTTGTCATTTTCGAAGGTCCCTAGATCATACAGTAATTAAGCATAAGCAAATGCTCACGACTGTATTCCCCGATGAGGTAGTCAGAGATATTCTGAAACTTCAGAACTAATGCAAAAAAGTAAAACATAGGGGCATAGCAGAGGTAACATAGATTGTATGGTAAAAATGTTTTGCTCTAGTGTCATTATCCAGGCAGGAAACAGGGGAATACGTTTGTATGGAAAAAAACGGTACTCGCCTATCCTCTTAATGAAACAGTTAGTCCCTAAATCACAGCTATAATCTTATCCTCAAAGGAGCACGTAATCAGTCCCGCATAATCTTGTGCTACATCACATACTTATAGGCACAAATTAGCAATTTGTAAGCGCGTGAGAACAATCGCCCTGTCCCTTTCGACAAAATCTTCCGATAACATGGAATATTTGACTTATTATTATAAGGACTAGCCTTGCGGTAGCATTTCCCCTCTGCCACGGTATAAGCACAATTGATCTTGTGCATTTACATTCAATTTTACACCTTATCACTAAACGAGACAGCCTATAATTGCGAAATAATAACTTCGAACTTAGAACGTTTGAGGTTCACACGAGTCTACTTTTCATGATTTTTAACATTTAAAATTAGAATCTAAAGTTATAGAGAATAAAATCCAAAGTTGCGGATTTCATGTTACCTCGTCCCCCCAAAAAAGTGGCAGAAATGTTTGTTAGTAGAATTGCACGCGTAACCAGTCCAGCATGGAATATTTAATAATGCTCGGTATCACAAGCTTTAGAGAATATTGAGGTCAGTTTAGAAAACTTTGAAGGGACACTTGAACAATATTTTGCAGTGAATTTAATATGCTGGTTTCTGCAGTCCTAAAGCTAATGACTTGTGTAAAATGGTCCTTATGTCATGATAAAGTTTTGTAGTTTCGTAATGCAGTCAAATAAGTCGGTTCTCTAGTTGTAATTTGGAGTTAGGAGTCAAAATCCATATGCCGTGTGGTTCTTAGAATGGATGTCCTTGTAACATCCCTTTGCTATCGTACGAGATTATTAAAATATAAGATTTCTTCTGCTGGGTTTTTATGGACACCACACAGACCTACATACACTTAGCTACACGGAAAAAGTCTTCAAACATATTGCATCGTGGGTTAAAAATGGGATGGTTAAAGATAGCCTGAATAACACCACACGGCACAAAATTAGCTGAAACGAATTTAAGAGTATACTCAGACCATCAAACATAACAACTTTCTCTACGGGAACAACATCGAAAACGCGAAAAAACAATCAGCTGTCCGCCTGTCCCATACATTTGAGTCTAGTTATGTTTGCAGTTTTGTATAGGAAAGCTGATTTTTTTTTCGCGATTTCGATATTGACTCTATAGTCTCCTTATCGTGTGGGCAACAAGCCCAGGTCTGAGTTTTTTCAGACCGCCTTACGGCCTCTAACGTAGTTTTTATGTAACGAGTACCTACTACCACGAGAGATAGTAGCCAGGACGAATCCGAAGCCGAAGCACGGAATCATCTTTCTTTTTCAGATAATCAGGTGATTCAGCCTGCAATGTCCTACTAGCCAACTGGGGAAATCGCACAAAGTTATATATCACTAGAGGTCCCCCGTGGGAATTGAACCCACGACCTCCGTGTCAAGAGCCCAATGCTCTTAACCATTAGACCACGAAGGGACATGGCTCTATAGTGATAGTTGTTTAACTTGATGTTCTGAAGCAAAATAGCTTAAGTAAAATAGAGAACGTTTTATACGTGAGAAATAATAAGACTGTTATTTGTTTTGTTTGTAATTATATTGTGTTTGTGTCGTGTTGTAACTTTTACTGCTGTAAATAAAAATTATACTGGTTTATCTTCGGACTGCCTCCGTGGTCTAATGGTTAAGAGCATTGGGCACTTGACACGGAGGTCATGGGTTCGATTCCCTCGTGAAATGTCACTTTATGCGTTTTTCCCCAGTTGGTTAGGATATTGCAAGACGAATCACCTGATTGTCTGAAAAGAATGATGATTCCGCACTTCGGATGGCACGTTAAGCCGTTGATCCCGGCTACTATCTCTGGTGGAAGTAGTCGTTACATAAAAAACATGTCAGAGGCCGAAGGTGGTCTGAAAAAACTCTGGCACTATCTCCCTTTCGGGCTTGCTGCTCACATGATAAGAAGAAGAAGCGAGATGAAGCAATACTAAGCTATCAAAATAATATCTTAGGGGAACTTCTGCCGTTGATTTTGTATCTAATTTTTATTCCAGATCAAAAGAATAACTAAGCAAACACCACTTCCTACAATATCATCCCCCAAACAATGTATGCATAGACTACCTCCGTCACAAATGCCGAAGTTAGCATTCAAACATGGAATTCAGAGAGTCCACCGGAAGCTGTTACCGCAACCTGGAGTACCGGAAATTGACTGCAGCGGACCATACCTCTCGATGTCAGGGACTGACGTGTAAGGGATGAGATGTAGAGGGAAGAAATCTGAATGTGTCGATTACCTAACAGGAAGGGAAAATTGCAAGTTTTTAGTGTTACAACATAGCATTCGCTCACGATTTTATTTCCCGAGGGGTATCAGAAACTTTGATACAACTGATACATACTTCGATCCGATACTTCGTCCAATACTAACATTTTTCAGTCAATTTTAAAGTTGAAACAGCTTAATTTCTGCGCATCCAAGTGTCTCTTTGCATAGCCCTGAAAGGAACCATTAAAGCTTTGATGGAAACTCGTTAATACCCAGCATTTTGATTCGGAAATCGATTAATGTCTAATCAATCGACTCCTGAACAATTGAAACGCTGAAAGTCGATTATTACCAAAGTCAACGATGGTCGATCAAATCGTAAACGTATTCTGGCAAAGTTTCGCTTATTGGACATTGCTTATTTTGCATACTTACATGGTGATCAAAATCCTGATATTATTATTGTCAACCTGTACCTATCCACCTTTTGCATAAACCCTTAAATTACGTCATTCATAACGATTCTGTGCTGATCGCATTGATATCTTTCCAGCGAGCTTCGTAATATTAATAGCTTTCTGCTGGCTAACCCACTCCTCTCTTTCCTGATCTCGGTCAAGATTTGGTTAATCTGCTTTGCTAAAACCAACCCAATCAAAATAAAGATTGAAATATTTACTCTCGGCCGGCAAATATCACAACATGGCTGGAACATGTTAATAATCAATAATATTTGAAATTTGAACTACCAACCACTTTTTAGGGTTGCGAAGTTAACAAGGAACCCTTATAGTTTCGCCATGTCCGTCCGTCTGTTCGTCTGTCCGCGGCTTAGCTCAGAGACGCTTAGCACTAGAAATTTGACATAGGTATACGTAAGGATCACGCAAACAAAGTGGTAAAATAAAATCTAGATAATTAGTTTTAGGGTAAGGGTAAATGTGGTTGAATAAACGTCTTTTATTATTATTATGTTGGTACATGAAAGATGCATGGGTCCACTGGGACCCAGTCCTTTGGGAGGCATACATGGGGCCGAAGCCAACACGAAGAAGCCTTTTTTGGTACCATTTATTCTAAATGTGAGATGGCATGAACCTATCGAGGCATATCCCTAAATACACCATGGAGATGCACTAGAAGATAATTCCCGACAGATGCTGAACTATTGCCAGGAAGGGATACATTTGTTTGGGCTATGGGGATGGGATTCTGTGTAATGGATAACTGGGCTATGGAGTGAGATAACGGACGCCTGCTCTAGTTAAATATCTCACAAATTTAAAATCTAGCAGGCGGTGACTTGCCAACTAATTGAACGGGCCCCCCAAAAAGGCCGCTCGTAAGGAGCGACAAGGCGGAAACATGTACTGAGCGGCTAAGGTTGTAGAGAGGTGAGTCTGCGGGCTTAGATTGATCGTAGTAGTTGTACCTTCTGTCTCATTCAGGAGGACGACAGAGAGTGCAGTCTATGTTTCGTGCACACACTAAAGCACTTTAATGACATCCTGCTCCTAACAAAATCATTTGCTGAAAAATAAACGTAAATTTCATTTCATTTAGCTTATGATAAGCTGGGTCCCACAGAGGCACTCTTTGACCAATGCTTAGGGCCTAAAGGGTACCCGCGTTAATCTTTCCCAAAGTGTTTGCGTAATTGAATGCCACTTGCCTCTTTATTGAAAACCTTTGTAACTTAAATTGGAAATGTCAATTTTAGCAGGTTAAGTTTATCGAAGGGAAATCTATTATTATTAGGGGAGGCGAATAAATTTTACGGAAAGGTTTCCTAGTGAAATTGTCTTGTTTTGAGAGAAAAAAGACGTTATTGTCGATACAATAGCTTTTCGCACACGAAAACAATCCAAAAGGAACATTATAAAAACCCATAGTCATCTCGTGATGTCGTGGCCTCTTACACCATCTACTTTTCAGATAACGATTAGTGACACTTTGCAGACTGGTTAGTACAAACTATTAACACATTTTCTGCTGTTTCAAACATTTTCACGCAAAATGTCCAAGGAAGTGCCCGGCTAAAAGCGAGGTATACCTACTCTAAGCCAAGAATCACACGGAATTAAGCTCTCATTCATTCCTACCCACATATATAGGGAACTTCTTAATATGCTGACACTTTTTTAAGGGGATGACCAGATCATCAAACTAAACAACTTTCTCTATAGGACCAACATCGAAATCGCAAAAAAAAAATCTGCTCTTCTGTACAAAACTGCAAACTTACTCGACCCAAATGTATGGGACAGCTGATTTTTTTTCGCGATTTCAATGTTGGTCCCAATGAAAAAGTTGTTCAGTTTGATGGTCTGATCATCCTCTTAAAAAAACTGTCAGCATATTAAGTTGGACCCTATACAACGTGTTAATGAATAAGCGCAAAACCTCATACACCCCAATTGATTTATAACAAAACAATTAGATTGAAACAATAATTTCATTATTTTGATAGTTAAAATTTATTGAACTCGATCTCAACCCACCGCTCGGGCACTCTTACCCTGCTTACTACCAAAACAAGATTCTTAAAATATATCCATGAGCATGTTAAAGCTTTCATTCATTGCTGAAATGATAACAAATAATTTTTGCCTCAAAACTTAAAATGCGAATAACTTTTAATTTTAACTATACAATTAATGAAATAATTGTTTCAATCTAATTATTTTGTTGTAAATCATTTGGGGTGTATGAGGTTTAGCGCTTATTCATTAACACGTTGTATAATATAATAACGAAAGCGTAAAAACATTATCCTCCTTAGCGAAGAAAGGAAGGAATCATACGTCAACGTCTCGACGGCCATACAACGCCGACATGACTTTGCGACGATAAGACACAAATACCCACATTTATTACGTACTTAAATATCCAGAGGAAACCTGCAAATCTGAGATATACCTACTGATGTATGCGGGAAGGTGATAAATCATTTATAAGTACTTTCTTTCCAACTGCCATCGCAAATCCTGTCTACCAAGCGTGGCGTTTACGACAAATAACTTATTTTATTTGTGAAGGAAATGCTCATGAGTAGGCTTCTTGTAAACGTTGAGAGACATGAGAATACTAAGACCAATAGAGATTCAAAATATCCTATGCTAGATGATAATAAAATCGTTAGCTACATTTTCAGGGGTGGTTCAGTTGGTCAAACTGAACAGCTTTTAGTATGGGCGCAAACCTGAAATCTAAAACCAAAATCTGTTCCATACTAAACAGCAATGCCTACTCGTTATATCAGGTTTGCTCTCGTAGTAAAAGTTGTTCAGTTTTATCACCTGAACCACACCTACAAAAGTTTGCTAACTATTATACAACGTGTTAATGAATAAACGCAAAACTGGAAGTAGTAGTAGTTTGTTTAGAATCGTAAGCAGAATCGAATTATCATGTTTTCAATAAAGGTAATTTTTTTCAAAATATTAAATATTTTTTTAAAATATTTACAATTTCCTGAACTCGATCTCAACCCACCTCTCAGGCGCTCTCGCCCTACTTACTACCAAAACAAGATTCTTAAAATGTATCCATGAGCACGTTAGCGCTGTCATTCATTGCTGAAATGATAACAAATCATGTTTGCAAACTACCAAAATAATGAAATTATTGTTTCAGTCTAATTATCTTGTTATAAATCAGTTGGGGTGTATGAGGTTTTGCGCTTATTCATTAACACGTTGTATTATCTCCGTAAATAGAAGACGAATTAAAACCCGGATATGTCCAGCGCACCCTGAACAATAACCAAGCCTCTAATACTGATTGACAAATCTCTTCAACACGTACATACGCTTTGTGAAGTAAGAGTTGACTAATGTCACTTCGGCATATCGAATACAGTGCTTTGAGCAGCGTATCTGGTGTCCATAATGGTACTATTCCGAGCTACGCTGCCGACTGCAATACAGGCTGCAAGTGCAAAGACTGCGTGCTATATCCTACTAATATTATAAACGCGAAAGTTTGTAAGTATGGATGGATGTTTGTTACTCTTTCACGTAAAAACGACTGAATGGATTTTAATGAAATTTGGCACACAGATAGAATATGATCTGGATTAGCACATAGGATACTTTTTAGCTCTACGCAGACGGAGTCACGGGCAACAGCTAGTTTTAAATATTTCTACAGATATAGAACAGTAAAAAAATTGCAGCCTGCTGTTGCAGTCATCTCCCTAGCACGGTAAAATGGAAAGAAAGTTGTCGCGACAAACAATCAATTATTTTGAAGCATACGGTGGATGCTGCACCGGAAATTCCTACTCAAAATACAGTTGATTCCCCAAGGAAGAGGTGGGAAAAAGCAACACTAAAAATGGTCGGATCACTTTCGTCTGGAAGCTGTCCAATATTTACCCTCCGGAGAAAAATAAACAACTTCAATATTCTAACTTCACTTTCAGAACATCTCAGCATTTATTCAATAAAATAAAACTAGAATTCCGATCGTCTTTCCTTTTCTCTCTTCACAGATAAAATGAAATAACAAATATTTTTGTCCCAAAAATATATTTTTAATTTAAAAAACCGCTTTCATAAAAAAGCCCGGTTCGTGATAATTGGAAGGATTTGCTAATTTGGCTTTTACAGGGATTTTAGTAAAAGGATTTTTTTGGCTGTTCTTTGTGTTCAGCGTTAGCGATTGTAGACAGAGATAAAACATTCATATAGGTAGTTAGTAATTACTTTGTTTGATACAAGACTTTTTTCTCCAGGGACTCTGGCTTATCATTAAACGAATGAATAAATAATTGAATGAATGAATTAATAAATGAATGAATGAATGATTGAATGAGTGAGTGAATGAATGAATGATTGAATGAGTGAGTGAATGAATGAATGATTGAATGAGTGAGTGAATGAATGAATGCATGAAATCATTTGTTTGTAAGACTTTAGGTGGTACTTAGAATGTAGGTAATAAGTTCTCACAGAGACAACAAAATCCTTCCTGGGATTGCTAGAATAGAGAACTGTTAAGATCATTATTATGTGAGGTAGGATGCAGTGACTGATCAGTAGCTGCACGTTGTGGGCATCATAGATGTTGATGAAGCCTGGTGAGATTAGTCCCTCTTTTACAACACCTGGGTTAGTGCTGCTGTTTGAAGCCAGCCACCACACGGCTCACATACGCATTTTCATTGTGGAAGTGGAACGTAAGCAGGTGATGCTGATTGTTTCTCTACAAGTGTTTTCCCACATTTCTTTTCATTTATTAAACGTAGGAATACACCGCTATGATCTTGCATCTTGCACCATTTCCCTGGGTGACTCTGATTGATATTTGCGGGTGAAGTCCGGTCTAGCAACTCTGAAAGTAGGTTCTATTCGCCATCTCTGAAGGAATGTGATGCCGATCCACAATTCTGATAAAACGAATTTGAAAATTTAGCATAAAATTACCGATTCTTCTGGCTGGAGTCGGTTTATAGCTGCTCGTTCAACGGCGCATTACACGAAAATGTCCATAGCCTGACGTTGATTATGAATGTATGTCGTTACTTACGAGTAAGACGGAACTATTTTACACCTTAAGAGAATTTTCCTGATAAAAGGCTCCATACAAAAACGAAGTTTCGTTCCAGTTTTGAAATTTTAGTAATTAAAGAACCTAACCAACATAACAAAAAACTACCGTAGTTCAAAGATTTCCATACAAATTTTAAATTAATCCTAGCATTGATATTTAAACCGAAATCTGACAAGGTGCCGACATAATTATAAATTTGGTTTTTTAGATTGTGGATTTTTTTTTATACCTAATTACTACATGTCCAAACTAGGGCGGAACTTGGGCGCCCTGGCGAATATATTATCTTAAACAGCAATAGCAAATAACCTCCTCTTTGAAGTAGGTCGGTTAAAAAGTCTTTGCAAGACATTGTTTGAACAGCTTATAATAGACGCAGAATCCTTAAGAGACTATTACTATAACCATCTCATTTTCTCAAGAGCTCTCATCTTGACGTTCTCATTTGTGTAAAAATATCCATTACTATTCCCTAATAGCATTTCTCCTCATAATACCATTGTAGTACAATCGGCAACGAAAGTTGATCACCTGTCACCTTTATTTGTATGAGAATAAGGTTTGGAAGTGTTCAACTTTCGTTGCCTACCGTACCTCGCCTGTTTTACGGACATACGTGTTAAAGGGTCAATAACCGACGAAAAGGTTTAGATAGTCCAAGAGCCCGGATGTCTTTATAATATTTTTGGAGATGGTCGTGGATGTCAAGATGTATTTTCTAGCGAAGTCTTCATTCTTTGAAGTTTGCATTATTTTGATTAAATATGGTACTTGATAGGGGCACAGTGTTCGTAAGATAGATACAGAGAGAATAAAGAATGGCAAGAGGTGACCTCGAACAGAAACACGTTTTGTTGGACGACCACCTACAAGCGAGTGACTTTGTGAAAGTTGCAGGGTTGAAAGCAAAAGTGTTTGATTGTTATTAGTTATAACATCTTAGCCTAACACCACTGTGTTATGTATTTAATCTTGTATTAGATATGATAGCTGTATGCAGACGTACGATATTTTTTTATTGTTTAACTAAGTTTTGAATTAATTAAATAAATTATTGAAACATACCCGTTATTTATTCAATATAGGACCTTGAAGCACACTTATTAAACGTCAAATTCGTTTTTTGAAGCTAACACCGCGTCGGAATGTGTTTTCGCTGTAGAGAAGATACGGCCAGAAACTCTACAACATAACACAACTTAATAACTATTACAATAAAAATTCTTAAGCTAAGGTTATGTAAACAATAATACACAGTGTATTTAATAAAATAATTGATACAATACATTACTATAAGTTAGTGACACTCAGCCCCAATTATTTTTAATCGTTTAAATAATCATCCAGTTTATTAGTAGTAGTAATAATTATAATATAATATTCATTGTAGTATCAAAAGGTATAAAATAAATCTACGACCGTTATCAATTTTGGGGTGGTCAAAACTTCTTATACAACTAAAAACTATCTTTTTAAGCACAATCAAGAAGTCTTACCCCTAAAATACCCTCCCCCTTAAATATAGGCTAGAGTGTGCAATTATACGACTGCACGTTCCAACAATTATCTTGTAGCGTGCTATATGTTTGTTTCTTACACCAGCTCTTGGGCTAAAATGCGTTCTAGCGTTATCGTTTTAACGTTAGATTTAGCAGTTATCCTTATGTATAGTAAATAGCATTAGGATTTAGGACACAGCGCAGTTTCAGACGTTTAGTGGTCGACTGGTCTTCTTTTCTAAGGCTTCCAAAAAATTAGAATGTATTTTGGATTTAGGGATAATACTTTGCGTAACTTATTATAAGAGAACAAACGGTCTAATGGTAAAATAGTAAGTAATCCGGTAACCTATGAGTTCGTCTGGAGTACCCTGGAGACTCAGCTCGATACGATGATTGCGGCTAATCTTTACACTATAACAGGGGTGGCAAAACTTTTCACGTAAGCGGTCTACAATTGGAACTCTAGAGATACATGGCCGTCTACTTTCATATACTGTGTTTCAGATAATAAATAAATATCTTGGACATTGTCACACAAATTTATCTAGTCACATTTAAAGTACCAGAATCTAGCCTGGACTTGTATTATGATGACTAGACAACGATATAGAATACACATATAGATACAAACATCCATGACTCGGGTACAAATATTCATATTCATCATACAAATATTTGTCCCTTACGGGATTCGAACCCGCGACCCTCGGCACAGCAGGCAGGTTCACTACCGACTGAGCTACCGGGCCGTCAAAATCAAACATTTTATATTTATCCGACGATTGTTCTGCATTAATGTTAAATGTTCGTCTGTTAACGGAGATCAATGTTTAATTCTTATCGCATTAATTGTAGAAAATTTAAAGCTAGTTTTCGTAAGTATGGAAACATGCGACAGTTTACAAAAAACCTCCTGTTTAAAAATTTCGAATGTATCTGACATTGAATTGATTTCCTCCTCTACCCAGAACTTTGTTCTCAGATTTAAAAATGTATTTTTTGATTTAATTGATTGAACTCTTCGCGGACTACGGTAAAAGTCGACGCTGTCGACCTTTCGACCGCGGTCGACGTCTTGGCCACCCCTGCACGAGCATGAGCGATTGTCATGTGATTTAGCTCATGCTGATATAAGTTATTTTTTATTCATTCTTTTTTTAAATTTTATTTTTAATTGTGGCATAAGTTTAGTGGCTTTGTTATCAGTATAAAATTGTAGACCTTTCTCTCTACGCTAGGTACCCTTGAGGTACCCTTACAAAAAGTTATCTCCATTAAGTGCCAGTACGATATTTTATTATGTTCCTTCTGAAATAGTGCATACTATTTTAAGGCAAAAATAAAACCGAATCTATTATTCCTTAGGGTTGAGTGAGGCACATTTACCGATGGCGACCGATGGCGGGCCCATACAAAATATGACATTTAGTAGGGGATGCCGTCCGCCGTCAATGCGGCGACGACGTCGGACGGCTTCCCATACTAAATGACATTTTGTATGGACGCGCCGTGTCGGTCGCCGTCGGTAAATGTGCCTCAGCCCTTATAAAACTGCAATAGAGAGGTACTCTTTATCGAAATGTATGAGACAGCTGACTTTTTCTTGATTTCTATGTTTGTCCCATTTAGAAAGTTGTTTAGTTTGATGATCAGATCAGTTATATAGGGGATATAACTGCGTGTGCACTGTTCCTGATGGACCCTATCTATACAGGGTGATTATTTAATCTCTGTAGTTATAGCAGCCAATCGGACAATCAGTTAATAATAGGTTTTCCCATTATTTAAAATTAACAACAAATCAAACTACATTATACCATAACGTTATTTATATTAAATTACAGAATTATGTGCCTCGTCCATTTTCCAATTTTTGTGAAGAGGACGGATTTTATTATGTACAAAAGGTTTTCAGGTTTTGCGTAAATTTTTAAACAATTTACCATACCATCTATAGATCTAATTTGATTATTTGATTTATACAGGGTGTAAAGGACACCCTGCGGAAATACTGAAACGGCGAATTCAGACCTGAACCTGAACAATTTTCAAAATGCAGCCAACCTCAGAAAACGCGAAAGAAATCTGCCGTTCAATACAAAACCGCTGTATGAAACAGCTGATTTTGTTTTCGTGTTTCCTGTGGTTGGTCGCATAGTAAAACTTATTCAGTTTGATGGTCTGAATTCACCGTTTCAGTATTTGGCTGTCCCTTGTATACAGGGTGTTAGAGTAGAAAGTTTCATTACTTTCAGGGGTGATTGCACTCATGATACTGAACAAATTTTCCAAAGTACAGTTCAACAAACGCAAAAAAAAACACAAATTATCTTGATTGCTAACCGTTCGGGACGTAGCGAATCCCATTAGGTAAAAAAAACAAAATTAAGGGGGCTCGTCTACCACTGTCAAAAAATGTATCCAAATTAAAAAAGCATCAACTTATCAGACTGTTATCGTAAGAGGCGTCTAATCCCTTCAGACATCTTCAACATCTCTGATGCTCACATCGTGTGGCTGTTGGTTACATACGCATTCAACTCCTTCTCTGAACGCATCGATATCTATTTTCGTCAGACTCAGAAGATTTAATGACGAAAAGTTACGAAAACGAAGATTAGCAAAAGACACTTAAGGGAATATAATTCAGAGCGTGCTCCATACAATTAAAGTCTGGTGATATTTTCAATAATTAGTCAGTAAATAAAGTCAATTAAAATTTTCAGAAACAATCTAGAAATTAATCTCTATGCTTGTATGAAGTAAGATTTTCGTTAAAATGTATAGTTTTAAAGTTACAGTACCTCAAAGATTTCTATACAAATCTTAAATTAATCCTAGCATTAAAACTGTATATTTTAACGAAAATCTGACTTCATATAAGCATAGAGATTAGTTTCTAGATTGTTTCTGAAAAATGTCAGTGACTCGAATTGGTTAGTATTGAAAATATCACCAGACTTCGTTTGTATGCAGCGCGCATTAACGCATTCGGAATAAACTTCTCTTAAGGCAGGTTTATACGATGACAATTTTGCGGTGCGAATTCTGCGGCGCCTTAAAAAAAGCACCGTATAAACACTTTTCGCACGAATTTTTCACGGCATGCGAACGTTAGCAAGGAATAGTGCACGCGTCTATTTTTTGGTGCTAGTGACCTCCGACCGCGTCCCTCGCATCCCCCGCGCCAATTTTTCGACTCGTGTAAATACTTCGTGCTAATTACTGGAACGGTTTTCTCTAGCAAATCCATACACATGCGAACAAGATTGGTGCTGAAAATTAGCATCGTGTAAGCAACCGCGTGCCGTACTATTTTTTCGTGCGAAAAAATGTTCATCGTCTAAACCTGGCGCTTTTTTGGTGCAGAGGTTATCTTTGGCCATCCAAAGGGGAAATACTGACCTCGGTATGGATACTATTGAGCCAGGGGTTGCTTAGGGTTGAGCCTTTGAGTGAGCGTTAGTCTTTATGTTGACGAAGCGTGTTACAGATTTAGGAGTTAACGACAGCGACGTAGCATGTTGCTAATTGGGATTCTGTTTATTTTTGATGAAGCATGTTGCAGATTTAAAGCTTGTTCTTTTTTTACATTAAACCGAATAAATATATGTATTTAAAAGTTGATTTTCTTAAAAAGTATCAAATATGAAACGGTACGATGCGTGACGTTTCCCCTTAAAGAAGTACCCTTTATAGTAGGCAAGTATTGAATGAAAGAAGCTAAGATTTCCGCTTTTATTTTTTTACGTGATCCGTTAAGATCGGATTCTTTTGATGGGATTTCATTGAAACGTTTCTCTGATCGTGAGCTAAAAGGAAAATGCAAAATCACACGTAATTTATTTTTATTTCGTGTTGAGTAAGGTTTCTTTGGAAATATCTTTAAGAATATTAGGCTGTTAACCGAGCAGGGATGCCGAATTACTTAAGTGATTCGTTCAATCCAATTTAGAAAAAAAATTACTGAAAATGCTAAAAATTTACCGGTTCACAATTTTATAGTACTTAATTGACGAGTTGCACGAAAAATGATTACAACCTCGATAAAGATTTCGGTATTGAATTTAAGATCGAAATGAGCGACAATTTGCAAAGTTTGTGTGTGTGCGTTATGTTCCATGTTTTTGTTTTGATGTGAAACAACTAAACATTTATTCCATGTGTCATTATACAGGGTGTAACAAAACACTCTAGTAATATTTAAGAGGGTGCTTCAAACCATCTAACTTTCACTATGGAGCCAACACCGAGAAAAAAAACCTACACGAACCGCCGGTACTGCAGTTTTGTATGGGACAGATGATTTTTTTTATTTTTTCTCGGTTTTGGCTCCCTTAAGTATTACGTTAAGCATTATTAATATAAGTCCCCCTGCTGGACACAGTCCTACCCTCAGGGATGGTGTAGGCCGTCAGTCCACCACGCGAGCCAATGACTATCATTATCATAGACTTCACATACGCATCAGAATTTCTTCTTCAGCGTATGCAGGTTTCCTCACGATGTTTTCCTTCACCGTTTGAGAGCAGTCGGTATTACGTAGGTACAGAAGTTAGAAAAACGTAACAATCAGTGAACATACCTATTCCAATTTTTTTATTTTTTATTTTATTTATTTGGTCTGCCAACAGTTGTTACAGCAATTCATTCACATGTTTGGTTACAAAAAGTTTTAGTCTAAGATGTACAACTAATTACAGGCAAACACAACATGCAAGAATCGAGTTAACATAAAAATGAAAAGCTTGTCTAAGCGAAGGTATTGCAAAGAAAAAAAAAAAATAAAAAGAGCTTAAATCTATGGGTACACTGTTACACATTGGGTACTGACAGAAAATAAAAAGATACGAAAACACACAAGAAAAAAAAAAATTATTGAGCCAATTTAAGAGTAGTAAAAACCTAGACTATCCAGATACAAAAAGTATGGCATGCCTACATGATATTTTTGAAACATACGAAATACAAAAGAAAAAGAATTTGGTAAATCTAAGGATTTTAAAAACAAAGACTATCTAGATACAACAAGTGTATCAGGTCTGCGTGATATTTTTCCGGAAACTGGCAAGCGAGTCAAAACCAATATCACATTTGTCACTAAACACATTATAAAGTCTGCATAAACGAGGGACAGGAGAGTTGGCACCAGACACAGTCCGTCTAAAAACTGGAGCAAAGAGTACTAGTTTAGAGCGTGGATATCTGTAGGGAATTCTGATTCTAAATTTTTGAAGTAACTGAGGACAGTCCATATGATTTCTAAACAGCTTAAATAAGAAAAGAAGGTCGAGAAATTCCCTG
Source organism: Agonopterix alstromeriana (assembly GCA_963924505.1). NCBI lineage: Eukaryota > Metazoa > Arthropoda > Insecta > Lepidoptera > Depressariidae > Agonopterix > Agonopterix alstromeriana. Next base: position 1,230,778 of record OZ004663.1, on the reverse strand, counting down.
CGTTTCGAGAGTGAAGTGATTCCAAAATATGTAAGCCTATCGTTATAAGAAAAAGAGCGTTTCCCTAGGCCACACGAACGCGCCAGATGCCAGAGAAACCTTTTTTGCACCCTTTCGATCCTTAAGCAGTGGGTGGCATAGTGTGGTCTCCACACCACACTACAATACTCTAGAGTACTTCGGACAAGAGTGTTAAAAAGCATCTTTTTAGTTCGTATTTTGCGGAACACTTTACCGTTTCTGATAACAAAGCCCAGAATTTTCGAAGATTTATTGATTATGGCCTCCATGTGCGGTACAAAAGTAAGTTTGCTGTCCAAAATAACCCCTAGGTCTCGAATGTTATTAACCTCTTGCAGATAGGTACCAGATACCTGGTAAGAAGATGGGAAAGTATTAATTTTACGAGTAAATTTTATGTGTACGCACTTTTTTAAGTTTAAACTCATATCATTGAGGGAACACCATTGTGACAGCCTATCAAGATCATCTTGAAGCAACGAAACATCTACATTAGAAACAATGTTTCTGGCAAACTTTAGGTCGTCAGCATACAAAAATGAACTAGAATTTGTAAAACAGTGCTGAATGTCATTCACAAATATATTAAATAACACTGGCCCAAGGTGAGAGCCTTGCGGTACGCCGGAGGTTATATTATGCAAGGTAGAATTATAACCGTTAACAACAACGTAAAAGGCCCGATCACGCAAATATGAATGCAACCAGTTCAGAAAAGAACCAGAGATGCCGGACATAGAAAGCTTTCGGTACAGAGCACTGTGCGATACCCGATCAAACGCCTTACTGAAATCAGTATATATAACGTCAACTTGGCCATTAGCATCCATTACATCCGATAAGAGCTCTGTGAAAGACACTAGATTCGTTGCTGTCGATCGACCCTTAATAAAGCCGTGTTGGTGGGTGGTGAACATCTGTTTAAAATGAAGTTGAACAATTGGACAGACTAACGACTCGAACACTTTAGCAAAAGCGGATAGGATTGAAATTGGTCTGTAATTTTTGATGTCAGTACTATCATCAGCCTTATATATTGGAACCACTTTTGCCAACTTCCAGTCATTCGGGAATACACCAGATTTCAAAGACGCATTGAAAATTCTATGCAATGGTGCAACCAGACCGGGTGCACATTGTGCAATAAAAAGTGGAGGAATACCATCAGGACCGGGTCCCTTACTTCTATCTAGACTTTTTAGTTTCTTGCTTATGGTTTCACGGTCTATCGATAAAGATGACAGGCATTCGCTTCCCGCAATGCTCGTTTTATTGGAATCATCATCAGAATTGTATTCGACGACCCTATCCCTCGCATAAACTGATGAGAAATAGTCAGCAAACATGTTACAGATGTCCGAGCCCTCGGACGATACCCTCAAACCATCCGTCATCATACCTGGGTAGTTGCTAGCGCCGCCACGTTTATTTTTTATGAATGACCAGAAACATTTTGGGTCCTTAGCAATGTTGTCTTCGATTTTGGCAATGTATGTATTGTAGCATGAGGTAGCTAATCTGTCACACCTACTTCTAAGCAATTTAAAAGCAAGTTCATCAAGGGGATTTTTATATTTATGACATCGAATCCTAGTTTTATTCTTTTCCTTTAATGCTCTAATCAGATCAAAACTAAACCAAACCGGATATTTACCTTTTCGTGCTTTGTTAGTAGTAGGAACAAATTGCGCAATTACAGCTTTGAGGGTATCATAAAAAACTCGGAGCATATCATTAACATTGCTACATTCAGAAAACATGTCATGCCAGTTTAGTTTAAACATGTGAAGTCGAATGGCATCGTATTCTGCTCTGCGGAAGTTAGGAATTAGATTATTTTTGTTAATGTTGAGGTTTGGCTCAGAAATAAAAGCTATAGTTGTTAGTATGGGTGGATGATAAGGGTCGATTTTACTAAGTATGTCTGGTGCCAAGGTTACACTGCATTTTGGAAAATTTGTCAGGGCAAGGTCCAGTATTCTTTTCTGAAAGTTTAAAATATTGTTGAATTGCTTCATATTGTTCAGGTGACAAAAATCTAACAGCGATTGGCCCAAGGCCGAGGTATGATATTCGATGGAATCACTTTCCAGCTTCCAATCAATACAACTTAAATTAAAATCACCGAAAATAAATACAGGTAACTCACATAGCTCCATTATTTTATTACAATTATCAATAAAATGTTCCAGCATATGTTTTTTTACTGGCGACTGTAGATAAACGGCACCACAAGCAATTTTTTGACAGGCTGTCGCCCCCGGAAGATCAATGGTTATCCAAATATCCTCAATTTTACTTTCCCAGCTCGACATTCTTCTAGAGTTAATTTTTTTAGATACCGCTATAATAACACCTCCACCATCGTTCCCAAGGCGAAAACCTGCAGATTCGCGGTCTCGTCTATAAACCACGAATGTATCATCAAACAGCTCGCTACTTAAGATACCCTGGTGCAACCAGGTCTCAGTTAATATAACTACATCATATTTAGAACTACATAAATTACGGTAGAAAGCATGCGTTTTCGTACGAAGTCCACGAGTGTTTTGGTAATACACATTTAGAGATGAGAATTTAATAATAAATTAAAAAGCCGAATACATCGACGGAAGTAAAAAAGATAAATAGTAATAGGAAAAAAAGATCGAGTTTATACAATTTTATTTAAGGTGTCTATGTCCTTAATCCATTTATACTCTGCTGCGTCATCCTTTCGCATAAAAATGCGACCGTTCCTCACCCAACAGTATTGATATCCAGTTTGCTTTGCCTTTAGCCTGGCTGCGGCATGGATCCTTTTATTAGCTGCTGAGAGATGCTCGGTAACATAGATTGGAGTCTTAATAGCGGTACAGCCAGTGTGCACACTATTCAACTTGTCGTCGGGATTCGATTTGTTATATGTAATAACAGACGATAGGAATAAATCACGAACGCGTTGAGACGTAAATTGTACGATAATCGATCGAGGTCGTGGGCTTGTACGGTCCAGTTTCGCGATGCGGGTGCAGCTCACAATGTTCTCCTCCTTCAAGAAGCAGTCAGTAACCTTACTCAAATTTTTTACAATTTCTATCATATTTTCATTCTTACTTTCCGGAACACACTGTATTTCGACGTTGCTAGCGCGCCCATGCTGTTCCATTTGATTTAGCCGGTTGTTTAAATCACGTACATCAATTTGCAGTTGGTAATTTTCGGACTGAAGATGCTTCATTGCTTCTGATGCTTCTTTTTGATTTTTAATAATATCTTCGTATTGGTCATTCATGAATGCCATCGAGGTTTGCAGATCATTTATTTGCTGCTTGACTGGAGCTAATTCAGAACAAATGACGCTTTTTATTTTACTACTAAGTTGCATCATGAATCCGTCCATTCTTTTATCAAAGAGATCCTGAACAATTTTTGCAAATTCATCCTTCGATGCAGCACACGTCACACCGACCTCGGGTGGAGAATTCACAGCGATCCTTTTCGGAGGTCTAGTAGTTACGTTATGATGACCACGCAGGGGAGTGTTGTCATTCGTACGCTTCTTCGGTTTACTGTGTATACAGGCGGGACAAATCCAGTTCCCAATTTATCAAAGGTGTCTGCTTAGGTACATTCTTTTCAACGTTGATCGTAAAGGAAACAATTTTGCTTCAACGGTTTTTCACAATGGCGCCGCTGACATTTTCTAATGATCCACTGGCGTTAAAAAGGTTTCCTTAGTTTTGTGTGCTAAAAGTGAGCTTTCTTTGAGTGAAAGAAACTACTGAACCCTACGATACGTCCAGCTTACCTCTTGGACTATCAGCAGACCCCTCCTATGCTGGTTGGCAAATCTCTTCTCTATAATGGCCAGTTAAACTCACCAACTCATCGACACGACATAAGAAGATAGTTTTGGCAGAACAGGTACACGATAGTGAGGAAGCTTCTTAAGAGAAGTTTATTCCGAATGCGTAAATGCGCGCTGCATAAAAAGGAAATCTGGTGATATTTTCAATACTAATCAATTAAACTCAATGAAATTTTGCAGAAATAATCTAGAAACAAATCTCTCTGCTTGTATCGTGTCCGATTTTCGTTAAAATATACAGTTTAAATGCTAGGATTAATTTAAGATTTGTATAGAAATCTTTGAGGCACTTTAGCTTTAAAACTATACATATTAAGGAAAATCTGACAAGATACAAGCATAGAGATTTGTTTCTAGATTGTTTCTGCAAAATTTCATTGAATTTAATTGGTTAGTATTAAAAATATCACCAGACTTCGTTTGTATGGAGTACGCCAACAGTAATATACCCTTAAGCATAGATTAAATACCAGATACATCACTTCCATAGAAAACGATAAATTTTCTCGCTTTATTATCTACTGCCAGACGGTATGCGCAAAAATGTATCTAGTGAAGCTTGCCACAGCGTTGTCATTTACTTTGCACAGGGCGTGACGTATGTGACGTGTCCGTCTGGCAGAAATCAAGCAAGCATAAATTCCTTTATACTTGTTTTTGCCATTTACCTTCTTATCTCCGTACCTACGGCAGAGTGACGAAGGCCTGGTATAAGCAAACCCCGTGCTTGCATGTGTGCGTTGCGGAACGCATGTTAAAAGCTTTTATACTCTTGTGCACTCTAGTTTTGTGGTGCTACAGCGATAATGACGTCAAGCTTAGTGCGTCTTTGGATGGGTGACTGCTTTAGTGGAAATTCATATTGTCGCTTTCTTACGAGTGACCTACCGGCGCATTGAGAAGCTCTATAGATCTGTCTCATTGACGTATTGATATCTTCTACCGTTTACTACCTATTGATATCGCAATGGAGTATTTATTCATTTGCGTATGTATTTGCCGTGGTGGTCCAGTGGCGAGTAACCTTGCCTGCCGTGCAGGAGGCGAAGGTTCGATCCCCGTCCAGGCCGACTCGTACCAATGAGTTTTTCCGAATTTATGTACTTGTAACACCACTGGCTTTTCGGTGAAGGAAAACATCGTGAGGAAACTTGCATGCTTCCATTTCGAGGCATGTATTGTATCAACTGTCTATTATAAGTGGCGACGGGCTCACCCCCCGTCACACTGGACAGAGTTTCGGTACTACTGGTGAAACGTGGATGTTCTGAGATTTCAGAATATCTCTGACTACGCCTTCGGGGAATATAGTCGTGAGCATATGCTATGCTATGCATATTATTACATTGAAACTTATTTAGAAATACTTAAAGAATTATCCATACCATTTACAGTTTAAAAAGTATAACAAGAAAAGAAAAACACTTAGCTGAAATGTAAATAAAACGTAACTACTTAGAAACAACCTACAAAAATATTCAAAAATATACATTAGCTACGCGTTTTACATGTAAATGACTTTCTTTCCACGCGAGGTGAAATTTTTCTGAGGCGTAACAATTTGAGAACAAGGGAACATTCTGAACGCGAGCGTAACACAAAAGAGCCCAATAAACGTTTCCTTACACTTACATTAGTCACAGAAATGGAAAACTCGACGCCAATTTGCTTAACTGCTGAAAACAAAAGCCAACTTTCTTCCGAACACGAATTTACACGGAGTACGTTCAAAACCTACCTTATTTATTAACGGGATCGCTAACCGAACAGTCCAGTCTTAAATAAAAAAAAAATAAGACAGAATAACTTTTGGACCTTTGCCCGTTTAATTTTTAAAGTTGGGAGTTGCTAAAGAGCGGGATTTTTTTTCATAACGGTTATTTTAGCGTTATTTACAATGTATAAAGTTATAACAGTTATTTTTATGTTAATGGTGTGCTGTTATTGTGTTAATGATAGCGAATTGCTCGTTGAAGACGCGAGGGCTAAGAAGAAGAAAAGCTCTGTTCGTTTTTGGGGTAAGAAACGTTATAATTTATGAGAAAAGTTTTGTTGACTTCAAACTGGTGGCATCTAGACTTTTGGAAATTTAACCAAAATGATTGTGTTAGATGAGCGAAAGGCTAACTGCCTATCACCACTTCGTACGTCATTTCATCGTGAAACCCTCACCCTTGAAATAGTTATATAGGGTCAAAATTAATATGCTGACAGTTTTTTAAAAGGATGATCAGACCATCATACTGAACAACTTTCTCTATGGGACCAATGTCGAAATCGCGAAAAAGAAATCAGCTGTCCCATACAATTGGGTCGAGCAAGATTTCAGTTTAGTATGGAACAGCTGATTTTATTTTCCCGATTTCGACACTTGTCCCATAGAGAAAGCTTTTCAGTTTGATGGTCCGATCATCATCTTAAAAAAGTGTCTGCATATTAAGAAGGACCCTATATGTCAAGATAGACAGTCGCAGCTAAGAAAGCGGCTAAAAAAATTGCAACCAGTACTGGCCTCTAAATCCTTTCCATATACACGCACACAGAGATAATTTGTATGTCGCCTCACGCACACCAAACTTTGAAAGTTGGCCCGTTTTGTTACATACGGTAGAAGCGTTAGGCTCATTCTAGACATATATTTTTTCTAAGCCCTCCCTTTAATCCAGGTACCTTAGCTGTCAATTTAAACAAAGAGATGGGAGTCGCGCTGCAAGTCTGGCGGAGTACGGACGCGTACGTATCGGCGCGTTGGGCTTGCACGTGGCTCCACCATTTTGAGAACTCTTTTGTGTTTTAACCTTAAAACAATCACTTGAGATTATAAACTACTTACATTGGCAAAACTGCCACGCTAGACTTAATTAATACTACTGATCATTTTCCTTCGTATACTATCCACATAACGAGACATTGGCTGAATTGTGATAACACATCGGATGCCACTAAACAAAAATTGAATTGAATTGAACAAAGAGATAAGCATCTGCCATACTGAGTGAGTGCGAGTGCGACAGGAATACGCCATTGCCTAGATTTTCCACCACGCTTCCTGCCTGTGGGGGGGCAGGGAATATCCGATCCGTAAGCTTTAACTGTGCTTGTGGGACATTTTCACTATGTTCATTCCCTTTGCGGTTGATATTAACTTTCTTTTTAATTTTTCTTCTGTACGAAAGCAATTTAAGATATCCAGCAATGTATTGTTTACCCTATCTAAAACATAATTTAGTTTAATCCACCGCATAATAGTAATGATTCCTTGATAAGCGACAATACCAACCCTCAGTTCAGTTTCGAACAAAGCTAGGTTATTCAACTGTAGATACAAAACAATTCGTATCAAGAACAGACAATCGCCATTAAGGTTCTAGATTTATCTCGAATCTAACCATAGATTACGTACAAGTTTAGGATTCCGTAGTCAGACATTATACTTTCGGCGTCATACTAATTTTGTGAAGACACGGTTTTAATTCCAAGGCGCCAATAGATGTTTCACATCAAAAATTTAGTATGAAACAGATAAGAGATAATTTTGACTAACAGATTGTATTTGTCCGTTTTTGTAGTTTAAATAAAGAATTTTTATGTATGTGAAAACTGAAAAAAAAAGCAAAAATACACTAGAACAATCAAATCTAACCATTCTAAACAAAGCCACAAAATAAATACTAGTACTTCCGACAGAACTCAGATACTTTATTGAAAAGCCCGTCCCTGGTCATACCTGGCCCGAAGGTGCCCATAAAGCTGGTCACGTTTCCTTGTTGAATCGCTAAATATTCGTTGGACCAGGTATGACCCAGCATGTTGATCATTACCCATGTTATGTTATAACAATTACCCAATAACAGAAATGTGATAATTACCTTTTCGGAACAAGAATCTAGGAATAAAAACTTGTTGTCCTTACATACATGGAAAAGGAGGTGGAAATAATGACACCTCATACGTTGAATCAATCAAGCTGTTTAGGCTGTAGGCCGTGCCAAAGAATAGACATACAAACATACATACATACATACGCTCGAAAAACATAACCCTCCTTCTGGCGCAGTCGGGTAAAAAATACCAAAAACAGAGCAAAAATTAAATGATAATTTTCTACAATGGCTACGGAACCTTTTCATGGGTGTGTCTGACACGGCCTTGGCCAGTCTTTCTAACCTCTGTCAAATACACCGCCAGCTTAGCCCCCTTAGGTATTTTTGCGTGAATTCACTCAAAGGATGTCAACGAAAAGCTTTATCATATTTTCAAGGCTTGAAGGTTGTAAGTGAAGAATTCGGTTATTAATTGCGCTATTTGAAACTTTTTTGTTTTAAAATTCTTTTAAGTTGTAACAAAATCTACTTTATTTGAGTGATGACAAGATTTGTAGCAAATACATAGTTTAGGCAAACTTTAAGACAGTTTCTCGTTAATCAAAAACTAAATCTATTTTTCACAGAATTATATTTTTTACAAGACTTGCTTCTTGAATATTATAAATGGACAGTTCTGAGCTAAGAAGCCAAAAAAAAATCTTATAAAAAGAGGATTCCTTGAAAAATAGTCGTCATTACTGTCAAAGCCATAAATAATTAATGACAATAGGAAATTATCCCAAACAACGTTTCGTACATTCTTTCGGCTGAAATGACAATCATGGATCTTAATTACCTTTCGGAGTATATGGGCGGTAGTCCACCACGCGTGCCCAATACGGTTTGGTAGACTTCACATACGCAACGGAATTTCTTCATCTGCGTAAGCAGGTTTCCTCACGATGTTTGATTCATTGTTTGAGAGCAGTCGGTATTTTGGATATCAGTGGTAACGTCATGTCGTGTTTGTAAATTAGGTAGAATCGGAAACGGACCTTCTCAGGACCCTGTGGAAACTGGCTTTCTCTGGGATGAAACGAATCTAGGTTACCTTGGAGGACGCTGAGTCAAGCTCGATTTGCCTACTTTTTTTAAATCTACAACCGCATCATATTTTCGCTATAGAGAAGATGGCCAGAAACTCAATATAACATTCGTCCCACTGCAGGGCACGAGTATACCCTCAGGGAGGGGTATGGACGCAAACCACCAAGCGTACCCAATGCGAATTGATACACTCCCCCTCCTCGTTTTTTCAACATCCATAAACCACTAGAATCTAGATGATACTTATTCAAACTTTGCTTTAAAACTTTTATTTCTTCCACAGTCATGATCGCCCTTTTTGTCCTGTCGAAGATCGCTGTCTTCAAGGTGGTCTCCGTGATGCTGTTTATGGCAATCTTCCAGAAACTCTTCACGCTGGGCGGTCTGGCCCTCGGATTCCTTATGAAGCAGAAGCCGAGGCCCCCCGCGCCAACATACGGGGCTCCCAGCGAGTACAACACTATTGGGTACAGCTATGGACCCCCTGAAAGCGAGAATCAGGTTTATCCTGGACACGACTATGGGGTTCCGAGTTTAACTGAATTGGGAGGGTCATTTAATGATTGGCTGCATAATAAGAATGTTAAATAGATGGATTCATTAGGTTTAGTTCTAATAAATTATTTATTTATTAGGTCTCTTGTTTTTATTGTTATGTACAAATAATTAATCTAATATGAAACAATTTTAAAGGGTAGGTTATATAAATTAATTATTTATTAGGTCTCTTGTATTTATTGTTATGTACAAATAATTAATCTAATATTAAACATTTTTAAATGATAGGTTAATATTCAACACAAAAAGCCGTGGTGGTCCAGTGGCGAGTAACCTTGCCTGCCGTGCAGGAGGCGATGGTTGGATCCCCGTCCAGGCCGATTCGTACCAATGAGTTTTTCGGAATTTATGTACGATTTGTAACACCACTGGCTTTTCGGTGAAGGAAAACATCGTGAGGAAAACTGCATGCTTCAATTTCGAGGCATGTATTGTACCCACTGTCCATTATGGACATAGTTTCGGTACTACTGGTGAAACGTGGATGTTCTGAGGTTTCAGAATATCTCTGACTACCCCCTCGGGGAATATAGTCGTGAGCATATGCTTATGCTCATTAAACAATTTTAAAGGGTTCTTAGTACAACGTGTTAATGAATAAACGCTAAACTAGAAAGTACTTTCTTTAGAATCGAGAGCAGAATGGTTTCAACATAGGTAATTTTTTTCAAAATATTGAATTATTTGTTTGTAAAATTTAAAATTTACTGAACTCGATCTCAACCCACCGCTCGTACCGTACTTACTACCAAAACAAGATTGTTAAAATATATCCATGTGCACGTTAGCGCTTTCATTCATTGCTGCTTGTTTTGAAAACTTAAAATGCGAATAACTTTAAATTTTGACCATCAAAATAATGACATTATTGTTTCAATAGAATAATTTTGTTATAAATCAGGGGTGTATGAGGTTTTGACTTATTCATCAACACGTTGTATATTTGAGTTCCGATATTTCGGCAGCATTATAATTGCCATGATCACGGGATCAACTGTCATGATGACGGGGAAAAAATCAGCCTGCAGTTCTTCAGTCATCCCCACATCTCAATTCAAACCACAACGTTCCTTAATCACAGTTGATCATTCTATCCCTTCAAAATAATAAGATTTATTTTTGGAGTATTAATAGTCTTTGGGTATCGACCTCGAATCAGAGGACGCTCCATTGGTCGCCCCCTCTAGGATGGACTGACGACCTTGTGAAGGTCGCGGGTAGTTTATGGAAGCTACCTAAACAAAATCGATCGGCCATTGTGTAAGCCTACATCCAGAGTTTTTTTTTAAATTTCAACGTTTAAAACCGAAATCACCGACATTTTCACGACTATTTTCGGTAGTTAGAAATATCGAAATAAACCATATTCTGAATTTACCTTAAATACTTACACATTTTTTTAGGTTTCCGTAGTCAACAAGGAACCCTTGTAGTTTCGCCATGTCCGCCTGTCTGTCCGTCCGTCCGTCTGTCCGCGGCTTAGCTCAGAGATGCTTAGTACTAGAAAGCTGTAATTTGACATGGGTATACATATTAATTACGCCGTCAAAGTGGTAAAATCTTTGACTATTTATATGTGGACTGGTTACGCGTGTAATTCTACTAACAAACATTTCTGCCACTTTTTGCGGGGGGCGAGGTAACACGAAATCCGCAACTTTGGATTTTATTCCTCATAACTTTAGATTCTAATTTTGAATGTTAAAAATCATGAAAAGTAGACTCGTGTGAACCCCAAACGTTCTAAGTTCGAAGTTATTATTTCGCAATTATAGGCTGTCTCGTTTAGTGATAAGGTGTAAAATTTAATGTAAAAACACAAGATCAATTGTGCTTATACCGTGGCAGAGGGGAAATGCTACCGCAAGGCTAGTCCTTATAATAATTAGTCAAAGGGTAAAATAAAACATTGATAAATATTTTTTTTAGGGTACCTCTACACGAAAAGTGGGATACATTTTTTTTCTCGTCTATCCCATGGTGTGGGATATCTTTGGATAGGTGTGAGAAAACCATTTTTCGATTTAGGGATCCGTAAGCGAAATAATTAACTTAAAAATAAACATTTTTGTTAGAGACAAGAGTCCCTGGTGCCGGTTTTTTTTTGTAAATATCCTCAACCTACAGAACAGACCCATTTCTATTACAGTTTTATAATACTGTGCAGAAATAAAATATTAAGTGGAGCAATATAATAATTCTTAAATATAAGTCTTTGCATCATTCAGTCTCAGTTATTACGGATACAAAGAGCTCTGCCTGTGACGCACACATTACTTATATTTCTTTTGCAGTAGGGTATACATTTGCTTTTTAGAAATATGGAATACGTCGTTTGCGTGAAATGTTCATAGAAACATAATATGGCGGTCTTCAGCCCGTCTCGTATTATCTTTCTATGTCTTATTTCTACGTCCCGGAAACCGAAGTGAACCCGGCGGATGATGATAGATTAGTTTATGTCTGTGGAGGAACTACTGTGGAAGGTTCCTCCGGTGAAAAGGGAAGATCTTCCACCAGGCTAGGTGTGAAGCCTGGGGACCGGCCGTGGTCCGACAGATTTTAGTTGGACCTTGTATATATATCGTATCTCTGTGATTATTTCTCTTGCGCGATTCATGTCTTGTATATGATTGTGAACCTTATGTGTAGCGGCTAACGGGCTACCAATGTGACGTCGCAAAATGTCTTACGTACACATTTGCGAGTGCGACCGTAGCGCCATCTGTTAGCTTCGTTGCTATAACTTGTGGGTGTTGACGTCTGTGGCTAGTCCCCACATATTGTCTAATACCAGAATATTAAAATTTGACTTTGGTAAAAGTGTTTTAGTTTTCGAGATATTTCGATATTTCGAGATTTTAACACATAAACTAATAGATAGGTACTCCATAGAACTTTTGTTGTACTCACAACAGTAACTAAGGTAAAGATTTTCACGAATTTCTTAAAACTGTTAATATCTCGAAATGTTGATAGCATTAATCTAATTATTATTATTTACTTTTTGGAAGTAATAATCTCGATCACACGGGATGGGGCTTATACAGGATTTTAGGGTAAACAGTTGCATTACTTTAAGGGGTGATTCGACCCATGATACTGAAACATTCCCAAAGAAACCCATAAGAAATTCGTAAACAAATTTTTGGACTTTCCATACTAAATGCAATCAGCTGATCGAACATTTGTGTGATAAATCTATTTTTTTTGTTGAGAATTTTTTTGTTGAAAGTTGATCCGTATCATGGGTACAATCACCCTGTACTGTTTACCCTAAAACACTGTACAGGGTCCATCTTAATATGCTGACTTTTTTTAGCGGATGACCAGACCATCAAACTAAACAACTTTCTCTATGGGACCAACACCAAAAACGCGAAAAAAAAATCTGCTGTCCCTTGACGGTCTGATCATCCCCTTAAAAAAGGTCATGTAATGAAATGTAAGGAAATGTATTGCATTAACCTTTAAACCACATACTCTAACCATCAAACTGAACTACTACTGAACAACTTTTACTACGGGAGCAAACCTGTCAGCGCAAAGAAATCAGCTGTTCCATACTAAACTGCAATGCCTACTCGACTAAAATGTATGAGACAGCTGTTTTTTTGTTTTGTTCTGACAGGTTTGCTTCCACAGTTTGATGGGTAGAGTATGTGGTTTAAAGTTTAATGATAATTTTTCTTACACCTTGTATACTGTTTAATAATGAATCAAGTCCGAAACCTAGATTAGCCTATTTTAGTTCCTGAGTTACGCGACAAAATAGTATTCGCGCCAGTTTTAGTTTCGCGCATTAGACTTCGTTCCAGCTATCTTCGCGATGTGGTTAATGTCCTGGAAAATTTAATCAAATGGTCACCCTATGTTACAAGAACAAATGCGTCCATAAATTGCCGGTGGACCGGGAAACAACTGCCGGTAAGAAAAACAAAGCTCGTACTTAAGTTGAGTCTTTGAAAACATACGGGAGATGATGACAGCCGTGGACGCAGATAGGTAAATGGATAGTACAGCGCGAGCCCTTAGAAAAGGACTCGGCTGTCGGTTAAAATCGATTAATATTCGTATGTGGGCGTTTCTAAAAAAAAAATGTCCGTGATTGATGTCATATTGTTTATGACGAAATTGATGTCATATTGTTTATTTGTTTTAAATAGGCTTAATGTGTCAAAGTCAAAGTCAAGTCAATATAATTTATTCAATATAGGCAGCACACTTATCAAACGTCAAATCTTTTTTAAAGCTACCACCGCGTCGGAACGTGTTGTGGCTGTAGAGAAGATGCGGCCAGAAACTCTACAACATTACACGACTTAATAACTATTACAATATAAATTCTTAAGCTAATGTTATGTATACAATAATCCATAGTCTATTTAATAAAATAATGATACCATACAGTAAAGCAAACAAACTATAAGCTAGTAATCACAGACCCAAGCATTTTGATCATTTAAATAATCATCCAGTTTTTTTTTGTGATTTATTCGTATATAATATAGAGTCTACATTTTATTAAATGGCAAACATCTTGTAATTATTTAAAGGTTTATGGTAAATTTTTAGTATTTTGCATAGGACAAGGTATTTCCTATGGACACATCTTTAGAGAACCGCCCATTTACTTTGCGTTCAAAAAGATTTTCATTGGCCGCGATTTTATCCAGGGTGTAACAAAACACCCCAGTAATACTTAATGGGGTGGGTTAGACCATCAAACTGAACAATTTTACTATGGAGCCAACATCGAGAAAAAATAAAAACAATCAGCTGTCCTATACATTTTAATTGAGTCGGTACTGCAGTTTTGTTTGTCGGTACAGCTGATTTTTTATATTTTTTCTCTACGTTGGCTCCTATAATACGAACATAACCGATTTCATACGACAGCCGAATCCTATTCAAAGTGTACTGACTGTAGGTATATTTTGATTCTCTTTTCATTTTGAAACTCCTTTTTTATGGCCCAAAGACTTAATGACTATTATACTTACATAATTAAAAAAATATTTTATTTTTTAATCATTAATTATTTTTCAAGGATGTCTCCATCGTAAACTTAGCAATATTTTATTTGGGAATTGGGATTTTGGGAATACTAAGTATTCTCAGATCAAAACCTTTGTAATTTTTTGCAAATTAACTAACGCGACTTTACACGTTATGACTTCCGATTTCTATCATTTTTTTAACCGAAACTCGAATCAGTGTTTTGAAAAATATTTACCTAAGTAATTATGTTCATAACCATTAAATTAAAAATATAAGTAATTGGTCCAAGGAACGGTAAAACGAAACAACTCTTACTTTCCTTGCGTCGTCATGTAATTCCTAATCAGTAGTCACCAACCGTATGTTTTCAAGTTAGCTCCTTAACAAAAACAAACTATAGTTAAACTTCTGTGCGCCGGTTAAGCGCTTAAGTTGGGAATTAAGCCAGTAATTGAGTTTCATAAGTCATTTCGTGTTTAGAATAAAACTAAGCCGTGCTAAGAGTTAAGTTCCTGGCTTATAAAACGTAATAGATTGCTTATTATTAGTACATTACTGCAGCGGCCAGCAAAAGAGGCATTGATTGACAAACGTGTAAATATGGGCCGAGTACTTTTCTCAAATAATGCGCGGAAATTAAAACTAAATTTCCCGCCTTAAAGTGTTCATTTGCTTTTTTTTTTTCAATAAATGCATTCTATTTGCAAGCCAGTTCGAAATTTAAATAAAACCTTTAATAGGTTACCTCCTTGGTTGCCATGTTTCGGACTAAAAGATCGTTTCATTTTTAAAAATGTTAATTTATTTGGCCGCTAAACTACGACAGATATGGATTTTCATACAACGCTTGCCGGCCGCTGCTTACATGTATTTGGCCAATAAAGAAATTTCGATTTATCTCGAAGAAGGTTGTCAAAGTAATACTCAAATTTCCAAGCATGTTTGAGAAAAGGATCTGTATAAGACGTTAAAACAACTTTTTTATTTATAATTTTTTAGGAAAAGCTGGTCACCCTATCACCACTCGACAAGTCATTTCACTGCAAATAATCTGTGATATGCTATGCATATTGGTACTACACTGCTCTTTAAATATAATGGTTAACGATTTTGAATAAGTGGGTATATTCATTAGGAAAAAAACTATTTTAACACTGATTTTCATAAAAGTTATGTAGATAACGTACATCTGAAATAATACACCGTATTATTTTCAGAAGATAATCAGACCATCAAACTAAACATAGAAAAATTCTAGCTCCAAATGTGAGGGTGATTTTCTTCGCGATTTTTATGTTAGTCCCATACAAAAAGATATTTAGTTTGATGGTCAGATTATCTTCTTTATACAACGTGTTAATGAATAAGCGCAAAACCTCATACACCCCAACTAATTTATAACAAAATAATTAGATTGAAACAATAATTTCATTATTTTGATAGTAAACATATAAAGTTATTCACATTTTAAGTTTTCAGCCAAAAATGATTTGTTGTCATTTTAGCAATGAATGAAAACGCTAGCGTACTCGTGGACACATTTTAAGAATCTTGTTTTGGTAGTAAGTAGGGTGAGTGTGTCCGTTTGGTGAGTTGAGATCGAGTTCAGTAAATTTGAAATTTTACAAACAAATTATTTAATATTTTGAAAAAAAAATCCTATGTTGAAAACATGATAATTCGATTCTGCTCTCGATTCTAAACAAACTACTTTCTAGTTTTGCGTTAATTCATTAACACGTTGTATATGTTGTATTATTTTAGGACTTACTACAAATCATATCACTGCGACTTGAACATTTTATTATACAGAGTACGCATCACATTATATTTTTCTCAATATTTCATGCGTGAATTTTTTGTAACATAATTCTGAATACAGGCAGAATTTCCTTTGTGCAGTCGTCGAAAACGTTGGAGCCTAATATTATCTCTTTGTACCTTACACGTGGGATTAGAATTATGTCAGATAAGGATTTGGAACGATACGTTATGAAGAATAATACTACAGGTTTATTTTTTTTAAAACACAACAAATGCAAGTCCCGGGTGGCGTATTTTCATATGAAGTCCTAGTACTGGTAGCCCCGGGACTTTTTAATTACCAAAAGGAGTTTGCTTGGCGCTATTGCTCTTGTTGTGTTTCGCCGTATTTGAAATTCGTAAAAAATTGGTTTTAGTGATATTTATGACATAATTTCGTGCGGATTGTGTACCAAACAAAAGCGTTTGCGTAAAGCGACCGACGTAACAGGAATCTCAAATAAATACGATAACAGACCATAAGTTTTGGTTCAAGCTAACTCGTCCATGGTCATTTTGGCGGCATCGCGCGAGCTTACGAAATTGACCACAGATTCATCATCATCTATCATTCCTTTATCAAAATAAAGAATATAATGAAAAAAAATAACGAATGGCGCAAAAGGACTAGTATCCAGAGCCGTTAAATACATTACAAAAAAAAATTAATTACCAAAAAGATTACCGATTGCCGTTTAGATATTGTTGTAAGGTACGAAATTACTAATATAAAAACCTGAGTCTTACAGATCACAACCCGCCAAATCAACAAAAAAAAGAAATTGTCTCAGATTTAAAATTTCGATGTTACTGTTTTTTTTTTCTATACTGAAGAAAAAGTCAATTTTGATTGATCTTATAGCTCTGTATGGCAACTTTAGACAGTCTTACTATTACATATGGGTATTAAACCAAGGTGAAGAACATGACAGTATAGAAAAAAAACTGTAAACTTGAAATTAAAAAAATTGTGACTATTTTTTTTTTTTTCTTACGGCGGTGTGTAAGACTTAGGTTTTTATATTAGTAATTTCGTCCCTTACAACAATATCTAAACGGCAATCGGTAATCTTTTTGTTAATTAAAAAGTCCCGGAGCTACAGTACTATCCTCAGAGTCAAAGTATTTAGCTGCCCCAAAAAATTCAGTTTGTTTATGGGGCGGGACCGTAGCCAAGATTCGTGCCAGCAAGTCTATAGTTTACTCGGCAAACGGTTTACGGTTTTTCATGGAATGACGGGTTTTTCACGAGTACAATCCAAACATGATATTCTAAAACACCAGAAAACTGTCTACCTATACTAAGCAATACAAAAATAACAATTGAAATCAAAGTCAACGAAGTCTCAAAATTTCTCATCAGAACGACGTGGCTGTGGGTAGAACTTTGTTGGTTCTTTAGTTTCTTATGTAGAAAGTTCTTTAGTATCATGGGTAAAATCACCCCTTAAAGTAATGCAACTGTTTACCCTAACACCCTGTATAGGTGCTGGGTGGCACTGAACGAGGGGCTTTCCCGAAAATATCGTAAAAAATATTAATGAGGTGAATTTTATAATGATTACTATTCACAGACATACTATTTTAACTATCAAAATTAATCATTTTTGATCATGCTGCCAACCCTGCCGCCGAGATTCACAACTGGTTAAGGTGGTTGCAGAGTTGTCAATTTCATACAAAAGTTCGACGCGTAATACGCGAAGCCGGTACAATGAAAAGTAATATTTTATATATGGAAACATAGTTTAGAAAATCTAGATGCCGCGTGTTGTTTACAACATTTGCAATTTATCATATAACGAATATATAAAGCTTTTAAATCTTCTATGGATAAGTTTAAAGCTTCATATCTTCATAATTATATTATAAATTGCAAATGTTATTTGATACGCGGCATCTAGATTTACTAAACTATTTTTCCATATATGTAAAATATTACTTTTCATTGTATCGTCTACACGTATTACGCGTCAAACTTTTGAATGAAATTGACAACTCCGCAACCACCTTAAACTGTGGCCTATGGCCTGTATAACTTTAATTGGCCTAGGTATTAGCGACTAGATTTATATGGAAATTTAATTCGAAATGCGAAATATGTTTTGCTGTTGGTGACGCGGTGGTAGCTTTAAAAAAGATTTGACGTTTGATAAGTGTGCTGTAAGCTCCTATATTGAATAAATTATATTGACTTTGACTTTGACTTTTGGTGTACCTATTAAATAAATAAATAAACTGTGGTCAGATTCGTGCTGATCCTGATGCCTAAGGGTGCGGTCGTATTGGGGGCGTACGGGGGTACGCCACTCGGAAGGCTCGTTTTCTTGCGCCCTATGTAGGGAACGTGGCCTACCGGTGATTTATTCGGCTCCGCTGGAGAGGTTTTAGTGGACTGTAGTTTTTCTGATGGCAGGAGTGGTTCGATGTAAAGGAAAGTCTTGTTTGCAGAACTGGAGTTATTTTAGTAATTTTTACACCAGAGTTAGTTACACGCACAAGCACCGTTCCAATATGGAAGGCGGAAACGGATATACAACTTTTTTTAATTGCTACATTTTATGTTGGTGTTGCCAACATCCTAAGCTATGCAATGTTCTGGATCCAACTCTGTACCTTTTGTAAGGTTATAACATTGTCACTCATAGGCACTCTGCGATACGCACGAGGGAGCAAAAAGCGCTCCCTAGTAAGATTATTAAGTGAAAAGGTTATCTAAGTCAACCTTCATTGTAAAACATACGCTATACTCCATTCAAAATAGCAACGAAATTTTAAGGCTATATTGCATTACAGAAACAGAGATTTGAAACACTTCCTCTCACTTATTCTTAGAACAGGTTTAGTAACGTCCAAGATATGTCGGATAGTATATGTATCCAATAAATTAATTACATTTGGTAATCCGAATTAGCCAGAAAGCTAAATAGGAAACGGAAAATCTCGAAAAAAAAATCACCTGTCCCACACAAAACTTACTTGAGCCAAATTTATGGGACAGCTGATTTTTGGGTTAGTGAGGTTGGTGCCATAGAGAAAGTTGTTCAGTTTGACGGTCTGATCATCCCCTTAAAATAGTGTCAGCATATTAAGAAGGACCCTGTATAAATCTTAACGCCTGCCACACACATTCCGAATTAGAGGAAGATTAGATCTTTAACAAATTAAAATGGGACCAATTTTGCGGTAGATCGCATCTAAATATATCAAGAAATATGCAAGTTGTCGTGGAACTTACGGGGTCCAACTTAATATGCTGACAGTTTTTAAGAGGATGATCTGACCATCAAACTGAACAAATTTCTCTATGGGACCAAAGTCGAAATCGCGAAAAAAAATCTGCTGTCCCATAGAATTGAGTCAAGTAAGATTTCAGTTTAGTATGGAACAGCTGATTTTTTTTCGCGATTTTGACATTGGTCCCATAGAGAAAGTTGTTCAGTTTGATGGTCTGATCATCCCCTTAAAAAAGTGTCAGCATATTAAGAAGGACCCTATATATAAAATAAATCCGGTCAAGTGCTTGTCGGTCTACTCGCGCACCGAGGGTTCCGTACCACACCACCACACAACACAACATTATAAACTTACAAAAAAAAAGTTTTTTTCTCCGTGACCTTTAGCGCGAGACCGACTCACACTTGCCCGGTTTTTATTATTTGTTGTGATACTGTAGAGTTTGCTCTATAATCACACCAAGTTTGATTTACAGCCCTAAATAGGTAGGACGGACGGACAACGTAGGCTTAGTAATAGAGTCCTTGTTTTCACCCTTTGGGTACGGCCTAAAAAGAACTAACGTATTTGGAACCTACTCCTTTTGCCATCTTAAAACAGAGTATAAATCCTTACATCAACGAAGGACATTTTTTCCCCTTTATAATACGTTGGTAAGCTTGTAAGCCTACTTCCCGTTCCATCGACGACGTATCGACTGCGTTTTTCACAAAATGAATCCAATTACAGAAGAACATGTGCTCAGATCTAACGGTAATAGGGTTGTCAGTTGTGATCCGCCTTTACGGTCGTAGGGGTTCCGTATCGATTTATTGCAAAGCCTATTTATTGCATTGACGGACCGATAGCTTGCTACTTTGCTGGACTTCGCCGGTTTATGTTTCATTTTATGTTCTTATTCAATTACTAAAGTGGTTGACATATAATAGCTAAGAAAATCTGTAAGCTGAAGTGGAAATGAAATGGCCTGCAATGGTAAATATTCGGTGATTGAACCGTGATTGGACTACGTGCGAACCATAACTTTTGACAAATTTGGTATTGCGCTAATCGTGGTACAGCTCATGACAGCCGTTAGAGCCGTTTTGACAGATCGCTCAGACGTTAAAGGCTGGCAGTTACATAGAGTTTAGCGCGATGCAGAATTCAGCACAGTTGAATAGTAATTGGATTGCAATGTGATTAGAACTGAATTTGGATAAGAATAGAACTTCGATGTTTTAAAATAGCGCAATCGGTCTCTGGTCATATCTGCTGAAAAACTGACAACCAATGGGGAGTCAGAGTTCTAGAATGGAGACCTCGACCTGGCAGGCGTGTTGGACGCCCTGCGAAACGCTGGATCGACGGTTGCACCTCGCGTCGCAAACCACCTTGTTTTCGTTCGATTTGTTTGACGTTATCCACTCTTACCGTATATTTGAATGATCAAACTGAGGAATTGATAACTCGCGTCAATGTATGGGCCGTTCCGTTCAGCTAAATTGTGATATGCATGTGTCAGCTTTGCTATAAGCATTATAATATAGACAAATATGATGGAAGTACATCCAATTGCAAAAATAGCCCGAAATAAAGTGGTTTTGTGTTACAAAATATTCAAAGTAATATTATTACAATCCGAAATAATTACAAACAGTGCAGTTAGTGATACAAAAACCGACTGCATAAAAAACCTATTAACTGAAAAGAGAAAAACAAGCTGGGACAAAGAAATTTTTTGGTTGGTTATTGATTGGTTTGTCCCGCCTGCAATACCTACCTAATAACAATCAAATTATATTTGCTCAAACAAAGTTGTTATAGCTGATTAGTGATTATAGAGCTTGTTTTTCTCTATTCAGTTAATAGGTTTTTTTTGCAGTCGGGTTTTTTTTTATCTTAATAATTTAGTTTATTTCATACTTTTTAGTCTTCTGTCGAAACGGTAGCATAAAAGTACTATAATATTTATATATTTGGAATCGTCTGATTACTAGCTTTCATTTGATACCTATATTGTAATTTTTAACAAAAAAAAATTATTTATTCCCCTCTCTTTTTTAATTCGTAAACGCCATCTTAAAATAATATATGTCACTCTCACGCTATGTCACTCTCACGATTTTTACAAATCCAATGAAACCTCAAACGTTAAAATCCATCAAGCCGTTTAGGCTGTAGGCCGTGCCAAAGAAATAGACATACAAACATACAAACATACATACACACGCTCGAAAAACATAACATCTGGCGTATACCTATATAACTCTTTCTGGCGCAGTCGGGTAAAAAGACGATCTTTCCACTAAATCCGAACCGATTTTTTTCTCGCCATTTTTGCACAATTTGTATAAAAATATCCATCATGATATTCATGAAATCTCTTTTTTAAGTACGACAATATTATATGGTTTAAATTTAAAGTTTTAGTAACATGTTTATACAAACAATTATTACCATATTTTTAGGACGCCGTACATAACATTCGGTAGTACAAAATGGCCCGTTTTGGAGGTTGCTTTTTATTAATTTTTTATTTATAATTAACGGACTTTTTGGTTGTGCGTTAGCACTGCATTTCCGCCAATGTCAAGTAGTTTGTGGGAGTATCTATCCCAATCTCAGGGATTGTTTTTGATAAAGAACAAGAAGAGATTAAGGAATGCGGAGCCTCGTGGCAGGCAAAGACGCGACGCGCGGACAACCCGCGAGACAAGTTCTCGGGTCAGAACCTGCAACGTGACTCCGAGGTTGCTTTTGTCGAGACGAATAAGTTTTTGACATTTTCGACATACAATTTGAATGAGTGGAGAACGACTCGAGTGGAGGAAACCTCGAGAAAACAAGTACCTAAGAATACCATTGTTAATTCATTTTTATAACATCTAGGTACAAAAGAGTGCTTCTTTTATAGAAAGAATTTACGTCTTTCATTTCTCAGACCTTTCCAGTGACAAAACTTTTTATCGCGCCTCGAATATCTAGATGTATCCTTTGACTATCCATCTCAAGCTATCTCGCAAGGGTTTCTAAAAGATGAAAAAAGAACCCCAAAAGATTCATCTTTTTTTCCACATCCCTTTTACGTATCTTTTCACCGCTTCTAAGGCAGACCACGATCATTTTAATAAAAGAATTGTGTTTTTCCAACTGCCTTTATTCTCATTCTGCGACATCTTTTTCTGGTTTCTTTAATCACATGTGAAATTCAAAATAGGTACCTAAATTTAAAAAGTTTCTGTCTTTAAAACCGCCGAAATTGGCCATTTTTTACCCCACTGTGCCAGAAGGAGGGTTATATTTTTCGAGCTTATGTATATATGTATGTATGTATGTTTGTATGTTTATTTCTTTGGCACGGCCTACAGCCTAAACCGCTTGATGGATTTTAACGTATGAGGTGTAAGTAGATTCGTAAAAAAATGTGTGAGTTACATTGGCTATATTATTTTAATATGGCCTCTGTGAAATAAAAAAAGAGGGGGAATAAACCTTTTTTTTTTGATAAAAATTATAATATGTGTAATTACAATACGGGTATCAAATGAAAGCTAGTAATCAGAAGATTCCAAATATATATATATATATATATATATATATATATATTTTAGTACTTTTATGTTACAGTTTCGACACAAGACTAAAAAGTATGAAATAAACTAAATTATTAAGATAAACAAAAAACCCGACTGCGTAAAAAACCTAAACTGAAAAGAGAAAAAAAAAGCTCTATAATCACTAATCAGTCATAACAGCTTTATTTGAGCTAATATAATTTGAATGTTATTAGGTATGTATTGCAGGCCGGACTAACCAATAGCCAACCAAAAATCTGCTTTGTCTCTGTTTGCGATACCTACCTAATTTCATACAATTTTATTTGATACACAGCTGTTTATACATTTGAGTTGGGTTGGTACCTACAGTCGTTTTGTACGGAAATGTAACAGTTGAAGAAGAAGAGCAAGAACTTTCATCTTATCTTAACAGCTTTCCTGAGGTTGGGTCCATAGTGAAAGTTGTTCAGTTTGATGGTCCGCTTCACCGTTTCAGTATTTGCCTAGCTGTCCCTTACACCCTGTATACAGGGTCCATCTTGCTAACGGTTTTTATGAGGACGATCAGACCATCAAACTGAACAATTTCCTCTACAGGGGACATGATCCCCCGGCGAAAAAAACTCAGCTGTATAACACATATATTTAGCTCTATATATTATATATATTAAGAAGGACTAGAGTCCTTTCAGGGTGTTAGGGTAAACAGTTGCACTAATTTAAGGTGTGACTGAACAATTTGTATGGAAGTCCAAAATTTTTTTTGCGAATTTCCTATCATGGGTACAATCACCCCTTAAAGTAATGCAACTGTTTACCCTAACACCCTGTATATTTGCCTGGCTGTTCTTTACACCCTGTATAATAATATACATACAAAACAAAAGAAGCTTTACTAAAGGACTTGCCGTTAATTTGAAGCAGATGTGCACGTGCGTGAACAGCATGAGTACCGTTCGCAAATAAAAAACCTTAGAGTCCTTTATTCTTTCTATGGAGAATAAGGTTAAAGACCACATTAAGTGAAAAAGGTTTACTAATTAGACCATTACTGTAATTAATAGCTAGTGTTAATTGTTATTTCAGTATACTTAACTCTTTGTAAACCCCTTCTGATTAATTAATTTGTAAACCCCTTCTGATTAATTAATGCAATGGTACTCAGAATTTTCATTTACTGTATAGATGTAATTTAAATGACCAAAACCAGCCAAATGCGAGTCTGACTACATGAGCACCGAATTTTTTTTTTTGGTAATTATGAGGTGGTAAGGTATCACCACCATAATCAAAATATAATTTACCAAAAAAATTTGTTTTCTCCGGACCCGTAGTAAGAGCCCGACTCACACTTGTTCGGTTTATTATCTCTTGTTTTACTGTAGAGTTTGTCCTATAACCACAACAAATTTCACGCTTGTTTTTATGATAGATAAATAACAAAAATCATTTGAAAAAACTAGTTTAGACTTATTAAAAGGGTCCCGTTGGCACCCTTTGGGTACGGAACCCTGAAAACTTATTTAAAATACATACATTTTTGTATCTATGTAAAGCCAGCACGATTCCTGACTAGGGAAAGATACATATTTTTTTGAACTTTACTATTTTAAATGGGTCTAACTCATTTAAGTTGATACGGCCGAGGTAGCTAAAAAATATGCTATATCACGATGACAATGTATGGTCTATTCGAAATCATTTTGCCATTAACTCGACAGGTGAATAATATGAAAAATAATAAAATTAATAGGATAACTTTTTTGCTGTCTCTACGTAAAAAGTAGCTTTTACAGAAGAAAATTACAAGATTTTTTTAGTTATTTTCAGACTGCTTATCACAATGTCAGTTTACCACAAAATTGTGTTCGGGATTAGATTAGATACGCAATTTTTTTTTTTATCCTTGAATCTTACCTACTCGTATTATTAACCCGAATGCGCGACGCAAAGGAGGGTAATGTGTTTATCAGTCTATGTATGTATGTATGTAAGTTTTTGTCTTTCTCAAATACGGAAATGTACATCTTTATCAATACAATACTAAACTGCAGTGCCTACTCGACTCAAATATAGGGTCCTTCTTTAATACGCTGACACTTTTTAAGAGGATGATCAGACCATCCAACTGACCAACTTTCTCTATGGCACCAACATCGAAATCGCGAAAAAAATATCAGCTGTTCCATACAGAACTGCAAACCTACTCTAGTAATGTGTGGGACAGCTGTTTTTTTATCGCGATTTCGAAATTGGTCCCATAGAGAAAGTTGTTCAGTTTGATGGTCTGATCATCCCCTTAAAAAAGTGTCAGCATATTAAGAAGGACCCTGTATATGCAACAGCAGATTTTTTTATTGCTCCGATCGGTTTGCTCCCATAGTAAAAGTTGTTCAGTTTGTTCGGTAGACTCTTAGCTTAAAATGATGCTAATGATATCAATTTCACCCTGTTGATATAGATATTCCGTCACACCGAAGCTAAACATCGAAGTATGAACGTGCACGAAATTTCCATAAAACACAATACACAAGCATATCGTGTTGAAAACACATTCAACAACATTATTTGAGTTATGTGCCGTGTTTGTTTCCTCGTACTGTTGTTTGGAGTGCATTTGTCTTCCAAACTTTCATTTGTATACGACAGGTTTCCGGAGCGAAAATGAAATAAGTTCGGATGGTTTTAGATGTATATTGTAGATATGTTTACTTTGGATAAACAACGTGTTAATGAATAAGCGCAAAACCTCATACACGCCAACTGATTTATAACTAAATAATTCGATTGAAACAATAATTTCATTATAATGATAGTTAAAATTTAAAGTTATTTGCATTTTAAGTTTTTAGGCAAAATTTATTTGTTATCATTTCAGCAATGAAAGCGCTAACGTGCTCATGGATACATTTTAAGAATCTTGTTTTGTTAAGTTAAGTGTTAATGTTAAGTGAGTGAATGGGTAGGTACAACTGTTTTTTAAATAACGGAGCGACCGAAGCGAACTCGACATTTTTTATCCATGCAAATATAGAAACTTAGAGCGAGCGAAGTGACCTCGACTTTTCTCCTAAATACGAATTGATTGTAGACAGAGCTTTTTACGTACAAAACATATTCAAAGTAACCTAAGAAAAAGCTATGGATCCAGCGAAGCAAGCTCGAAATTTTTAGTACCACTTCTTACTGTGGACCTCGTAAAGTTCCGCCCGGGGTATTTATCATGTGCCATGAGTTTATGTCTGTGAACCAGTAGTAAAGACGTTGATGAGATGAAACAGGTTGATGATGATGAAGTATTTGGCCGTCGAGCCAATTTGTTTCCGTCACAGAAATGATCAATCGAAAACACAGAAGTTTTGCTCAAAGCTCAATAAACTTTACTTTGTTTAGGTACGATAAAGCTAGGATTTTTTTCATATTTCAATTATTGTGGAATCTGAATTTTTTTCTCTTTGTGGAATACTCTCCGTGATAATATGAAGATTTGAGTATTTGAATAGGGACGATTTTTAATTTGGTTTGCTTAAGATTTTAATTCAAATTGAAAGCTTAACAAGGATTCTTCTGATAATAGCAATGATAAAGCGATAGGCAGAACGATTTATCTATTTTTAGTTTATTTTATTTATTTATTTCCTTTTTGGAGAACTGAAAGAAAAATTGATGGTCAGATGCTGATTGATTGATTCATCAATTACAATGTTAATGAAAAATATAAATATAATGTTAATTTGCTACTGATGAATGATGAAGTACAAGTACAGTTTCTTCTGGTACTTTTGAAAAAAAAACGTTATCAAATCAACAGATATTTGTTTAGGATCCAATAGCTTTCTCAGACATAAAATTAAACTATTCCCGGTGTTAATATGGGTTTAACATTGACATTAATTCATGTATGATTATAACAGAATACATAAATATATATTTATGTATTCTTCTTTTACATCTACAATTTTTTTTTATTAACACCGACCCGTTCTTTGTTATATTTCCTCTACCCTAAGGTTGTCTGGAAGAAATGGTTTTTTAGCGACAAGACCGCCTTATTTGTACCATAATCAGTTTTGTTTCCTATTGTGCATTGTATTTTGTTTGGTGTAAATAAAGTATATTTCATACATTCATTCATTCATTAATTCATTCGATTTATTCAAATCAGCTACCAGGTATATCGTCGATTGCGTTGGGACGAGAGGCGGACTTTCAATCGTGAGGATCCGTGTTCGAATCCCAATTGGCTCACTAAGTATTTCACTGGTCAAGCTTTGGGATCTGATCTAAGTACGCTATAATTTTATTAATTAAAAAGAGTTTTCCAGTGACAACCTCCGCACCGATTCCTGTCATCAAAGTAGAGAACTTCTGATACAGTTTTATAATAGTGTTAATATCTTTGAGTACTAGGTATATGAGAATAATGAGAGTCGTATAGGTACGTATACCATAAAAACAATACTAAAATACAAAAGTTTAAGTAAAACCGCACAGAAATAACGGCACAAACTAACAGGATGCATGCAGAGTCCAGACGGAACCGGAAGCTCGGACGAACTGAAATGAAAAGCGCGCTAGTTGCCCGCGACCGCGCCCGCCGACCGGAAGTAATACGTTCTCGGTCAAAAGTCCAAAACTGATACTTTTAATTTTAACCACCGTTTTCATTTCAAACCACCATTTTCGTGAGGAAACCTGCATGCTTCAATTTCGATGCATGTATTGTCACAGAATATCTATACAGCGTGTTCATGAATAAGCGCAAAACCTCATACACCCCAACTGATTTATAACAAAATAATTAAATTGAAATAATAATTTCATTATTTTGACACTTAAAATTTAAAGTTATTCGCATTTTAAGTTTTCAGGCAAAAATTACATGTTATCATTTCAGCAATGAATGAAAGCGCTAACTTGCTCATGGATACATTTTAAGAATCTTGTTTTGGTAGTAAGTAGAGTGAGAGTGCCCGAGCGGTGGGTTGAGATCGAGCTCAGTAAATTTTAAATTTTATAAACAAATTATTTAATATTTTGAAAAAAAAAAATACCTATGATTCTAAACAAACTATTTTCTGGTTTTGCGTTAATTCAATAACACGGTGTATATCTATATCAATCCACGAAGTCGCTCACCTCTCTTTGTCGGTGGAAAGAACAATAAATGCAGGTTACCTTTGGAAACACGAAAAAAATCAACTGTCCCGTACATTTGAGTCTGGTAGGTACAGTAGTTTTGTATGAAACAGCAGATTTTTTTCTTCGTTTCCTGAGGTAGGCTTCCATAGTGAGATTTGTTCAGTTTAATGGTCTGAGTTCACCGTTTCAGTCTTCGGAGGGCTGTCCCTCACACTCAAAGAGATTATACCTAATAGAGTGAGCCATACCAATTGTAAAGTGTCCACTTTTTTTGACGTTTAAGTTTGAGTGTGTGGTGTCAATTAGTATGGACAAAAGGCACCAAGTGACATATGGCCTTATGTTTACGGTCACTTTTAACACAGACTAGCTCAAAAAAAAGTGGACAGCCGCATAAACAAATATCTATAGTTCCATCTCCTTCTACTATTAAAGGTACGTCATAAGACAAAAGAGACTAACTACAATCGTAAATTTATGCGGACTCTATGGAGATCCTTCCTCTGAGCTCACACTATAATAACTAATGCTAAGCTATTCAAAAAGGTTCATATTGGTTTGTCAACGCACCTTCATTTCAGGCCGAGATGTCAGTACCTGGTCTACTATACAATACAGTAACCTCTCAAAATTCAATATCCTCAGTAAGTAAGTGAGGGGACGTTTTGTTAAATACGCAATTTCCGATTTAATTTACGGTTCTTTTTAACCGGACGTACATAAATAGAGTCAAATTATCGAATTTGTTGTTGGTTCCGGCTTAAGCTCTATTCACATTACGGCGGGCGGGCTCGAACGGGCGCGGAGGGTGCTATGTCAAATAATACCTATTTCAATACCGATAGAGTTGATAGAGAGAACGCCCATATGGGCCCCACGGGCGGAGGATGGGGCTTTCTCTGTAGACTCTATCAGTATTGAAATGGGTATTATTCTACATTGCATCCTCCGCGTCGTAATGTGAATTGAGCTTTAGAATGAATCACCCTATTTCTGCCCGTGGTTTGTCCGAGACGACCAAGGGAAAACATTTCTTATGTACTAATTTATGGGCGAAAGGCTCGAACCCTTTATAATTTTCTTTTGATTAGTTCCGTGTGAGAGAAAAAGTAATTTCTAGACCCAAATTTTTTAGGTGCCAGTTAGAGTCATTACGACAGCATTTTGACCACTAACTTTCCTCCACCCACCCTCACTGGGCTGGTGTGGTGGAGCATGTCTCACTTCCTCTCATAAATTGAGGTCTGTATTTTTTTTTTTACTGCGGACTATTGGAGGGACCAGAAGGGTCACCGAGCCAATTGAATGAACTTAAGCAACCAACCTAGGGGCACCCCAGGGGGGTACGGACCTCGGCATAGGACGTTGCTGGGGCTACGCGGCGGATTGGGTAGCTGGGATCGGTGAGATGAGGCCTGTAGCATCATCATGAACCTTTAATAGTTCAGTGCTGGGTGTTCTCATCTCCCAATTGGCTACCTATATGCACGACACTAACGCCATCTAGGCCCCCGTGAATTATTTTACATAAAATGTTATGATAAAGTTTGTTAGTTTATATTTTAATAAAGTAAAAACTAAGTAAATTAGCAATATTGTCGATATTAAAAATATTATAATACCTAACTAGCTGGAATTTTCATTCTTTGTTACGAAATTCTCCTACAAAATTTCACCCCCGTTTTCACATCTTTGCTTGGGAGTTGAACTGCGAAAAATCGTTTTTTTGTGAACACCTAGATAGCAATAAAAACAACACTTCCAAAGATTAAGTTAGTAGTCTTTGTAGTTTTGGATATTTGAGTGTTAAGTGAGTAGTGTGCAGATGTGCATAGATTCAAGCAAATCTGACTCAGCTTCGCCCATAATAGTTCAGATTTCTGCCACAGCGTGCGCTGCTATCGAACTGACAGTTCCCAACACCCACTTCGCACATAGCCTAAGAGGAAGGATCGCTCTTTAAGACTAGAGTAAGCCATACCAATTGTAAAGTGTACACTTTTTTTGACGTTTAGGTTTGAGTGTGTGGTGTCAAGTAGTAAGGACAAAAGGCACCAAGTGACATATGGCCTTTTGTTTACGGTCACTTTTCACACACACTAGCTCAAAAAAAGTGGACAGCCCCATAAACAAATATCTATGGTCCCATCTCCTTCTACTATTAAAGGTATGTCATAAGACAAAAGAGACCAACTACAATCGTAAATTTATGCGGACTCTATGGAGATCCTTCCTCTTAGCACATAGCTAATACGTGAACTTAATGAAGGTGGTGAGATGGGAAACCGTTGGACGAGGGCAGCACAACCATGTGCAAAATAGGCGCCTAAACGTCGAGTTTCTAAAAAGGGCCCACTCAACCAATACATTTAGTAACATTAATCTGTAGGGCTAACTACCTCCGTGGTCTAATGGTTAAAACCATTGGGCACTTGACACGGAGGTCATAGGTTCGATTCCCACGGTGGGCACCTAGTGATAATATGTCACTTTAAAATGAGCGCCTAATAATACAATATGTTTTTTGCATTAAAGTAACTTGTAAATATTTTATTTTTCTAAAATAAATTAGAGCTTTTTATCCGTGAATTTCAGAAACTAAAACGCGGGCGGCCATGATTGAGCATCGTGTGACGTCACATCTCAAACAATAAAACGTCATGTGAGTTGAAGCGTCGTAGTTAGCTTTACTTTGTTTATTGAAATATGACGTC